>OY770011.1:9566245-9971867 GCA_963669245.1 Quercus cerris | reverse complement strand
CTGTACTATTGGCTTTGTTGTATGCGACACTACTTATTCAAGCCACACATCAAGAAGTTCATAACAAGGAAAATCGTACCTTAATATGGCAACTTTCTCAAATATGGAAATATTGATGCCTTTTACATCTTAATTAGGGAGGATGTCAAACTTTTGGAGGACATCGATCAGCTACCATTTGTTGATACTCCTTTATACATAGCTACATCTGCTGGGTACATCCCATTGGCCATGGAGCTGATGAGATTAAAGCCCTCATTTTCCTGGAAGCCAAATCCAGGTGGGTTCAGTCCCATTCACCTTGCTTTACTAAATCGGCAAACCCAGATGGTGCTTTGGCTTCTAAAGGTCAATGGAAACCTTGTCCATGTCCAAGGAAGGGAGGGTATGACTCCTTTGCATTATGCAGCAATAACAGAAGATCACCTTGATCTATTGGACGAATTTCTCAAAGTTTGTCCCCAATCTATTAAAGATGTGATAATTCGAAATGAGAATGCTTTGCTTATTGCCTTAAAATACGACAAGTTGGAGGCTTTTCTACACTTGGTGCGATGGCTAAGAAATGACAGGGCAAAAATGTATTGACCCCTTGTTAATTAATTAATAACCCAAGTTAATTAATTAGGTTCAATTACATGCAATAGCGTGGTTGTACAAACAAATCACTAGTTATACTAAATGCAATGAAAAATAAATTTAACACGGGTGATTTGTTTACGAATAGGGAAAACTATCGAGGCAAAACCCCACTAGATGATTTTAAGGTTACCACTCCCAAGAATCCACTATTATCAATTACAAGCGGTTACAAGTATAAGGAATCTTACTAAACCCTTTGGCCTATCCCGAAATACCAACTTACAGTTGAACCTTTACCTTAATTCCCAATTGGACTTGTATTGTAGTAGCAATCTTTCCGTTCAATGCATGAATCCTAGTATGTGACTAACTAATGATGCACGAATCCTAATACATGACTAGTTCCTTTCCACGAATCCCAATATATGACTAACCCCACAACAACCCTTTGATTGATGTAGTTGATTTGCAATAGCTTCACATAGAAACACCAATAAGATTTTCAATGATGGTGTGAGAGACTTTACTTGGATATAGAACTCAAAGGCGTACAAGAAACATAGCAAGAGTTCTTTCTTCTGTAGGAGGAGGCTAAAGTTTCAAAAAGAAAACCTTATAAAGTTCTCTAAAGTTAGGTTTTTCTTTTTCCACCTCATTGTTTAAATAGGAGCTCAATGGGCTCTCCTATTCCAAATAGGTATACATAAACTTTGGGCTTTCCTAGTCTAATAAGGCTTATACAAACCCATAAACAAATAGCATTTTAGAATAAAAACGTTATTGGCTATAGTCTGAATCCCGTAAACTCGATAGATCGAGACATGTGTCGAGCTTTAATGAATCTCAACAGATTGAGCTTTTGTCGAGGAGATATCGAGACCTACAGATTGCACTTTTCTTGAGCAGTTCTTGAGTAATCTTCATGTCTTCAATGTAACCACTTGTAATGATCATTTTGAACCTACTTGGATTTACCCAAATACAAGTAAAGTGCATTTTGTCAAAGGATATGCCAATTACATAAAAATATGTCCCTTACAAGAAAGAATTGGCTCAAAAAGAAAACCTTATAAAGCTCTCTAGAGTTAGGTTTTTTTTTTTTCCACCCCATTGTTTAAATAGGAGCTCAATGGGCTCTCCTATTCTGATGTAGGACACGATTTACTATTCAATTATTGTAAATTATTATTTTTGGTATTTTTATGTAAAAAACGTTATTTAAGGTTTAGATGATTTATTTCCTTGTTTTTAGGTGTATTTAATGCTTTTTAGGTCAAATTTAGTTCCATTTATGGTTAGGTATCAATTAGGAGTTATTTTAAATTATATTTTTTTGTCTGTCAAGTTTTAAAGAGCTCTTAAATAGGCTCCTAAGTCTGTAAACGTTTTTTGATAGACTATTATCAATTTGCACAGACATTTTGTCAATTTTCTTTTCTGGTGGATTCCAGTTTTATCTCCTTGTGGATTTAGGGAAACCCCTCGTGGATTCGAGGTTTACTACCCAGGAACTAACAATTTAGTTTCTGTTTCATCAAGAGAGCATCGTGTGTGCTCTTCTTCAGGTTTCCGCGACATCATATTCCAAATAGGTATACACAAACCTTGGGCTTTCCTAGTCCAATAAGGATTATACAAACCCATAAACAAATAGTCTTTTAGAATAAAAATGTTACTGGCTATAGTCTGAATCCCGTAAGCTCGATAGATTGAGACATATGTCGAGCTTTAATGAATCTCAACAGATCGAGCTTCTGTCGAGGAGGTATTGAGATCTACAGATTGCACTTTTCTTGAGCAGTTCTTGAGTAATCTTCATGTCTTCAATGTAACCACTTGTAATGATTATCTTGAACCTACTTGGATTTACTCAAATACAAGTAAAGTGTGTTTTGTCAAAGGATATGCCAATTACATAAAAATATGTCCCTTACAAGAAAGAATTGGTCTCAAAATACCATATTGTGGGCACAGCTGACTTTAACATATAAGAAAGAGAGGCAGTCGCCTAAGGCCCAGGGTAAAACAAAGGCCGCCTAATTTTAACCAATAGAGTTATTTCTTTCATTTTAATATTATTAATTAAGCTCAAATATTAGCCAATAAATAAAACAATTTTTTTTTTTTTTTTTACGAAAAAGAAATTCTATGTTCATAATATTTTTCACAATACTTTTACCATAAATTCTAAGTAGCAAGATTTTATTGGCTATTATTGGTGGTTAAAAAAATAATTTCAGTGGTGGGTTCAAATTAAAACTAGTAATAACTTAACACATAGAATTTGTTATGAAAATGTTATGAATTTAGCACTTCTAAAAAAAAGAGCAATACACAAAAAATTTCACAAGATTTTTCACGACAATTGAGTTGGCAAATTTTTACTAATTCTCATCTAGGTCCACCACTAACATCACTTTTTTACTTACCATTATTAATCTGCCACATCAACAGGTATGAAATGTTTTGTCAATTTTTTTTGCGTCTATAGACATTCTCAAAAAAAGAAAAAAAAAAGAAAAAAAAATTCTAGGTGATTCATATTAATTAGTAATTTTGCATCTAACAAGAGAATAGAGTTTAAGCAATATTTAGATTTTTTTTTTTAAGTCATTTTTAAATATATAAAAGGCCTCAATTCATTTTTTGCCTTAGACCCCTCAATGCATTAAGCCGCCCCTGATTGTGAGAGAGTGAAGTCCTGAATTGGAAGGATGAGGAAGGCAACACAACATTGCACATTGCAACGTCCAAAAATCAACCCAAGGCAAGCTCTCTCCATTCCTCAATTATTTACGAACTAAAGAAACATTGTAAAGTTTGTGTTGTGAACATCAATATTGTCCTACTATATGATTAAAATTAAGAGTTTAGTCCATATATATAATAATAGGTGAAGCAGAAAGAAAATCCAATTAGATTTCAATTGGATTCTCAATTTTGCGACACTTGTCCTAACCAAAACTCAAGAAAAAAAAAATCTAATTAGATTATAAATTTGACTCCAATTTTGTGTCATGTATCTTATCTAAATTTTCTAATTTTTGTGCCCAAATAAATGATGCATTGACATTTAACACAGAAGCTAAGAAAACCACAATGATAATGCTCATTAGCCTAAGCAAGAACATCTCATCTGCACACTTTTATGGAGAATATAAATTGGACTCCAATTTTGTATCATGTATCTTATTTAAATTTTCTAATTTTTGTGCCCAAATAAATGATGCATTAACATTTAACAGGAAGCCATGAAAACCACAATGATAATACTCATTGGTCTAAGTAAGAACATCTCACCTGAACACTTTTATGGGTGATCTCAATAGAGTCTGGAGCTTTTCTAATCCCATAACTAGAACCAAGGAGTCCAACGAGAAAAACTATAAAAGTAAAACATCATCTTCTCCTAATTCCATGTCGTCATCCCATGTCTTCTCCTCTTTCAACCTCTACCAACTAGATCCACACACTACCCTCTCCTCGTTACGGATTTCTCAGAGCAAGGCCGGGTTCAAACAAAATATTCAATTCCACTCTTCCTTGTTTCACACTCTCATACATTAGTGCTTCATTGGCCCCTCTAAGAAAATTCCAAGCTTAATGATCAGTTCTTATTTTTTAATAGTTTTTAGTGTGTTCGGATTAAGATTTTGTTAATTTGTTAAAAGTGGACAAAAATATAATCATATATATTATATTAAGTTGAAGTTTAATTTTAGAATTTAAATCGAATCAAATTAATTTTTAATTGTAGTTTAATTTTGTGCTATGTGTCCAATTTGATTTTTAAATGTTGGTGTTAAGTTACCTCCATTCATAATGCTCAATGTAGAAACCAAATCTACCAAGATAAACATCTTATCATCACAATTTTGCAAGATTATTGTTTTAATCATTTTCAGGTGTGGATTTTGAGATTAAGTTGCTCACAATTGGTGGGAGAAGATTGAAGCTTACAATTTGGGACAAAGGCAACTGCTGGAATTATTTTGAATTATAGTTTCATTTTAATCTTTGATTAATGATGCTTTTGGAAGTGATAGTTTATGCTAACATGTAATCTTTCTCTTCTTTCAAGTTAGTCATTGCTTTTGGTGCATAAATAGATTGTAGAGCTATTAACAATTGATGAAATATATGTATATATGATTTTTAGTTAGGTGAACTTTTGGATTTTAATAGAAACATTTAACCTTCGGATGTTGAAAAAACAAGAAGGTAAAATGTTCTGTAAATTTTAATTTTGTGAAACTAATTAATGGCAATTTGAAGTGTTAAAAGAGACAACAATATTGACTTCGGCTTGAAATGTATTCAAAATAAACTCAAGGACAGCATTTTAGACATGTCTATAGGGGAAAAGTGCCATTTGATGTCATCTCCACTAAAAACTGTGAATTGCAACACACTTCTAATTCCAATACGCTATTTATGTCCAATTTTATTATAAACTTTTGAAGAAAGTTCCATTAATGTCCCTTTATATATTTTAAATAATAAAATGCAATATTCTCTTTTTTTATTCATTATTTTATCTAATACTATCCTATGTATGATAAACAAAAAAAAAAGAAAAAAGACCAACAGCATTACGTAAATAATAAAATTCAATATATTTTTTTCATTGTTTGATTTAATTCTATCATTTGTATGATAAACCTCAAAAAAACAAAAACAAAACAAAAACAAAAAAATTGGCCAATAACATTATTACAATTAACCAATCTCGTGCGGTAGCACGGGGTTACATACTAGTGTCTAAAAATGATTCACTAGCTTTGCAAATTGATACTAATTAATACATCATGGTTATTTTTGTTGTATCACTAAATTTTGCAGGCTGAGAGGAAGTTATAATATTCTAGCGTTGATATAAATGCTAAGAATTTAAAGGGAAATACAGCAAGGGATATGTTGGGACAACAAAATCAAATAGAAAATCGCGAGATCAAGGTTATGCTACGGCGTGCTGGAGCTTTACCAACTTCATCTCTTCCTAAAGTAATTTATTACGCACGTTACCTATGGTCCTTATTCTCATATATTGAGAAAATAAGAATGCACTGTATTGGTGAATGGACCGAAATATTAGACGACAGGCGCAATATGCTTTTGGTGGTTGCTACATTTCTTATGACTGTCACATATCAAGGAGTACTCAGCCCTCCTGGGGGACTTTGGCAAGATGACTACCATCCTGAACCCAATAACACATTACCGTCCATCAGAAAATTCAATTAAAGTGCTCCTATTCCAAACGAAGCAGGGACACCCATTGGTCTTAGAAAATTTCCTTTTTGGGTGTTCTTGTCATTAAACTCTTTGACATTTATGCTCTTATACTCAACAATTCTTCTCCTCATTCCATCCCAGGACATTTATCGAATAGTACGGCTATCCCTTATTTCACCATCTGTTTGCTATATGGTTTCACTGACCGTCATAATCCAGACTCGATTTTGGGAAAATTTTTGGTATGTTTCTATTTGCCTGCTTCTTTGTATCTTCCTACTAAATACTTCTGCTACTTGTGTAGCATGGTCTTACAAGGCTTGTCTCTAAAAGACTGCAAGTTTCAATGCTAAGTCTTTTGCTGATTCATGGAGGAAGAATTGATGGGAAATATATATATATACACACACACATAAGCCAAGCTTGGAGCTTTATGCATCTTAAATGTGCATGTTTGTCAATTTTTATTTTATTTTCTTCTCCCAGTAAGAATTTTTAAGTATAAAATTTAGTTTGCTTATGTTTCTAAGGCAACTACCCAATGTCATCTACTCAAAAATTGCAATCCAAACGTTATTGCTTCTATGCTTTATAATGAGCAAAGTGGTCTTTGTGCCTAATTATATATTAGGCCAAAATAGGTCATTAGTCATAATAGTTTATATAGTGAGCATTTTAAATAAATATTTTGAACCATGTTCCAATTTGTCCATTGAAACAAAACATTTTGATATTAGCCTATTTTTGGCGCATATCCACCTCTCACATGGGGTGAGTCTCACAAGTGTGGGATCCACTCCTGTGAGAGAGGGTGAATACATGTAATACCACACCTCATCATTCTTGTGGGGGCGTCAAAGATTTCTAAAGGCTTAATGCATATCGATTTTTTTTTTTTTTTTTTTGAATGGGTGAAATTAAGGGATTTAAAAAAAAAAAAAGGAATTAAGGGATTTTTAATAATTAGTCAAACCTGTTAACCACAAAAAAGAGAAACAAAAAATATCATTCCTACTCTTTGAAAAGAATTCGCACCAAAGTGAAACAATTAGAGAAAATATTAAACACTCATCAAACCTACCAAATAAAAAAAAAAGACCAAAAAAAAAAAAGATAATGATATTGAAAGAATAACGATAACAAAGTAATGAAACCAAATATAAATCAAATACAGGAAAGCAAACACTAAAGGACAACTCATCTATATCTATATATTATATCTAAAAGAGGAGATGCAGCATTTAATGTTGCTGTACTTCTGTTGAGCTATCTCATTAGCCACATCATACTCTTTTTCTTTTTCTTTTTATTTTTAAATCATTTTTATCTTAATGATTTTTTAATTTTTTTTATATAAAATAATTAAATACAAATCATGGACAAACATTATTATTCATTATATACAAATATTTGACTTTTCAGCTACCTGAATTAATTTCAACTTTTTGTTTTTTACTCTCTAATTTCAAGTAATTTTTAAAATTGAATAATTCATTATCTTTTTAGTGGATAAAATTAACATTTCAAGTGTCCCTTCATTTATCTACCATTATAGTATTTCCTCTTTCAAAATTTCAGTTTTTCACAACCTTTTCTCTCTCTCACTTAGACATTGATCATTTATTTAAGTTTTATAATGTTATATATATACCAATACACATTTTAGATACAATCACCCATCATCTACAACAACAAATTTAGCACAATACTAATTGTTCTCCATATTTTTCAATCAAGCTTTAGTTTTTACTATTTTGAGAAGACATCAATTATATTTGTCTGAAACTTTCAAAGTTAAGACAACAATAGGAAGACCATTGAGTTAAACAAAACGCAGAATAAAAAATGATCTCTTTTTTTTTTTTCCCCCCCGTTTTCCTTTCTTTTTAATATTCTTGCATTTTTTGAAGTGATTCTGTTGTTTTCCTTTCCAAAATTTTCAATGATATTGACTTTTGTTATTTTTAATTGACTTAGAATTGTTAATGCAATTTTATTTGGCCTATCATTGTTGTGGAAATTCCTAATGTTGATATGAAACATATTGATAATGAATATTTTTTGTGCTTATTTGTAGAGTGTCAAAAAATCAAAAACTATTCAGTGTAATAATTTTGTTATTATTGCATCCCATGTGTTTTGTAAAATTTCTTTTAGAAATTTTATGCATATTTCTCAAATTTGTTTGTGTTTTTTATTTTGTTCATTCTACTACAAATAATAGGCATCTCCACCATTAAATTTTTAGCTAATTTAAGCTTTCTAGGTAAGCTTTTACTTTGTTTAGTTGATCATCTTTAAGGAAAAAGCCAAAAAGAAAAAAAAAACAAAATATAATCTACTCGAGAGCATCATTATGCTTTTAATGTTTTTATGTATAGATACTTAAGGAACTTGATTAATTCTTTCTTAGAATTCCTATTATTCTTACATCTAGCCTCTTAGATTAATTTTTGGGGATTCAAGTGATAGCCTAGCAACATTCTTTATGGTGTCCCCTATTTGTGGTTCAAACCCCAGCATCCCCCCTCCACCACCATCTACATCTCTCTCTCTCTCTCTCCACACACACACACACACACACACACATATATATATATATATATAATCGGTTATCCAAATTAAGATGTGTTACTCTTTAAAGATTTTATTAGATGTATAGACGGCACTTTTGGTTTATGAAACATAATCAATAAAACGTGATTTTTATATAATTATATCTAGACTATACTGCAATGTCATGATGGATGGATTGGTCTTATTTTACTATAAAATCTAAGTAATCATGTGGTTTATGAATTTGAAGAGTTATATATTGCGGGATTTGTTTATATGTTCATATGATGAAATAAAATTTGCTCTTTGCATTTTATTTTATTTTATATTTCCACTTTATGATATATGATTTATTGAATATGATCTATTACATAGTTATCTTTATATACTTTTCACTTAGTTTCAATTGTGTGGAAGAAAGAGATGTGAATCTATGTTTTGGAGAAAAATATATCTATAAGTGTTGAATCGCATACATCTGTATGGTAATAAACAAAGTATACATGGTTATAACTTTTTTTTTTAGAAACAAGATTGTGATTTTTATTAAGAAATAGGCAAATTTGCCTGGTACACTTCAAAACCTGTGACATGACGTGCATGTTTAGCAAGATTATGAGCTACATTATTTCTCTCTCTACCAACATGCTGAAATTTTACATGATTAAGTCGTTCTACAAAATCTTGTGCCTCTTTTATTAGCAAGCCGAAAGGAGCATAGTTTGACACCTGATCCGTAAGGGCTCTTATGACAGTGGTGGAGTCGCCTTTGAAGATGATCCTGTCAAAACCAAGTTCTGCAGCAAGTTCTATTGCACGTGTGGCTGCCAAAGCTTCCATCTCCACCACGGAACTAGCAAGCTAAACATTCTGAATTAAAGAAGCCATTGCCAATCCTTGGCTGTCACTTATCACCCTGAGACCTACTCTACCAACATCCTGGAAAATTGCCGAAGTTAGCTTTGTACCAATCCAAAGGTGGTGGTGACCACCTTACACGTGGTCTGACCGAAGGTGCTGCAACTGTTTCCTTTGGCTGTGCAGACCGATACTCCATCAAGGCTTCAAACGCTCGCTGCATTATGAGGTTTAGAGGAAAGCCAGGTGGGGTTGTTCTAACTTTGTTTCTTCGGTACCATATCGTCCAAATTTGCACAGCGAACAACTCAGCACTGCACCCCGACTCAAAGATATGGAGGAGTAGTTGGGGGAAATCTTGGAACATTGTTTGTTCTCTGAAACTCCATTGAGGGTCTTCATCCCATACCTATGCAAGGTTCGGGCAAGACCATTGTGCATGTAGAACATCTTCATCATGTTGAGCACAGAGAGCAGCTAGGATCATCCACTACACAGCGGCATTTCAGATTATTCAGGGTTGGGATGGCATTTTTCCAAGCTCACCAGAGAAAGTTTCTGATCTAACATGGCAGTGAGAGGTTCCAAATTTTCTTCCATAATGGTTAGAACTTGGTCTAATAGTTCTCACACTGTAAATTTTTTTATTAAAAAGATATTACATTATATTTTCATACATATCTCACTATATGTAATACTCAACTACAAAATATATTTAATTTGTTAGTTGTATACCACAAAAAAACTTATAATATAAAACATAATTTCAAATAACACATATTGACTTTTAAAAATATACAATCTAATATATTAATTCTATAATTATCCAATAAAACATATTTATATCAAATTTTTCGCACTGCGCGTGAGTCTGCGACTAGTAAAAAAAAAAACAAATGTAATACGTAAGCTTTTAGAAATAATGAAGAAAAGATAATGAAGAAAAGGCAGAGTAATGTATTAGAAGATAATCATTATCATTAGATTATTCTATTTAGTGTATCAGTATTAAACTCAAGGCCTAAGACCATAGGTCACTAATAATTAAATTTATTGATCGTTTTGTCATAATGCATGATGCTTTGATGCTACGCAAATTCTCAGTAATTGACCGCAGCCTTAGCTATGTCGCCATGGAGAGATAAACCAAGTTACGTAATACCATTATTCTGATTATAAAATTTTTGCATCAATAAAATTTTCGGCAAAAAAATGAAACAAATTAAGTCAAGGGTCTAACTTGCTCGTGTAGTAGGCCCAAAAGTTTTGGCAGATAATGAGGATTTGCAATATGGGCCTTGGCTTCGTGTAGTAGGCCCAAAAGCTGTTAAGAGTAAAACTTCCCTTAGCCAACCCAATACCGGTGATGCTAGTGATGAAGAAAACCTGGAAACAGAGGAGAACGACGGCGACAGAGACCAATCTCCAAGCTGTCCTCAGGTGCTGAACTTGCCGCCGGTCAGAACTCCCAATCCTCAAACAGCTAATGCCGAGCTGGACGCTCCTCCCGGAATTTCGGATAACCAGGTATCTTCGGAATCACAAAATCAAAATTTAAATTTGAAACTTGGTAGTGCTGCTGTCCCTATCTCCTTTTCAAATTCAAAACCCGTTTTGATAGACATTCCCACCTTCACATGATTCGGAATACTCACTTATCAGTTATCACGAATGGAGACGTTTTGGGTAATAACTGCTCTGCGGAAAATGTTGAATTCAGATTTTATCCGACACCGAAGGGATTGGATAAATCCTCGGAGTCACAAACCAAGGATAAGGAGAAAAAATCGTCTTTGGGCGAAATTTAAACAATCTCAGCTGAGTTGGATACAACAGATTTATCTGGGGTTTTTCAAATTGTGATATGGAGATGGAAGTATCCCCAAATCTTGCTGAGGATAATCCGAATGATAAGATTAGATCGCTACGCTCTTGGAAGCGAATCTTGCGACATCCAAACACTTTTTCACCCTCTGAAGCTCATGAAACCCCCTTAAATCATATCAAACGTGCTCTCACAGATTGTCCCTTACAAGAATCACAGGTTCCCAAAAAACAGGTTATAGAGTGTGTGATCCCAGGTGATTGTTCTTTCACTGGGGATACTACCCCCTCTTTCTACCCCACATGAAAATTCTAAACCTCAACTGCCTGGGCTTGGGATCCCAGAGGCAGTACAGGAGCTTTGCTGTTTGGTAAGCGAAGAAGATCCCAAATTTCTCTTTCTTTCTAAGACTAAGCTAGACAGGGATGGCTTTCAGAGATTGAAGAGGAAGTTAAACGTTCAGCATGGTGTGGAAGTTTGCCAACACGAACCAAACTCTTTGACAGAAAGGTACTGAATTCCTTGTCTTGTGTTCTTTGTACTGAGGAAGCTGAGACTTGTACTCATTTGTTCCTGGAGTGCTCCTTTGCCCAAGCCGTTTGGCTGCAATCTTCACACTCGAGGGATCACAAGTTTCCTCCTCACATAAAGTTCATTGATGCAATGGAAGCTGCAATTAAGAATTTACCTTCACCAGTTTTTGATACTCTCTGCATAGCTTGCTGGCTGATATGGAAATGCAGAAATAAACTGGTTTTTCACAACAATGCATCCTCCCACAAAGATCTTTGGTCTCGGGCAGACTTGTACAGAGTGGAGTTTATTGAAGTGCAAGAGAGAAATATGCAAGTAGGAGGCCTGTCAGCAGCTACTTGGAAGCCTCCTCGGTCAGACTTAATTCACAAGGTTAATGTGGCTATTTCCCAATCCAAGAAGTCTGCATCAGTGGGTTTTGGCTTGATTATCCGAAACAAAAAGGGTGATGTGCTAGCTGCTTTATGTGACCGAGTGGACAAGAAGCTGAACCAACTTTGCACAGCAGCTTTTGTGATGAGGAAAGCCTTACTCTTCTGTCAAAGCATCAGTTTTTATAAAGTAGAGGTGGAATGCAATTTTGCTGAACTTGTGGAATTGTTAAATTCTGACAGGATTTGCTCATTAGAGGTTGCATGGACCCATGAAGATATTTCTTGTATTAGAGAAAGTTTTGTTTTTATTTCTTTTTCTAGCATTCTTTTATGATGTAATCATACTGTCCTAGCTCTGGCTAGTGCTGCAAAAGAGGAAGAGGAGGCCATTGTTTGGTTAGAAGAATTCCTCTCTTTCCTCTTCCCCATTGTACAAAGTGATTTACAGTAATAAAGTTTACTATTTTTTCCTCTCAAAAAAAAAAAAAAAAAAAATGAAGGTCTAAGCCCTCATAGATCCAGGTTAAATTAAACTTTGCCTTCTTCCCCATGTAACCAAATAAAAGAAAAAAGAAAATAAAAAAGATAAGATAAGATAAAATAATGATATGGAAAGGATAATGATAATAAAGTAAGCAAATCAAATATAAACCAAATACAAGAAAAAATACTGAATGACAACTCATAAAAGCAAATGTAATTTGCTGTAATAGAGAAAACCCAACACGCATGAGGCATCTAAATAGAGGTTATCATAGATACTTATATTTTTGCTGTTGACTACACTTTAAGTCCAAAATCCAAATAGTTCGTTGGAGTTGGAGGACAAAGCACACGAAAATCTTGGAAATCCACGCCACAGTGCACGTTCCTTGAAGTTTAGATACGAAAATCTTGAAGATAGACACCCCAATGCATGTTCCTTGAAGAAATATACCCCATTGCGCATTCCTTGAAGAAATATGTGAAAAACATTATTCAGTGTACATTCCTTGAAGAAATATGTGAAAGAAATTAAATGTGAGGCTGAAATAAAAGGGCTATTTTACACAAATATTTTATTTGTTTCTAGAATATAAATAGTTGTTCATGAATTAGAAAACCAAAATAGAAAAGACCAATGTATATTGACATCCACACCATTGAGCATGAGCAAATTTGAGCAGAGCAAATAGAAAAAATAATGATAATAGTGAAAAGAAGATTAACACAAAATTGAGAGACTTGGAGAACTGAAGAAGAAACAATTTGAGTTTGAAAACCAATGTGGGTGTACTGGGAGTGTGATCCTATTTTGTAGATAGTGTTTTATGTGGGAGTTAAAGAAGTATTTTTACCAAGTTTTGCCCCTACTTAAACGTAGGATATAAGGGTATTTTGGGTACACATTTTTCTACAAATACTAAGCATTGACTCATGGCCTTATTTTTCACAGGAATTTAATTCTTCTTGCTATTCCCTATTTCCATGTCCTTCCATTATAGGACCTATCATCATGGACAAAGCAATTGCAATAAAATAAAGTAAAAAAAAAAATTACCCGAAATTATTAGTTCACTATTACAAAATTACAAAAATAATGCAAAAAAAGAAAAAAAAAATCTATTAACACATGTGACTTACTCATATACAAAAAATAATAACTTTTAAGGAGAATTAAAGGGAAAAAAGGGGAAAAAAGAAAAAAAAAAAAGGGTAAGAAAACAATGCCATCTCTTAAACCTTTTTCATTCTCTGACTTCGATCTCATTTGGTGCTTAGTTTCTTTCTTTTGGCACCATAAAAGCACATATACAATAACTGAAATTACTCCTATAAAGTATAACCCTACAATTAGTTATTATACAATGTTTATTATTTCAATTTTTTTTCTTACAATTTCCATAACAAATAAATCAAAATCATATACAACAATCAAAATCATATGGGCAATAAAACAATAACGAAAGAAACAAAATTACCTTGTAGGAAGGGCTACTCCTTCCTCTGAGAGAGAAAAAGAGTGTGTTTTTTTTTTAAAGATTAAATAGGAGGAAGAGAGACATTTATTTATGTTTGATTTTGACAATTGACTTGCCATTAAGAAGTAATAAAGAGAAGTGGAAATGCCTAATTTTAAGGGTTATGGATAAGGAATTATCTTTGAGAGTGAGAGAGAGAGAGAGACAATAACGTGAGAGAGGGAGAAAAAATGCTTAAAAATATACATAATTGTTAATCTTTTTCTTTATTATCATTTTTTTAATAAAAAGAACTTTAACTGGAACTAAAACCTTTTAAACGTTGGAATTCAACAGGAACTAAAAACTTTAACTTGGTAAGAGTTAAATTAGAAGTGGGAATTAAAATGAAAAAAAAAAAAAAAATTGGTGCATATATATCTTTTTGTTTAATTTTTCAGAGCAAAAAAATGGTGCTTGAGTTTAGGAGAAGAGCTTGAGCAATCAACTCGGCATCACTCAACTCCTTGTGTAGTTGGATGCTAAAGTGGTTATGGACCTGATGCTTTCTTCAAAATCCTCTAATAACTCCTTTTCTGCTCTACTCAATGATTGCAGGTTCCTCCTTCGCCAATTCAACCAAGTCAAGATTACCCATGTTTATCGGGAAGCGAATAGATGCATAGATCATCTTGCCAAAGGAAGATGCACCCTGATAGGGAATTTTGTGGTTTTAGACTCGCCTAATTCGGATGAACTTTGTATTTTTTTTAGATTCTGATGCTTCTGGTCTGTATTCCTTAAGGCTTTCAACCAGTATGTCGCCTTTTATGGCTAGCTAATTAATGCAAATCATCCATTTTAACCAAAAAAAAAAGTTTAGGAGAAGTTTGTTGGTAACCACTGTTATTGGGCTATTAGTGGGCTATTAGGAAAGTATTCATTTAGTGGGAAGTTATTTAGAGGAAATTGCAATTTTTTTTTTTGGTTGAATTATAGTTTTATCCTCATTTTTGTTTTAAGACTAATACTATCTAATTAAATTGGGGTATTTTGATAATTCGGGAAAGTGATAACTAACTTTCCGAATCCTCTTAGTATATAGAGATAAGTATAAAAAGTTAAAAACAATTAGTTTTCTTTTAAAAGAAGTTAAAAGTAGTTTAAATTGTAATCAAATCTGTATATATCTATTTGGTTTTTTTTTTTTTTTTTTTAGACAAAACTTGAGGATTTTTTTTTTTTAATTGATAGGAAGATAAACGCGAGGGTGATTTTTATAAAGGAAAAAAAAAAAAAAAAAAAAAAAAACAGCAACGTAGGTTTGTTTAACTTATTTTTCTATTTTAAAAAAATAAAAATAAACGTACAATTGCTTTGAAGAAGTGGGTTAATAAGAGAATGATCATATTTTGTAGTAAATGTTTAAAATGAGAGTTAGAGATATATTTTTACAGTGTTATCCTCAAGTTTTGCTCCTACTTAAACGTAGGTTGTAAGGGTATTTTGGAACAAAAAAAAAAAGTCTAGTCCACATAGAGGAAGCCCTATAAATAATAGTATAGATAATAATAACTAACCTCATTACACGTGCTTTGCACATGCGATGAGGTTTTTTTTTTTTTTTTTGAAGTGTCATAATTTTTCATTCATCTTAATTTGAGATGTTTCTCTCTTCTGTCCAATTAAACCACACACCAACATAAATAAATCATCAAAAAGAAAAAAATGAAGCACATTAAATATCACATTTTTTTAATAATTCAAAAATAAAGAAGAAGAGATTTGAAAAAATAAAAACAAAAACCAAAAGAAAAAAAGTGGGATTAGAATCTAGAAGAAAGGAAACCGAGAGAGAGAGAGAGAGAGAGAGAGAGAGAGAGAGAGAGAGAGAGAGAGAGAGAGAGAGAGAGAGAGAGAGATTTAAGTCTTGATAAAGGGAAAAAAAAGTGAAAACATTGGGCTTAGTGGTCCTATTTTATAGCCAAAAAAAAAAAAAAAACTTGTGTCTTTATTTTTTATATATAATTTTTATTTTGAGAGCCTAATTTATAAGTTGATAAAGAAATTTGAAAAATGACAGTAGAGTGGCCCTATTTTTTAGACAATATTTTAGTGAGAGTTAGAGTTGTATTTTTACCAAATTGTCTTTTAATTTTGTCTTTACTTAAACATATGGGTGTAGGGACATTTTTGAACCAAAAAAATAAGGATCCCAAGTTGGGAAAACCCCTTAAATAGTAGTATAGATAATGATATGAAAACTCAATAGAAAAATAATGGAATGAAAAATTAAAACATTCCCCTCAAGAAAAAAAAAATTAATACATTAATTTTTTTATAGGATAAGTCAAGAAATTATTTGAATTATTATGTTGTCGTAAGTTGTAATATAAATCCCTATAATTAAAATGACTTTTATTTGATTGGTAAATCACAAAAAAATTCAATTACAAGTCTATAACATTTGATTTCTTCAAAAGAAAGAAAAAAAAAGAAAGAAAGAAAGATAATAAGCTAATCTGTTTACAACCTCTAACGTTGATGTTCTAATATCTAAAATTCCTCAAACAAAATTTTGAAAATCACCATCAATGAAATTAGTATTTGTTCATTGTATCATTGTATCATGTCCACAAATGTGAGACTATAGTTTTATTTAACGAGATGAAATTTGATGCGCTTACATTAAATTTGGCCTTGCCCCCATGTTCAAATCCTGCCTCCATCCTAATCTCTATCTCTTCATCATGACTAATTAGTAGCTTTGAAACTAATATACATTGGGTATGACTTTTTCACATGAATTGTCCACACGACACAACATTTAATTTGTTAGATATCAGTCATTTTCGCATCACCAGACCACAAATTAATCATCAAAAGATAAGAAATAATAATCTAGATGTATGGAGTGGAACGTGTGGAGGATATTGAAAGAGAGCAAAAATGGAAAATCTAGATAAATATTGAGTGTTGACTGTAAGATAGACTTGATAGAGGAGCAAAGCAAAGAAAATTATGTTGGCTATATGGTTTCATTAATCTTTCTGATTAGTGGATGACCTGGACTTTTGGGGTTCCTTCTTTGAAGATTGGTGGTTCCCTCCGAGCCTGCTATTTGTTCTTTTGATTAAAAAAAAAAAAAGAATCTTATTGTGTTGGCTAGTGTTCTTAAAAGTTCTAGCATATGAAAAAACATTGCAATTGAACCTAAGGTTACCCCTTCTGGCACATAATTAAAAATTCTCTGGGGCTATTAAGTTTAATCTATTTAAGATTAGCATGTCAATCTCATTATTAGGCATCTACATCAACCATAATAGTATGACAGTCCAGGCAAGAAGGACTGAAGAAGCATAAGAATTCAAGTAAAAAACGTCGGTTATTGGAGGAAGAATAAGAGTTGAGAGAGTGAAATTGAGGGAGAGAAATTTAAATGGGTAAAATTGGGAATTTGTTATTTCAAATTTATGGTATGATTATATTGTGTATGCTTTTTTGTTTAGACTGAAATTTTGTTCTATCTGAAGGTTTTTCTTGTTACAGGTTGTTGACTATTGTGATCTCTTTGGGCTGATTCGATGAAGTTTTTGAAAGCTCAAAAATGTGTTGAAAACACAAGAGCTGTTTAGACCCCCAAATTAAAGTTACGACTCGATTGATTTTACACTAACTTAATACTAAGTGCGGAATAGTGTAAATGCGAGCGGATAAACAAACAAGCTACTCTAATCCATAATCAAAGCAACACAGCAGTAAAATGAAATGTAAAAGAGTAGAGAAGAAAGATGCAAACACAAGATAAAACGCCGATGTGTTATCGAAGAGGAAACTAAAAAACTCGGTGAAAAACCTCTCCGTCACCCTCCAAGTGATAATCGATCCACTAGACAATCATTTGGGATACATGAGTTAGCAAGAGACATTCCAAGCTTAATCTACCCGATGTACCTAAGCCTTCCAAGCTCCTACTCCAACAAGGTTTCTTGAAACCGTGTCTTGTCTAGTTCTCTAGATCCCGCAACAAGCTCCATATTGCAGCTGCCATCCTCGGCTTCTTTCAATGCTTCCCAGTAGCTCCAAAACACTCTTAACACTCTGAATAGGTGTGGGTTATGTTTGGGTACAAATCTCCTCTCAAGGTATGACAATGGGAAAGGGATGGAGAAGAAGCTACTATGATTTCTCACTAAAGATGAGTAGCTCTCTCTCAAAAAGATGGGTGTGTGTGTTGTAGAAAACCTATCTAGGGTTTTTCTCTTTGAATGACTTCATTTACATTTGTGGGTAACGAGGGTATATATAGTATGGGTGAAGGGTAAGAAAGTCACTCTTAAAAATTCTCCAAGCAGAATGTTTCGCGACTATCTCACGGGAAGGCCTTACCCATGAAATGCTCGTGAAAATGACAGCCTGGCATGACTCTTCAGCTTCCAGTATGTACTTCTCACATGGCTCTTTCGTGGGTTAGCTTCTTGCGAAATCCACTGATTCTTCATTTTAACTTGAGTCTTCACCAACTTAATACTAAACTCAATACAATAAAATCTCACAAAATATAAGGAACAAAATTAAAGCAATTACAACACTTTTTGTAAGCCAACATAAAACATAGTTGTAAATCAAAACTTTACAGTTTTGATGATAGAAGAGTAGATTTTGGAGAGAAGGGGCCCCGAAGTTGTATGTTAGTATCTAACTTGATGCATATATTCCTACTAATTTCTTTTCTTCTAAAGGTTAGGGGACTCGAACCCCTTTAGGATGATCATAATTTCCCATGAATTTGGAAACATATGAGCATCCAAACTTTTTCAAAACAATTGTGGTTATGGGCATAGGTAATTCAATCATATGGTATTTCCCAAGTATTAACAATATTGGGTTTTTTCATTAAATAGTATTGATGCTGCTAGTGAAAATTGGGCTTTTAATGCTGCCAACAAGAATTAGGCTTTTTGATGTTGCTAGTGGGAACTGACTTTTTTTATTCTGCCAATGAGAATTGGGCTTTTTAATGTTATCAGTGAGAACTGAGCTTTTAATGTTGTCAATGAGAATTGGGCATTTGATATTGCTAATGAGAATTAGGCTTTTTGATATTGCCAGTGAGAACTAGACTTTTTGATATTGCTAGTGAGAACTGAGCTTTTAAATAATTTGCCATGAGATTGAATAATAGGCTTTGATTTATGGATTCAAATTCTATTGATAAAATTGTTTTGCCATGGATTTGAATCATGGGCTTTGATTAAGGATTTGAATTCTATTGATAAAATTGTTTTGCTATGGATTTGAATATTGGGCTTTTCAAATATTGCTAAGCATAAATATTCTTGGACTTTAAAAAGGATGAGATTTTAAATTGCTCAATAAAATAAATAATTTGAGGATGAATCTAAATTATAGGCTTTACAAAAATAATGGGTCTTATAATGTTTTATATTTGGAGTCCAATTTTGTGGTGAAAAGAAGAATTGTTGTGGACTAGCATAATAATAGGCAAAAATATTTAGAGAATCCCAATAATTTGTTGGTGATGTTTGAAAATAAATAGGTGGTATTTAAACCAAAATAGGAGTAAAAAAATGTATCCCAACAATCTTTAATTCTAGAAATTTTGCAATCATGGAGAATATAAGAAAAAAATGTAATCTAATGGTAGAATTCTCAAAATTCACTTCCAATAAAAAGATATTGAGTAAGGTTGTAATCTTATACTACAACCAATTTTGTAGCTAAATTTTATCATAACAAAAAATGAAAACCTAAGCGGCTAACCAAAAGAAGAAAAGAGAGAGTGACGGAGTGAGACTTTGAGACCTGAAGCAAGGAGAAGTAGACGGTAGCAAGAACAGTAGTAGCATATCTGCAAGCAGCACCATCAATTCTCTGCAACAAATTTGGTCTCTCTCTCTCTCTCTCTCTCTCTCTCTCACATATTTGAATCTCTAGTGCAAAATCCGTCGAGGCGGAATCTTGTTACTTAGCCATTTTTGGCTTTTGTGACTTACACCATTTTAGGGATCTTGTTATTGTCAATAACTTATATCCGTCGAGGTGGAATCTTGTTACTTAGCCATTTTTGGCTTTTGTGACTTACACCTATTTAGGGATCTTGTCATCGTTAATACTTACATCTGTCGAGGTGGAATCTTGTTACTTAGCCATTTTTGGCTTTTGTGACTTACACCCTTTTAGGGATGTTGTCATCATTAGTAACTTACATCTGTCAAGGCGGAATCTTGTTACTTAGTCATTTTTGGCTTTTGTGACTTACACCCATTTAGGGATCTTGTTATCGTCAGTAACTTACATCCGTCGAGGCGGAATCTTGTTACTTAGCCATTTTCGGCTTTTGTAACTTACACCCATTTAGGGATCTTGTCATCATCAGTAACTTACATCCGTCGAGGCGGAATCTTGTTACTTAGCCATTTTTGACTTTTGTGACTTACACCTTTCTAGGGATCTTGTCATCGTCAGTAACTTACATCCGTCGAGGCGGAATCTTGTTACTTAGCCATTTTTCAGACTTGTAGCTGCTTAGACCTACTTGTTATGGAGACATTAGCTGAATAATTCATTTATTAATTTCAATGACGAATACATTTCCTGTTACATCTATTGGTGGTATTTCTTCAAGTGCTCGATGTTCCATGGCCTCGGGTGCCTCTGTCCATCTAGGGTTTCCAGGTGATAGCTACCTTGTCTGGAGTAGTGGGTGACTCGATAAGGTCCTTCCCATGTGCGCTTATAGAACCACAGCGAGAACCCCGACGGGAGAAACCCCCTTTAGACTCACCTTTGTCACTAAACCGACGATCTGGGCGGTCCCTTTTCTGTCCTCTACATTCGTCCTCCTTCTTTTCCTTATTCTTTGGTTTTTCCACGTCCCTTATGGTAGCCAGTGCTTCTTCTGCGTTCATGTACTTCTGTGCTTTCAGGAGCATCTCTGCCATCGTTTTTGGAGGATTTTTTGCGAGTGAAGAAACGAACTCCTTGGATTGTAGTCCCGCTTTGAAGGTCGTCAACTGCAACTTATCGTCAGCCTCGTCCACCTCTAGGGTTTTTCGAGTGAAGCATTTCACATAGGACCTCAAGGTTTCTTTCTCTCGTTGTTTGATGGTGAGTAAATGATCTGCTGGCCTCTTAGGATGTTGTCCTCCAATGAAATGACATAAAAAGGCGCTGCTTAGCTATTCGAAGTTATCGATGGACAATGTTGGCAACTTGGTGAACCATTCCCTCGCTGCTCCTTTGAAAGTGGTGGGGAAAGAATGACATATTATCTCGTTAGGGGGCTGTTGAAGGCCTAGTGTCGTCTTGAAGGTGTTGAGGTGATCCTAGGGATCCTTGAGCCCATCAAACAGCTCAAGTTGTGGCAGCCGAAACTTCGAAGGTACTGGGCATCCCAGGACCGCTGCTATGAAAGGCGAGTCTGTTGCCCTCACCATTCTGCCCACGCTCTAGTCTGTCTCCTCTCTGATGGCATTTCTCAACTCGTCCATCTCCTTCCTCATCTCTTGAAGAAGTTCTGAATTCTATTCTACCGGAGTAATGGGTCTTCGATGGTCACTCCTTCTACAGCTATTTCCCTCGTCCTCTACGTTGTTTTTGGATCGATTCTCATCCTGTTGAAGCCGTAGCTTCATTTCCTGATTTTGCCTAGTAAGTTCTTCAACGGTGGCCGCAATAGCTTGGACTTGCTGAGCCAAGGCTGTGGAATCTTGATTGAACTCCATCTGAATATTGAAGTTGGTGGAAGCAGCATTTTTGAATATGAAAATGAAAATGTCACGTCCCCACAGACGATGCCAAACTGATGAAGTGTAAGTTCATCAGTAGAGTTATACTGATAAAGCGTAAGCTCGTCAGTCGAGTTGGTCAGATGGAAGCAATCCTCAACTTGTATTGTTGTGAAATTTTAAAATACTCGCAAGTGTACGAACCGTACCGAAGTATAGTTTGACAAGAACGAGGTCGAACCCACAGGGACTTGAATGAACGTAGGAAAATTAATTAAATCTTAACCAAATTAATCCTAATCTAGTTTAATAAAAATTGGTTGTTTTGAAATTAAATAAACTAAGCAAATAATAATATTAAGCAAATAGTTAAACTAAGCAAGGGATATAAAACAATAAAAAGATGTAAACAATCAAGGGAAAGGAATTAAGGTTTTGGAATCCACCTTGTAAGTCATATCAGTATATATTTATGATCATTAATTTTTCCCAACTCACTACATGATAATCTAGAAATCAATCTTGTTATCATGGAAAATATCATCATTAAAATCCTTATTTTAAAAATCAAAGGCATGTTCTTCTTCGCTTCTTAAGTATAAAACCAAATCATCAATTGTATCCGTAGCCAAACAAATCACAAGATATATCCAATTCTAAAAATCAAATCATAACTTGTATCCATTGACAGACAAATCACAAACGATATCCAATTCTATAATCAAGAATTAATAAACCAAGCATTCAATTAATTAAGACAAATCCTAAATCATGAGAAAAAACATGATTGAACTCATATCTAGAATCTCATCTTAGTCAATTGATATGAAGCAAGAACAATTTAAATCATTAAAGAACAATTATTGTGGGAAAAATTAAATCACATAAATATTACTAATAATCTTTAACAAGGTTTCATCCTCAACCCTAATTATAAATTTAGCTACTCATAGTAATTGAAAGAAAACAAAAGAATAAAATACTAAACATTAAACTAGACAAATAAAATAGAGAAAGAAATAGTCACAATGCTATCATGGAGAAAAGCTACAGAGAAGCCACATGCGGCACTGCCTCTTGCTCCAATTTTCTGTTTTGCATCTCAGCCCTAGCACTAGCCTTCATTAATTTTGCCCTAAAAAGCCTTTAAATAGGTCAATGAATCCTATTACAAGTTGAATTCCCGTTTGGAGAAAATCCCAGACTTTTAGGCTTCACTTAAGCGTCTATTTAGGCCCACTTAACGTCAGAATTAGGGCTTCTGGTAAACTACAAAGTTGTAGCCCTTTAAGTTAACTTTCCAGCCCAACTTGAATCATCTCAATTGGACATCTGAGCCGAAAGTTATGCTGAAAATACTAACTGATGTGCAGGCTGGAATCCTAATCCGAATTGGACTTGGATTTGGTGCAAATTTCCTTTGATTCCTTACTCCAATTGGACTTAAATTTAATATTCATGCCTGGCTGGATGTAAGTTGGCTTGATTCAATTGGCCTAGCCCCACTTTGCATGTAAAACCCTTGTTATCTACAACACAAAGATATTATATAATCAGTCACAAAATAACATAGAAGTAAGGCTAAATATGTAGATATGTGAGTATTTTATTGTATATATTTCATGCACATCAAATACCCCCAAACCTACATTTTGCTAGTCCTCGAGCAAAACAGATAAAGAGTAAAACAAAACAAAGAAAATATCTTAACTAATCCACTTTCGCTGGAAATTTCGATTGCATTTAGCGTATGCAACAAGCCTTTAAACCCCTAGCTTACACTAGTGGACGAGTTGTAGTCTCGTGAGGGTTTGCAGGGAATATACCCACAAAATTCTGAGAATGAATACTAAAAACAAAATAAACAAAACAAAGAAAATCAAAATTTTTTTTTTTCAATTACCTTATGCCAAGAGGATTAGTTCACGTTCAAAAACACTACAAATGTTAAAGAAATTTCTCATGCCATCAAAACTCAATGTGAGTGAAAAGTGATAGCCAACCCAAACATACTCTTAGTTTTAGAATAAACTTGACTCGAATCTCTATTTGAAAGTATGCTTCAACTCAAATCTTTCCGATGTTATCACTCAACAAATGAAATCACTCTGAAATGGGGTGTACACTCTCAACAACATATGTGAGCGGAATAATGTAAGCAAAATCAAACATCTCACATATAAATCACATGAAAGACGCTTAATCAAGAAAGAACAAGTAGTCTCATGAAAGGATGCCAAAAATATTTATACCACACCTTTTTCTTCTCTGTCATATCAATATCTGAACTATACAATCTTCAAGATCAAATAAGGACTTTATTAGGATGTAATGTAGGGTAAAAGCAAAGGGAATGAAATAAAAATGGGTGAAGGTAAATAATAAGAAGTGCTTTCAAGATTTGTCAGAATGTTAACTCTTTTTGGAACTTCCATTCAACATTTTTTTTTCAACTCTTCTTCTTCAAAGCAATACTCCTTTACATTTCACTTCTCAAAATTTGATGAGAACCCTTTTTATTTTCTTCTTTTTGACACTTTTTTTTTTTTTTCTTTCAATTCAATTCTTTTTTTCTTTCTTCTTTGAATTCTCGCACAAACCACCACATTGAAACAAACTGATCAAATTCCATCTTGAAACACTATGGATAAGGGTTTTAAGAAAGAAAGGCTTATTAAAAGGCTCAATGGGGTGACTAGCGATAATGTATCAAAAAAAAGAAACACATATATGGCTCAAAGTAGACAAAAATGGCATAATCTCATCTCTCAAAGAATAGTATAGTTCATTCAACATCAATGACTTCAAAGGATTTAAGTGTGGCATAAAATCATTTTTTTTTTCTTGGCCAAAAGAAAGAATAATGAGACTACAACAAGGGAAATATATTACGCACTTCCAAATGAACTTTAAGATTAGAAACAATAAATAACTCTCCGAAAATAATGATTGGCTGAAAACTCACATGGGTTATAGTCTCCACATTGTTATCATCAAGATTTTCTAATCATTTTTATCCTTCAACAAGAAGTTGTGTCTGAATGGCTACGTGCATGTGCAATGAATTGAGCATGAAAGCAATGAAATTCTTTAAGCAAGAGTAGTATAACGAACTCAAAACATAAACCTCAAGCTAGGCAAAAGATTTTTTTTTTTTTTTTTTTTTTAACACAACTAAACAAAAGAAAAGAAAACAAAAAGATAGAAATCTATATACATCCCCCCCAAACCTAAACCAAACATTGTCCTCAATGTTAAAAATGATACTTTCAAATACATGTCTTGAATGAAAAGAGAGCAAAATATTAATATGCATCATGAGAACCAAGTAGAAACAAGTAAGGTAAGGAGAAGGAGGAAACGTACCTTGATCAAGCTGATTGTTATAAATTTTAATTTCTGTCAAATATCAGCTAGAACAAAATAAAATTAAACTAAACAAGAAAATAAACACAAAGTCTAATCTAGAAGCAGAAAATAAACAAGAAAAACATTTTTTTTTTTTTTTTTTGCAAAAAGATTTAACACAACTGGAGATCAATCCTGATAAACAGGATCATCCAAACCTCAACAACACCATGGAGATAAATAATATATATTATGAATGGATTAGTCCAATGAGATCATAACTTACCTGGGTCAAAAACATGTTGAGAAGCTTTACCAATGTCTTCCAAGTGAATTCTTTGCATAACCATAGAGGAACTAATACCCTTAAGATCAACAATTTTCCAACCTATAGCTTCCTTATGCTCTTGAAGTATACTTATCAATTGGCGTTTCCAAAAGTCATCCAACTTTGGTGGTTCTACAATAGATGGGAATGGGGATGAAGAAAGTGGAAAAGAGACCACTTTTGGCTGCCAGCTAATAATACTTAAGAGAGGAACAAAATCTAATAATGCATTGACCTCCTCAATTGATTTTTCAGTATCCAAATTGCAATCAAAATGGGTTAAACAATCCTTTAGGGGGTCCTCACAACTTGATTGTAGGAAAGTGTCATGGACTAGGCTCCCAATCATGTTAAACTCACATATATCCTCATTGTCTAGGTCTTGCTTACTTATGTCAAAGATATTAAGCTCAACAGTCATATTTCCAAAAGAAATCTTCATCACACCACTTCGACAATTGATTAAAGCATTGGATGTGGCTAAGAAAGGGCGGCCCAAAATGACATGGACTTGTGTACTAGCATTTAGAGCAAGCTCAGTGTCTAACACAACAAAATCAACAGGAAAATAGAATGCATCCACCTTAATTAGCACATCCTCAACAATACCTCTAGGGATTTTCACAGACCTATCAGCTAATTGAAGTGTCATGGTTGTGGGTTTCAACTCCCCCAAACCTAGCTGTAAGTATACTGAATATGGCATTAGGTTCACACTTGCCCCCAAATCTAGCAAAGCTCGCTCAATGAGATGATCCCCAATCTTGCATGAAATTGTAGGAGATCCTGGGTCCTTACATTTCACTGGATATTTATTTTGAATGATTGAACTGACTTGCTCTGTCAAAAATGCCTTTTTAGGGACATTTGTCTTTCTCTTCATTGTCACAAGATCTTTTAGAAACTTGGCATAAGCAGGAACTTGCTGAATTGCATCAAGAAATGGAATGTTTATTTGCACTTGCTTGAAAACCTCTAAAATGTCTCCAAATTGTGCACTTTTTTGAGGACTGATTAACCTTTGAGGAAATGGAGCTTTAGGAACAAACCTCTTATCAAGGGGAGAACTAAGATCTTGAATTGGAGTGGCAGGTGGGTTGTTCTCCTTTTCTCCATGATCATCATGTGAACTATGAGTTCCTTTTTCCTTTAACACAAAATTTTCATCATCCTCCACTTCTGGCATTTTCACTTGATTATCAACTTGCTTACCAGACCTAAGGGTAGTAATAGATTGAACATGTTCTTGTCCATGGGTGGAACTAGAAGAACCATTGATGGCATACTGTCCTTTTGGGTTAGGTATGGGTTGACTAGGAAACTTTCCTTTTTCCCTCTCTCCAACTTGGGTTGCTAACTGGCCAACTTGATTTTCCAACTTTGAAATAGCTTGAGTATTCAAATGGGTGGAACTTTTCATCTCTTGAATGGCTTGGCTAGTTGATTGCATGAAACTTTTGAGAGACTCCTCCAAAGATGGTTGTTGTCTTGGTGGTGCCACAAATTGAGGTGTTGATTGAGGAATGGAAGGATATGCTTGAGTAGGTGGACGAAATTGACTTTGTTGATGCACTTGTTGTCCACCTACATTTGTGGAAGGCTGATTTTGCCTCCATGAGAAATTAGGATGGTTCCTCCAATTTGGATTGTATGTCTCTGAAAATGGACTAGCAAATGGTTTTCCATAATTATTCAGTGCATTTGCTTGCTCAGTATAAAAATCGGGATACCCAACTGCGGAAGGACACATTTGTGTTGTATGCATAGGACTTGCACAAATAGAGCATGTTTCACCTTGAACTTGATTGACAGAATTCATTCCTCTACCTAAAGCTAAAGCCTCAACCTTACGAGTGAGATTGTCCAACCTAGCTTTTATGTCTAAATCTTCACTGACTTCATACAATCCTCCTTTCTTAATTGCAGGGGCAGATCTCTCTTTACGATTGGAAAAATCCCATTGTTGTGAACTTTCAGAAAAATTCTCAAGAAATTTGTATGCCTCATCATCTACAAGACTCAAAAATCCACCACCATTCATGGACTCAATTATGTTACGATTTGTCTGAGTCAAACCATTATAAAAATATTGTACTAGTCTCCATGTTTCAAAACCATGATGAGGACACTTTAAGATCAAGTCCTTAAATCTCTCCCAACTCTCATAAAATTTCTCTTGTTCATCTTGATAAAAATCTGCAATTTCTCTCCTCAAAGCATTGGTCTTGGCCATTGGGAAAAATTTAGAAAGGAATTTTGTAACCAATAGTTCCCATGAAGTGATAGATCTAGGTGACAAAGAATTAAGCCATGCTTTTGCCTTATCCTTCAAGGAAAAAGGGAATAAACGCAAGCGAACAGAGTCATCAGTGAAATTTTGGAACTTACAAGTAGCAGAAATCTCAAGAAAATCCTTTACATGCATATAAGGGTCTTCTCTATCCAATCCATGAAAAGTAGGAAGAAGATGGATTATCTGTGGTTTCAACTCAAAATGTGCAGCAGTGGTTGCAGGCAATACTATGCAAGATGGAGGGTTGGTGGTTATGGGTGAGAACAACTCCCTAAGAGTTTTTGAATCATCTCCTATTTCTCCCATTGTGGATGAATAATCAAAACTAACAAGACGATTTTATTTATCACGTACCCAAGTTCTCATACACCAAGCACAAAGAAATAAAATTTTTTTTTGTTTTTTTTTTAATTTAAAAAAAAATTAACTACAACTAGTAGAAGAAAAAATTCAATTAAGACCTAATTTATTTTCCTAACCAAGTCCCCGGCAACGGCGCCAAAAACTTGTTGTGAAATTTTAAAATATTCGCAAGTGTACGAACCGTACCGAAGTATAGTTTGACAAGAACGAGGTCGAACCCACAGGGACTTGAATGAACGTAGGAAAATTAATTAAATCTTAACCAAATTAATCCTAATCTAGTTTAATAAAAATTGGTTGTTTTGAAATTAAATAAACTAAGGAAATAATAATATTAAGCAAATAGTTAAACTAAGCAAGGGATATAAAACAATAAAAAGATGTAAACAATAAAGGGAAAGGAATTAAGGTTTTGGAATCCACCTTGTAAGTCATATCAGTATATATTTATGATCATTAATTTTTCCCAACTCATTACATGATAATCTAGAAATCAATCTTGTTATCATGGAAAATATCATCATTAAAATCCTTATTTTAAAAATCAAAGGCATGTTCTTCTTCGCTTCTTAAGTATAAAACCAAATCATCAATTGTATCCGTAGCCAAACAAATCACAAGATATATCCAATTCTAAAAATCAAATCATAACTTGTATCCATTGACAGACAAATCACAAACGATATCCAATTCTATAATCAAGAATTAATAAACCAAGCATTCAATTAATTAAGACAAATCCTAAATCATGAGAAAAAACATGATTGAACTCATATCTAGAATCTCATCTTAGTCAATTGATATGAAGCAAGAACAATTTAAATCATTAAAGAACAATTATTGTGGGAAAAATTAAATCACATAAATATTACTAATAATCTTTAACAAGGTTTCATCCTCAACCCTAATTATAAATTTAGCTACTCATAGTAATTGAAAGAAAACAAAAGAATAAAATACTAAACATTAAACTAGACAAATAAAATAGAGAAAGAAATAGTCACAATGCTATCATGGAGAAAAGCTACAGAGAAGCCACATGCGGCACTGCCTCTTGCTCCAATTTTCTGTTTTGCATCTCAGCCCTAGCACTAGCCTTCATTAATTTTGCCCTAAAAAGCCTTTAAATAGGTCAATGAATCCTATTACAAGTTGAATTCCCGTTTGGAGAAAATTCCAGACTTTTAGGCTTCACTTAACCGTCTATTTAGGCCCACTTAACGTCAGAATTAGGGCTTCTGGTAAACTACAAAGTTGTAGCCCTTTAAGTTAACTTTCCAGCCCAACTTGAATCATCTCAATTGGACATCTGAGCCAAAATTTATGCTGAAAATACTAACTGATGTGCAGGCTGGAATCCTAATCCGAATTGGACTTGGATTTGGTGCAAATTTCCTTTGATTCCTTACTCCAATTGGACTTAAATTTAATATTCATGCCTGGCTGGATGTAAGTTGGCTTGATTCAATTGGCCTAGCCCCACTTTGCATGTAAAACCCTTGTTATCTACAACACAAAGATATTATATAATCAGTCACAAAATAACATAGAAGTAAGGCTAAATATGTAGATATGTGAGTATTTTATTGTATATATTTCATGCACATCATGTATGAACGTACTCTCAAAGGTGGTCATCGGTGTGGTGCCTGCCACAATGCCTCAGATGCCAAAGTTAGTATAAGAAGCTCTCTTGGGAATAAACAATGTAATTGAACAGAATGAAAGAGATCTCTTAGTGTCTGTGTGTGTATCTACCTTGTACTTGGCAATGTGTGGGCTTTATATATGCTTTCATAGCTTCTAGCCGTTGGGGTAGTTATGGAGGTCTTAATGCTCCTCTTGGTAATGTTTGGTGCTGTGTAATGTGGCTTTAATGTGCTCCAACGGTTCATACAGTTGGCCTTGTAACCGTTCTGGGTGTAATTATGCTGCATTGAATAGCCTTCCTGCCTTCGTCAATGACGTGGGTATTAATTTGCTCGTCCAGGGGTATCTTTGTTGGTATCATGGTCGTCGTCTTCGGTAAATGAGTTCGTCGGTTCTGTCACAAATCACGGGGGAAATTAAAGCGTGGGACAAGAGCAGTGAAGTATGTGAAAAAGTCATACGCTTTGCTATCAGAGGGAAGTCTTTCCTTTTTTTTTTTTTTTTTTATGTTGGTGTCAAGCTTTGTTTCTCTTGAGTGTTTGAGTCTTGTTTTGTTTTTTCACCATGTTAGGTAGGCAACTCAAGAAGAGAAGTAATGTGGGACCCTTGTTGTGGAAATAAGAACTTTGCGATGACTTGGAGACCTTGACTTGCATATCTCTAAAACCAAATTTCCTTCCCCAAATAAGAAATCAATGCAGGTTGCAAAAATACTCCATTCTCTTCACTCCTGCTAGCTGCTACAGCCTATAACCATTAATTTCCACTATTTTAGATCATATATAGCACGGAAAAACCTGCCTTACTATGTCAGCCTTCTCCATAATGGGCGAGAGAATTGTTAAGTTGAACGAGGTTGCCCAACAGGGAAATATTGAAGCCTTTTACGGTTTAATTTAGGAGGATGTAAAACTTTTGGAGGACATCGATGAGCTGCCATTTGTTGATACTCCTTTACACATAGCTGCATTTGCTGGGGGCCCACAACACATCCAAAAATTTGCTATGGAGATGATGAGATTAAAGCCCTCATTTGCCAGGAAGCCAAATCTAAATGGGTATAGCCCCATTCACCTTGCTCTACAAGAAGGGCATACCTAGATGGTGCTTCTACAGGTAGATGGAGACCTTGTCCGTGTAAAAGGAAAGGAGGGTAGAACTCCTTTGCATGATGTTGCTGCAGCAGCAACAACAGAGCAGCAACTTGCTTTAATGGACAAATTTCTATCAGACTGTCCCAATTCTATTGAGGATGTGACGATTCAAAACCAAACTACTCTGCATATTGCCCTCCCGGAAAACAACAAATTGGATGCTTTTAAACGCTTGGTAAGATGGCTTCGAAAAAACAAGTCTGAAAATGCTAGGGAGATACTGAACCGGTAGGATGGGGAAGGCAACACTGTATTGCACGTGGCAGTATCCAAAAACCAAACAGAGGCAAGCTCTCTCCTTTCCTCAATTATTTACATACTAAAGAAACACAAGGGCTGTGAATGTCTTACACGAATGTGCAAGTAATACATCATGATTATTCCTTTTTTTTTTTTTTTTTTTTTTTTAACTTAATGAGGAAAAAGAAAATCCTAATGCGCTTGTATCACTACAATCTGCAGGCTGTGAGGGTGTTACTAAATTGTGTGGTCAATTTAAACGTTAAGAATTTCGATGGTCATACAGCACAGAACATGTGGCGAGTACAAGCACAAGAAAACAACTGCGAGATCATGGATATGCTAAGCTATGATGGAGCTTTGTCATGTTTTTGTCTTCCAAAAGTTATTACCTGTTATGAAAATTACAGGAGGAAACTCGGGGTCTTATTGAAGAAACAAGCAAGTTTCACAAAACTGATCACACTGATCTTTGATTCAAACACAGCACAGTAAAAGAATTGTATGAAAGAAACAGAGAAGAGAAGAGAGAACGAAGAGAGAAATAGAGAGAGAGAATTGAAGAGAACTCTTGAGAGAAAAGAACTAATTTTGGTTATTTACTCAATGAATCAATATTATACATCCACCTCCTATATATAAGCATTAATAGGAAATAGATAGAATCAAGATATTTCTAACAGCACTAACTAACTTCTAACAGACTTTCCCGCCACAGCAGCTGGAGCTTGATTCTGTTTGGATCTTCAACTGACTCGTGCTATACCAGAACTACACGTGTCATAACTAACTCTCCTCCATACAGAAACAACACAGTTTTGGTTAAATATCTTGCACGTGCGTGGACTCATCACGTGGGAACTTGTTTAACTGTCTTCCTTCTTTGGACTGCAAGTGTGCTCTGTTTCTCCATCTTTATCATCCCCTCTCAAACGAATGGGAGAGGCACGAGGCATGAGTTTGTCACGAAAGAAGAGAAACAAAGGACCAGGTAAGGGTTTAGTAAATATGTCAGTAAGATTATCCTTGCCAGAAATAAAGGAAATGGCTAGATCCTTGCGAAGAACTCGTTCTCTGACAAAATGAAAATCAACTTCAACATGCTTGGTCCTAGCATGAAAAACTGGATTTGAAGCAAGTGCAATGGCAGACACATTGTCACACCATAGAACTGGAACATGATGTAGAAACAGAAGCAAATCACGAAATAATTGCCTAAGCCATGAGAGTTCAGTAGCAGTGGTGGCAAGTGCTCGATATTCTGCCTCTGTGGAAGATTTGGAAACTGTAGTTTGTTTCTTGGAAGACCAAGAAATAGGATTAGGACCTAGAAACACCATAAATCCAGTAGTTGATTTCCTATCAAAGGGATCACCAGCCCAATCAGCATCTGTGAAGGCAGTGAAAGTAAGAGGCCCTCGAGAAAAATAAATCCCATGGGAAAGTGTACCCCTCACATATCGTAGAACTCTCTTGGCAGCCTCCAGATGAGTAGTGGTAGGAAATTGCATGAACTGACATACTTGATGAACACTGAAGGCCAAATCTGGTCTAGTAAAGGTGAGATATTGAAGAGCACCAACCATGCTTCGATATGTAGAAGGATCAGATAGGCGAAAACCAGAATCAGGGGTAAGTCTAGCAGCAGGACAACATGGTGTTTTAGTAGGCTTAGAATTATGCATGTTAAACCGATGAAGAACATCAGATGCATACTTGGTTTGTGACAGGGTAAGACCATACTTGGTAGGAGAAATTTGAATGCCCAGAAAGTAACTGAGGGGGCCAAGGTCCTTGAGATCAAAAGTAGCACTGAGAGCTAAGATAAGATTGGCAATTTGAGATGGAGCATTGCGAGTGATGATGATATCATCAACATACAAAAGTAGATAGAGAATGATAGAGCCTGAGTGATAAACAAAGAGTGATGAGTCTGCCAAGGAAGCCACAAAACCAAGATGAAGTAACTGAGAAGTGAACCTCTCAAACCATGCCCTTGGAGCCTGCTTCAATCCATAAAGGGACTTGAGCAATTTGCAAACATAAAGAGGTCTAGATTGATCAACATAACCCTATGGCTGCTGCATATAAACTTCCTCCTTGAGATAGCCATGGAGAAAGGCATTGGAAACATCCAATTGCCTAATGGACCAGTTTAAACTAACTGCAATTGCCAAGACCAACCTGACAGTAGCTGGTTTAACAACTGGACTAAAGGTCTCAGTGAAATTAATTCCAGGCTGTTGATGAAATCCTTTGGCAACTAGCCTAGCTTTATACCGAGCAATGGAACCATCACTGTTAAGTTTCAATTTATAGACCTATTTGCATCCTACCAGATTAAAATGGGGAGAAGGAGGAACAAGCACCCAAGTTTGCTGCTTCTGCAATGCATCAAACTCAGCATCCATAGCCTTGCACCAATTTGGATAGGAAGAGGCTATTTTGAAAGTGGAAGGTTCTGTGAAGTTGTAGTCAAGGGTAGCTTTATAGCAGAGTTTAGGCTTGGATATACCATTCTTGGACCTAGTTTGCATAGGATGAAGGTTAACAGGAACATTGGGTATGGAAGGTGGAGGACTAGAAGGAGCAGAAGCAACCAGTGAAGGAGAGTGAGTTGGAGGAGTATTATGATATGAGGAAGTATAGGAAGGATTTGGGGAGTTATCACTGTGAAAAGAGTGATCAAGGGATGAAGGGATAGAGGATGTGGCAGAAGGGACAGAATTTGGAGGAGGCCCTAGAATAGAAGTTTGATTAAGGGAATGCAAGAACAGGAAATTGGATAACCAAATGGGAGAAGATTTAGAAGTGACAGGTGACTGTGGAGTAGGAGTGAGTGTAGGAAAAGGGAATTTTGACTCATTAAACAAAACATGTCTAGAAAGGTACATAGAGTTTGCAATTGGATCAAAGCATAAGTGTCCCTTTGAAACAGAAGAGTAACCTAAGAAAATACATTCCTTGGTTCTAGGTTCAAGCTTGTGTAAGGTGTAAGGTCTTAGAAGAGGATAACAAGCACACCCAAAAATTTTGAGTTGGTTTAAATCAGGTTTAGAGTGATATAACAGAAAGTAGGGTGAGTGGAATTGAAGAGTGGCAGTAGGTAGTAAATTGATGAGGAAAACAGCAATTTGGGTTGCATAAGACCAGTATTGAAAAGGAAGAGAGGCTTTAGACAACAAGGTAATTGAGGTTTCTATGATATGTCTATGTTTTCTTTCCACTAGACCATTTTGCTGTGGAGTATATGGACATGAGAGTTGATGAATAATACCATGGAGAGATAAGTAAGTTTCAAATTCTTTAGAAACATACTCACCACCCCCATCTGATCTCAGAATTTTAAGTTTAGAGGAAAACTGAGTTTCAGCCATGGATTTGAATTTAACAAAGACAGAAAAGACCTCAGATTTATGCTGAAGAAAGTAAATCCAAGTAAAGTGAGTGTAATGTTCAACAAATAGCACATAATATCTGAATTTATTGATAGAAGAAACAGGAGCAGGGCCCCATACATCAGTGTGTACCAATTCTAGTGGTGAATGCGCAGCAAATTGAGAATTAGGAAAGGGAAGTCTATGAATTTTACCACTAAGACAGTGTGTACAAGAGACAACACTATTACATTTATTCAAAGAACTCTTAAGCATAGGGAAAAGAGTGTGCAAGACTTGAGCATGTGGATGTCCAAGCCTATTGTGCATAATTCCCAAGATGAAGAAGTGGAAGCAACATGGTTGTAGACTGAAGGAGGGGAAACAACATGGTTGCAGACTCTAGAAGGTAATGACAAAGTAGGAGCTTTACTAGGGTAGATAGGGTATACACCCTGTTCACTCTTGCCCTGGTAAAGCACCTTCCCCGTGCCCAAGGCCTGAACAGATAAAAGATTCTTATCAAAATAGCAGTAACAATGGTTATCATGGCAGAGTTTGTGAACAGAAGCTAGATTTGAAGCAATTGAAGGAACCCTAAGGACATTGTTGAGATGTAAAGATGAGTTTTGAGTGGGAAATTGAACTTTACCTGTGTGAATGATAGGAAGGTTTTGGCCATTACCAACAGTTAGGTGGTCCTGTCCAGTGTAAGGCTTTGGGAAAGACAGTGCATTGAGGCTGGATGTGACATGATCCGTAGCAGCACTGTCAGCTAACCATGGTTGCTCTTAAGTGATTGTAGCATTTGAAGCTGTTGCCATAGCAGCTAATTTTGTGGGAGGATGCTTCCCTTGGTATGCATAGTCCATGCGATGATAGCAGTCAATGGCTGTATGGCCATTCTTTCCACATATTTGACATGAAGGTCTATCATTCTTCAAGCCTTGAAACTGTGAAGATGAGGAAAACTGATTGGCCTGATTTTGATTTGAAGAGTATGGTGAGTATTGTTGTTGTGGAAAGGCATTGAAACCTCTACCACCACCATTACCTCTTCCTCTATTGTTATTCCTTCCTCTACCTCTATTATTGTAATGATTATAACCACCATTACCACCAGATCTAGGTGTAGCATTCACAGCCATAGCAAAGGTTTCTTTAACATCATTTGAGTCATTCAAAGATTCTTCTTCTGAACCAAGCAAAGTGGTGAGTTCATCAAAACTCACTGGTGTACTCCTTGTACGTATGGCAGATCTGAATGCATTGTAATCTTTGGGAAGGCCTTTGATGGCTATGTGGAGCAACTCTTCATCATCAAGAAGTACTCCAACTGCCATCAACTTATCCCTCACAACTTTGATCTTCTGAAGATACATATCAACAGAATCACAGCCTTTCCTAATATTGTGAAGTTCTCCTTTCAGATTCATAATGTGTGATCTTGAGATTGAAGAAAAATGGTTTTCAAGAACCTTCCAAACCTTTATTGCTGAGTGACATCCCACAGTGAGAGCAAGAATTGTAGGTGTCAATGTAGAACTGACAAAAGTAAGAAGTGCTTTCTCTTTTGACTTCCAGATTGAATAATCTGGATTGATGATTCCAGTGACAGATCCTGAAAGATCCTTGAGGAACTTCTCTGGAATTGATTGAGTTTCATCGAGTAACTCTAATAAAGAGTAAGTATCAAGCACCATTGAGATTTGATATTTCCATACTATATAGTTGGAACTATCAAGCTTCACTGTCATCATGTTTGACAGTAACAGAAGAGGTTGATTGATCAGATTGATTGAGGAAGTGGAAGTAGATGCCATGGACGCCATTGTTGGAGATGATGATGGCATTGTTGTAGAAGCCATTTGTTCAGCAGAAGCCATCTGTGGCTCTGATACCATGAAGAAACAAGCAAGTTTCACAAAACTGATCACACTGATCTTTGATTCAAACACAGCACAGTAAAAGAATTGTATGAAAGAAACAGAGAAGAGAAGAGAGAACGAAGAGAGAAATAGAGAGAGAGAATTGAAGAGAACTCTTGAGAGAAAAGAACTAATTTTGGTTATTTACTCAATTAATCAATATTATACATCCACCTCCTATATATAAGCATTAACAGGAAATAGATAGAATCAAGATATTTCTAACAGCACTAACTAACTTCTAACAGACTTTCCCGCCACAGCAGCTGGAGCTTGATTCTGTTTGGATCTTCAACTGACTCGTGCTATACCAGAACTACACGTGTCATAACTAACTCTCCTCCATGCAGAAACGACACAGTTTTGGTTAAATATCTTGCACGTGCGTGGACTCATCACGTGGGAACTTGTTTAACTGTCTTCCTTCTTTGGACTGCAAGTGTGCTCTGTTTCTCCATCTTTATCACTTATTTTATGAGAGATCAAAAATGTTCAGAAAAACTGTCTTAGTTTTTGAGAGATTAAGAATATTCAGAGAAGAAATTGTTGAAGGGTCGAGAATATCAAATGACGACTGCAATGCGCTTTTGGTGGTTGCTGCACTGCTTATAACAATCACCTATCAAGTAGTACTCAGCCCTCCTGGGGGACTTTGGCAAGACGATACCAAGTCTTTTGGACAACCTAGCAGTAATGCACCAGGACCAGCACCAGCACCAGGCGACGAAGTTGTGCACCACGCAGGGACAGCCGTTGCCGAATTATCTTTAGCCCAGTTTCCGATCGTCGCAACGATAAATTATATCACATTTACGCTCTCAGCGATAATGACTTTCCTACTCCTTCCAAGCGGGTACATTAGTGCGCTGTTCAAAATGGCTCTAGTCCAATTGTGGGTCACCTATTATTATTCATGGGGAGTAATCATTTGGGAAACTGGGTGGGTGTGGCGTTACTGTCTTTATGGTACCGGGCTTTGTTTTGTTTTGGTCCTCTTAGCTTTCTTTGGCAGACATTTCTGTGGCGTCGGAATTAAATCCCTGAATCTTCACTGGATCGTCTATGGAGTTTATGCGTTTGTAATGTGGAAGATCGTAACCTTGTTCTAATTTGTACACTAATTCTAGTTTGTTTGGCAAAATATGGTTAATTAAAGTGTTTAATTCTATGAGATTATTTGTGCTTGAACTACTTAATTGTGCAAAAAAGAAAGAAAAAAACTACGAAAGTGATGATGTCTTGTGAGTCGTACAATATCATTTAGTGCCCCTAACAATAATGCAATATTGGTGGATATCGTATTATGATTCCGCGCATTTGCACGATGCTATTTCAACCTCGCAAATCAAAGTTTGAGATTAAATTTTTTTTAAATATTTCTTCTAATTTCAGCTTTCGAATAAAAATTATTTTAACTTTTAATTTTTTTACCATTTTATTTCTACAATTTTTCTTTAACTTCTCTTTCATAATTAAGGGTTAATTGTACTGTTACACGAATCTCAATCCGTGAATGCTTGTCAAAAAAAAAAAAAAAAAAACCAAGGAGAGTCGTCTGTAACAGATATAAGAAAAGCAAATTGAAGGGCAAACAACACATCAGTTCAAGTGCAATTGAAAGTTCTACAGTTCTAGTACATAAACGGCAATCAGTCCTCTCTCATGCAGGAAACACCAAAAGAGATAGCAGTAAGAGCATTCTCATCAGGTGTGCCAAATGCTAAATATTTGGCATTTGGCACACCAAACACCAAAAAACCCTTCTCATGAGGTGTTCTATATTCTATAAATTTTGACACACATGAACAGTACCGAACGGTATGGACAAATGTGTTATAAAAAAAAAAAAACTTTTTTATTCTATTTCTCTTTCTTCATTTATGACTCTTTCTTCTCTCTCTTTTTTTATCTTCTTTCTTTCTTTCTTTTCTCCGCCTCACTTCATCTTCTCAGTTCACTCTCTTCCTTTCTTTTCTTTTTTTCTTCTTCTTTCTTTCTCCAGAAGTTCCACCTCTCCCTTCTTCTTGCTTTTTTTTTTCCCCCTTTTTTCTTTTCTATCAGTTTCTTTACGCCTTCTCTATCTTTTTTTTTTCCTTGTCACTCTCCTTCTTTGTCTTTTTTTTTTCTTCCGCCTAGGCCGTTGCCATTGAGATCAGCTATCACTGTGGAGTTCGGCCTCGCCGTGGAGTTCAGCCTTGCAGATGAGGGTGTCGCTGTGGAGATTCTGATCTCCCTCTTTTTCTTTTTTTTTTTTTCCTTCGGTTGTGGATTCCATGTGATTGTGATTATGGGTGAGTTGGTTCTTTTTCAAGCTCTTTTTTTTTTGGGATAGTTTTGTGTTGATTTTGGGGATTTTTTTAAAAGTCGTATTGGGTGGTGGTGGCAGTGGCTGGTGGATTTTTGTTGGTGGTGGTGGGTTTTACCTGTGGGTGGTGGTGGTGGGCTATGCTTGGGTATGGTGGTGGCGGGCTGTGCTGTGTATCAATGTATGGTGGGGTTTTGTTGAAGGTTTTGAGTTTTTTTTTTCTCTCTCTTTTGTTGAAGTTTTTGAATATGGAATTTGTTGGAGGATCAGTGATTGTGGTTGTAGTTTGTGGCGGTGATTGTAGCGGTGGTTGTTGTGGCGGTGGTTGTAGCAGTGGTTCTTGGTTCTTGGTTGGTGGTGATTGCTGGGGCTGTGTTTGTATATTGTTGGGTTTTGAGTAAATATATTATTTTAATGTTTATATGAAAGAATAGAACATCTGATAAATGGTATATTGTAAAATGATATGGTAAAATAGTAAAGTAAATTTTTGTGTGCCAAAATGATATTTTTTATGAGAGAGTTGATGAGAATGCTCTAATATTTTATACTTTCTCCCTCATGTAAGGTGCAGTCACGTTATGTGCTCGCTATGCTCCCTAAGTACAGCGCACTCCATTTTTTAATGAGCTGCCCACAAGAGCAAAGATTCCCTCCCGCAGGGCCCGCACATCAGTTAAATTTATTCTCAAAAATCTCGACTTTTCACCTAATTATGAAACTTTTCACCAAGAGGTAATTTTGTAAACAAAACTTAAAAGGGTTGTGTGGCGGTGGCCCTCTAAGAAACAATTTTATGTCAATAAGGTTAATTTTTTTTTAGTCAGATTTTTAATTAATTATGAAGCCAATTTATAGAGTTTCACTTTTATTTTAGTACTATTTTAAGTTATTTTATTAATTTAGTGTTCGGATGGGATATAATGAAAAATGAAAAATATTTTACTATTCACTTTATATTTGCTACTATTTATAGGCTTCACTGTACTTTTTGACATTATTTATGAGCCTCACTGTATTATTTCAACTAACTTTTACTTTTATCTACATTATTTTCAGTAATAATTTTTCTGTTTCAGCAAAATAAATAGTATTCAAACATACCCTTATACTAATTTTTTAGAAAATAAACCTTATAACAAATCGTCCTTAACCAACGCCATAAACATTTCCCAATTTAAAAAAGTATATAAGCATTTCCCAATTTAACGAACACCTGGCCTCAAAAAAGTTTCCTGTTGCCAAAGTCTTTCCTCCCCTGTGGTGATGTCTGCCCCTCTACAGTTACGCCACACTTGGAGTGATTACAAGTCGTTTCCTTTTGTATAATATCTTTTAGTGCATGTGAGTAAATAATCCACTTGTATCAATCTCATAAGTTAGCTTATCTAACTAATTCAGTTTTTTTTTTTTTTTGGATAGGAAGACTGAAACTTTTATTACGTAAAGGGTGAGTACATAGCATCTTGGAGTAGTAGAGATTCAATTATTGGTGGACTTTCCTCCAACCAAGTTATAAAACCATGGATACCCTTTGCATGTTGTGCCAAGGCATGTGCAGATTTATTTCCCTGGCGCCTCACATGTTGGACTCCGATGCGTCTAAAATCATGCAACTTCTGCTGGATGCTCTCAAGGACATCAATCATTGTAGCTGGTGGAATGGTGGAGTCCGATAGAGCAGTGAAAATCACGTGGGAGTTAGTTTCAAAAATAATTTCTTGTGCACCAACATCCCATGCAAATGAAACCGCTACGTCCATCGCCTTTGCTTCAGTCTCCAAGGGACCCAACTGTTGGGTTTTGTGGAGCCTAGTTTATTTTTGGCCCGTTTTGTAGCCCATTGTAATCCTGTGCGCAGGATATAAAAACCACTTTTGTGATTAGGGTTTGTTACTATTGTATTTTTAGAGAGAGAGAAAAACACTATAGCCGCACTTTATATTTTTTCCTGATAATAGTGAAATCCCTATAACTTCGTGGATGTAGACAAATTGCCGAACCACATAAATACTGTCTTGTGCGTGTAATTGTTTTCTTTGACGTGTGTTTTCTCTATTTTTTCTGTTTTTCACAGGTTGGAATTTCGGTTATATTCCCAACAACTGGTATTAGAGCCTAGGGTTAGGTTTGAGTGGGAGCAATAGCAGAGGAAGCAGGAAAGGCATCTGGAATAGAAAAGTTTGATGGCACAGACTTCGCGTATTGGAAGATGCAGATTGAAGATTATCTTTATGGGAGGAAATTGCATTTGCCTCTTTTGGAGACAAAACCTGAGGCTATGAAGGCTAATGAATGGGCTCTTCTTGACAGACAGGTACTGGGAGTTATCAAGTTAACTATGTCTAGGCCTGTTGCACACAATGTTGTAAAGGAGAAGACCATAACAAATCTGATGAAAGCTTTGTCTGGTATGTATGAAAAGCCGTCAATAAACAACAAGGTGCATCTGATGAAGAAACTGTTCAATTTGAAGATGGCAGAGAATGTATCAGTAGCACAACATCTGAATGAATTTAACACTATCACAAATCAATTGTCGTCTGTAGAAATTGATTTTGATGATGAGATTCGTGCTCTGATCATCTTGGCTTCTTTGCCAAACAGTTGGGAGGCAATGAGGATGGCAGTAAGTAATTCTACAAGAAAGGAAAAGCTTAAGTACAATGATATTCGAGATGCAGGTAAAACCTCAGGATCTGATTCTGCCCTAAACCTTGAGACAAGAGGCAGATGTAATAACAGAAATTCAAATCGGGGTAGATCAAAATCCAGAAATACTAATCGAAACAGAAGTAAATCTAGATCAGGCCAATAAGTACAATGCTGGAATTGTGGGAAAACAAGTCACTTTAGGAACTAATGCAAAAATCCTAAGAAGAAGAATGAAGATGATTCTGCTAATGATGTAACAGAAGAGGTACATGATGCATTACTTCTTGCAGTAGACAGTCCACTTGATGATTGAGTTTTGGACTTAGGAAATTCGTTTCATATCACTCCACACCGAGAAATCATACAAAATTATATTGCAGGTGATTTTGGTAAGGTGTATTTGGCTGATGGTTCAGCCTTGGATGTTGTAAGTATGGGAGACGTCTGGATATTGTTGCCCAATGGATCTGTCTGGTTACTGGAGAAGGTTCGACATATTCCTGACCTGAGGAGGAATCTGATTTTTGTTGGATAACTTAATGACGAAGGACATGCAATACTATTTGTTGGTGGTACTTAGAAGGTTATAAAGGGAGTTAGAGTATTGGCTCGTGGAAAGAAGACTGGCACTCTCTATATGACCTCAAGTCCAAGAGACACAATTGCAGTTGCTGAAGCAAGTACTGATACAAGCCTATGGCACCGCAAACTTGGTCACATGAGTGAGAAAGGGATGAAGATGCTACTGTCAAAAGGGAAATAACCAGAATTGAAGTCCGTTGATTTTAACATGTGTGAAAGCTGTATCTTATGAAAGTAGAAAAAGGTGAGCTTCTTGAAAACTGGCTGAACATTGAAGGCTAAAAAATTAGAGTTAGTACACACGGATTTGTGGGGGCCTTCTCCGGTTGCATCCCTTGGAGGTTCAAGGTACTACATCACTTTCATTAATGACTCAAGCAGAAAGGTATGAGTTTATTTTTTGAAAAATAAATCTAATATATTTGAAACTTTTAAGAAGTGGAAGGCCATGGTTGAGACAGAAACAGGTTTAAAACTAAAATGTTTGAGGTCTGATAATGGAGGAGAGTACATAGATGGAGGGTTCAGTGAGTATTGTGCTGCACAGGGAATTAGGATGGAAAAGACCATTCTTGGGACACCACAGCAAAATGGTGTGACTGAACGCATGAACAGAACTCTCAATGAGCGTGATAGGAGTATGAGGTTGCATGTTGGACTACTAAAAACTTTCTGAGCTGATGCTGTTAGCACTGCAGCTTACCTGATAAACCGAGGACCATCAGTTCCCATGAAGTTCAGACTTCCTGAGGAGGTTTGGAGCCGTAAAGAGGTAAATTTTTCACATTTAAAAGTTTTTTGTTGTATTTCTTATGTTCATATTGATTTTGATGCTTGTAGTAAACTTGATGCAAAGTCTCAAAATATGTTTTTTCATTGGCTATGGTGATGAGAAATTTAGCTATAGGTTTTCGGATGAACAAAATAGGAAAATCATCAGAAGTAGAAATGTGATATTTAATAAACAGGTTATGTATAAGGACAGGTCAACTGTAGTGTCAGATGTTACAGAGATAGATCAAAAGAAATCTGAGTTTGTCAACTTAGATGGATTGACTGAAAGTATTGTCCAGAAAATGGGTGAAGAAGATAAGGAGAATGTAGATTCACAAGTAGATCAGAGTACACCTGTAGCTAAAGTCCGCAAATCTTCCAGGAAAATTAGACCTCCACAGCGTTATTCACCCACTTTAAATTATCTTATATTAATTGATGGTGGTGAGCTAGAGTGTTATGATGAAGTCTTGCAAGATGAGAATTCAAGCAAGTGGGAGTTAGCCATGAAGGATGAGATGGATTCCTTGTTAAGGAATCAGACATGGGAACTAACTGAATTGCCAGTAGGAAAGAAGGCTTTGCACAACAAGTGGGTATACAGAATAAAGAATGAGCATGATGGTAGCAAACGTTACAAGGTCAGATTAGTTGTTAAAGGGTTCCAGCAGAAGGAAGACATTGACTACACAGAGATATTTTCTCCAGTTGTAAAGATGTCAACAATTAGACTGGTACTGGGAATGGTGGCTGCAAAAAACTTACATCTTGAGCAGTTAGATGTGAAAACTTACATCTGAGAGGTTTGAGGACAATGTCATTGACTTTATGGGTCACAATTTTGAACTCATACCATTTGGGTTTGGTAGGAGGATGTGTCCTGGAATTACAATGGGATCTACTATTGTCATGGTTACATTGGCGAACCTTTTGTACCGTTTTGATTGGGAAGTGCCGAATGGGATGAAGAGGGAAGATATTAGCTTGGAAGAGAATGTTGGTGTTTCAATTTCTAGGAAGTCACCTCTTTGCCTTGTGCCTATTATTTATGATTTTGAAAAATGTGAAAGTTCTAATGTGGGGTGAGTGTAAAAACACATTGCCAACAGAACTTTGAGTCTAAGATGGTTTGGATTGAGGAGACACCCATTAGCCTGGAATGTATTCTTGAGCTGGATGTATCTCATTAAGAATTAATTAAATTGGCAATCTTTTCTTTATATATATAAAATCAAAATTTTTATTTTTTTTTTAAATCCAAAGAAACAATATTCTTGACTAATCATCAATTAGAAAAGGTTGAATAATACAATGCAATATATGAATGTGTTCCATTTCTTCCCATAAGAACTTGGTGCGCTGTAAAATAGCTATAAACTTGTCTCAAAAAGTGACAACTTCATTCATATTTTAGTAAGATTTTGCAAATTGTCCTCAGAATTGATAACAATTTGAGCGTAATTTGGTAGACCTAAGGAATATCTAGTGTGGGTGTAAAATTCCTGTTTTTTTTCTTTTTTTTTTTTTTTTTTTTTAAGAAGGGGGTGTAAAACTCCACTGTCTTATATTGTATGTCTATTCACAACAACAAGAAGTCAACAACAAAAACAAAAACAAAAACCTGTGCCTGTGGGTATTGACTTGCATTATGTGTAAATGATGCAACATCAGGTTAGTCAATACTCGAATTTTGTGATGGGACTCAAAGACATTATTCTCAATCATAATATCGCAACAACTGACTCAAAATGTTATATCCTTAATAATGGATCAATATTATGCTAATGGTTTAGATTTTTTTTGTAGCCTACCGTTTACATGGAGGAACATAGCACATTTTATTTAGAGTTCATTAAGGCTTGGATGGCCATGTTTATAAACATGTCCCATATAAGCAACAACTTTGCACCTGAATGTCTTGACAATAAACAATTTGCACCACCAATTCACCCTAGGTATGAAATGTTCCACAGTAAAAAAATGGCACCAAGTTATTAATTTGCTATCTCAAAAAAAAAAAAAAAAAAAAAAAAAAAAAAAAAAAAAAAAAAAAAACCCAGCTAAGGGAGCAACAAGGACTCCGGACAAAGCCTGTTAGAATACAATTCATATAAGTCAAAATGAAGAACACCAGCCAACTGGGGCGGTGGAGCACTAAAGGACACAAAATCAGTAATTTGGGAGGCTCCAAATTTTGCTAAGACATCAGCACAATGATTTGCCTCCCTAAAACATTAAGACGGTCTCCAATGGAAAATTTGGGAAACCAATAGCCTTCAATCATCAAGAAGAGAAGAGATAGGACCATTAGTGTCCTTCACACGATAAACAAAATCTACAACAGCTTTAGCATCCAATTCAGTTTCAACAGCTGAACTCTAATGGCATGTTTGGATGTTTAAAAAAGGAGGGGGAGTAGAGTAGAGGGAGGGAGAGTAATGCAATTACCTTATTTGGAAGTTTTTTAAAGAATGAGGGGGAGGGGTTTGGAGGAGTTTGGAGGGGTTTGGACTCCCTCTAGCCCCCCCATTTTAATTCCCCCAAATTGGAGAGATTTGGAGGAGGAGTAGAGTACATAAACTATTGACCAAGTAAATTATCTAATTTACCCTTATTATATTAACAAAACTACATAAGGGGAAGGGCTAATTACTCCCTTCCCCCTTACTAATTTTAAAAACATCCAAATAAGGTGGAGGTGAATCATTCTCCTCTACTCTCCTCCCCACTACTCTCCTTCCCTCTACTCCCCTCTACTCTCCTCCCTCTCTAAACTTCCAAACAAGCCATAAAGGTTTTTGCAAAGCAATAACTCATTTCTAAGAGCCCAGAACTTAGTGAGGAAGTTAGAACTTAGAAGTCAACCCAAAATTTGTAGAAAAACCTTGGATCCAGTTACCCTCATCATCTCTGATAACCCTGCCACTACAAACCAATCCAAGATAACCCAAGGCAGATTCATCAGTATTAAGCTTGAACCAGCCAACTGAAGGTCTATCCCATTAGTACTTTGAGGAGCCGAAACCCCTTTCATATAGGCACAATGCATAAACTCTATTGTCATTCTCCTCGCAAAAATGTAGCCAGGATTTTTACAGGACTCTAGGATTAGAGCTGGCCTGAGACTCAGACAAATGGACTATGGAAACAATTTTTGTTGCCCTGGGGTTTTGAACCCGCATTGCACCATACTAACTTTAATCAGACCAAAATGGCAAAATCCCTTACATCATTAACAATAACCCTCAATGGCATTTTCTACCATGTAGGTTCCTTTTTTCTTTTCTAAGCAGGCAATAATTAACTCAGAGACTTCAACTTGCAATCTCACATATCACCTTATAGGAGGGTTGGAGGTGCCAACTTCTAAAGGCATTCACTACATTTTTCTGTTTATTGGTTTTACAGACGAGGTTTTATTTTATAACATTATTATGCAAGTAATGGCCTGCAACTCAGGTGCATTCACATTTTGAAAGAGATGAATTTTGAGGCTGCTACTTATGGCTAATTTGGATGAAGGGAGAATAAAGTAAAATTGGCCAAAAATTTGTCTAATTTCCGACCAGTCCTACTCTACTCTCCCTCCATCCAAACTCCCTCCATCCAAACTGACCATTAAGCATATATATAATAACTACTCCTTTAATATATTGAACTTGAAGTAATTCCATAAGTTGTTTTTGTTCCAAAACTTTTTATACTTCCATTACAACCTTTGTGCATATACTGACTTAAAACTCTTTCTTTTAAAATTAAATGGAAGCCTCCTATCCGTTCCAATCCAATCCCTTGTCATATAAATATGATGAACATCTAATTACAATTGAAACGCCCATTGTTTATCCTTTGCAAAATCTATCACACATTAAAAAGAAAAAACAAAAAGTGATTGAAGCTATTGAATATTATCTACAATATCCAAAACCAATGGCCATGACAATATCAATATTCAAAAATTCTCAGATAATATTTTTTTTCCTTCAAATTTTCAAAATCCTATTTTGATCCAAAAATTTAGTAGACTTGTTGATAATTCTCTTAAAAACTCATGGCATAAAAGGCTATGAAGGGTCCTGAAAAAAATGACATAATAAATAAATAACACCAGCAATTACCAAAAAATAATCCGTCCCTACCAGAAGGATCCCCCAGCTCTTGCCATTCATTCATTTAATCATGTAAATGCTGTAATAAATAGTTAAGAAAATGCAGAAAACAAAATTGGGGTTTTATCTACCACCATCACCATGTGCACTTATGGATCTTATTTATGCAATGAGCTTTCAACCACATCCACATGCCACCAAACCAAAGAGAAAAATGAAGAACAGAACGTAGAAATTCATATTCCATTCATCATCGCTTGGTTGTAAGAAAATTTTCTTAAGAACATATGGAAGCAAAATACAAAACTTGCCGCAAATAACTGTTCATAGAGTACAAAAATTCATTTTATTAAGACATTTCTCCTCAAGAATATTCGCATGAGAGACTCTCCAGGTTCAAAAGGGTAGTAGTATCCTCTGTTTCAATCACACACTAAAATAACTAATACAACTTAGAAAATTGTAGATCCCTACTTCAACCGCAATGAAATTATCTGAATAAATAGTTTTACTTTGAGGGTGTGAATCTGTCAAAGCAGTAAAAACTACAAGACAGCGAAAAATAACACTATTAAAGCTTCCCCCGTACAGAAATCCCCATCCCCGCAGAGAAACTATAAACCAACACTTTTCTCCGGCTTTTGAATCTGGTTGAGGAAATCCATGTCATCCGCATAAAAAATCAAACATCCAAAAATCAGAAAATACATGAAAAAAATCCAAGAGCAGTGGACAATCGAGGGAAAGTAAATTTTCGGCAAATGGTTCAGTAGCGTGCCAGGACCCAAAAAAAAAAAAACATCTGAGTATAAAACTCAACACCAATATGTAAATGCACACACATAGAGAGAAAAAGAGAGAGAGAGTACAATGACATGGGGGGCAATTCTAACACAATATACTGGAAATCCAGTGTAAAATTATAAAGGTCCTCCACTTTTCAGGGTTTTGAGCGCACAATCTAAAGAGCCAGAGTAAGGAAGCTTCCCCTCAGCATCAGGTTGCATTTTCTGAATCTGGGTTTTGACATAATCAAATGGCAAACTGCAAGCTGCAGCAAAGAACCCTGAAATGGTACTAGCACCTGAGGAGGAAAAAAAAAAGACATTTATCAAGACAAAGACAAAATAAATATTTTCTGGGAATGAAAGCCAATGCCTTTTTTTCACAAGTAATGAAAGCAAAATACTTGTTGAAATAGAGTTCGAATTGGACTAAATCAAAATTCCTATTTGCATACTCCTTAGTAGAAGACAGTGCAAATGATTTATTCTTTGCATACTTTTTAGTTTTTACTACTCACACACACACAGAGCATCATCAAGAAGGCTCCTTGGATGCATATACATCTTCTCCTAGGAACCTCAAAAATCATAGGCTAAATATTCATAATACCCAACTGAATTTCACTGTGGTTTTTGTGTATTAAGAGGGACCAAAAAAAGAGGCATGGCACTCACCTTAGCGCCATTTACAAGGCGAGCTCCTCACTAAAGGCACCTTCACAAGTGTTGCCTACCTTTGCCTACTATGTGTGACAGTCCCAGAAAATGAATGTCAATGCTACCAATTAAATAAATATTTTATCTATTATTATGTCTTTAGTTTTCTAAAAAGTCATGTGACTAGCATGTGACCTTTAATGAAGTTGGATGGTTAGGATTTAATTGTTTTATGTAAAGATGAAAGGCTAGGATTCTAGGGTTACCATTTGAATATTTCTTGTGCTCTATGAGCTTATAAATTGATATGTGATTGTTCCTACTTCAATCCTATTATCTTTTTATTTGCCTTAAATGTTTGTTGTTGGAATTTCTTCTTAAACCCTTCTCCAACACTAGATCTAAGTTCTCTCCACAACAACCCCACCCCTACCCCCTACCCCCCGCCCTTGCCCTTTCCCCAGCTTTGACAAAGTAAAAAGCAACAAAACAAGCTTATTCCATTAGTGTCCCCACACCTGCCCTATAAAAGATCTCCAAGATCCATTCCTACTTGGAAGAGAGGGTGAAACGGAAACAACTTGTCTTTGCTGCATGATAATAATCATCTTTATTAGCCAAAAGAAAAATGGAAAGCCACACCCAAACCAACACCCCCGCCCCCCCCCCCCCCCCCCCCCCAAACACACACAGAGGCCGTTAGAAAGAGAGAATACAAAAATATATCTAACATGAACTCCCATTGTTCCATTATAACTCAATTCAAAACATAAAATATATGTTCAAATCCAAGCCTTCATATACAAGAGCTCTCTATCAAAGAAGAATGCTAAATTAATGCAAATAATAAATCTGCTTCAAAAATGTTCCCTAAGGTTAAACAAAACTCTTGCTAACATTTGAACCCCAAATCTTTTACAATGTCGTACATTTACCTCCTGAAGAAAAGAATTTGTTAAAATAAAGAGTCCATAATACTATTATAAACTAAATTTAAACTATAAAGTATTCTGCTGCCAAACTCATGCCAAATCGTAATACTAAACTTTTTAACATGAACCAATATCTATACTTCTTGCAAAGAATCTTACCTATCACTGTAGCACCTTCACCAAAACCCAGATCATCCTTGAAAAGCTCAACACTTTGATCATAAGAGGCAAGCATTCCCATGTTCAGTGCCATTGCTTTAACTCCAGTAGGTCCAGCACTTTTCCAGAGTGCCAAAACTCCCTCATCTTTAACAATACGAGAGAGCGCATGGAAGACATTTTTGTAATGCTGGCGCTGGGCATCTGGCAAAGTGGCATCAGCCTGCATACAGATAAGTGCTAGATCTACTGGACTACCAACAGATGCTCCGATAGCACCAGCAGTAAGCCCACACAAAGCTTTCTAATAAAGAGGTAGCGGCTTTTCATCATTGGCTTCAATTGCTTTGTTCGTCAAAATCCTAAGGAAAACAAAGGCAACCAGTTGGATACATGAAAATTGTGATAGTATATAATACAAAGTTTTTGTTTTATTTTAAAGTGTTACATCCACCCACTTGGAGTTTAGGGCTTGAGCCTATGGCCTCACCCTCTACCTTGCTATCATTTGAACTAGAGCTCACTGCCAAAATAAATAATTTAGGTTTGATTTCATGCACCTCTACTTGTCATTTGAACTAGAGGTGTCATTTGGATTATTGGATTAACAAAAGGGACGGGTTTGAGGCCTTCGCTGATTTACATTGATGAAATTAGTGACGTTGTTGTATCATGACAATATGCAGGCTGTGAGAATGCTATTACATTCTGGTGTGTAAATAAAGGTTAAGAATTTAGAGGGCAAAACAGAAGGAGAGATCTTGGTAGAGCAAACACAAGTAGAAAACAATGAGATCAGGGTTATGCTACGGCATGCTGGAGCTTTACCAGCTTCATCTCTTCCTAAAGTTACTTATTATATGCATTACCTATGTTCCATGGTCTCATCTCTAGAGGAATCACGAATAAAATGTATTGGTGAATGGACGAGTGTCACACCCCAAACCCAAAAAGGGTCCAAAACATGAGAACAACATCTCAAAGGTACCTATAAATTTTTTTTTTTTGACAATTCAATCTAAATAAATCATATCAAGTACTAACATCAAGAATTATCATAATAATTCTATTAAAGATACTCTCAAAGTAAGTTAAAGCTCTATGCAATAATTATAAGGACCACTGGCCACAAAAGAATAGAGTTCTGAATAAATATAATTACATATCATCAGCTTGTTCCATCAGTGGGAATAAAAGTCATAACTACTATTAGATACAAAAGAATGAGTCAAACCTACTCTAGGATATACATCTAAAGATCACCATCACAAAGTCCAGCCTCCATCAGTAGTTAGTCTAACTACTGCTAGCTACAAAAACCTGTCTTAAAATGATCACCTAATCTGAAAAATTTTGTAAAAAAGTAGGATGAAATAGAGCCAGTAAGTAGCATAATTAATGGGGATGGGGGAAATGCAAGTTTCATAATAATGAGCATTTTATTGACATGCTAAAATTTGGGAATTTCTATTTAAACTATGCAAAATAAATTTCCTTAACATCATGACAAGAATGATAGACATATTGTAGCACCAAACTTCCCAAAGTAACTATGAAACTACATATTATTCATTGTAAGCCATAAAATATCCAATACCATTTCAAATCCAAAAACCTCACCCAAGGCCACATGACAAGGTCATCACACAGACAAGGTCGTCACACAAACGGGGTAATCACCAATATCATGACACAATGGCAAAACCACATCAAAAGCTCATAAGTTAATATATTTGAAATACACAATTCACTTCCAACTAGTTTCATAAAATATTTCAATAGCCAAATAGCCACAATATTCTCAAAGTCCTCTAAACTATTTCTTGTCATAAATATTTTGTGTAAATTTCTCAAATAATACAAGCTCAGATAAAGCATCTTTAGAATTTGAAAATAATGCAATAAAATCATAAATTCCATTCTCAAGAATTTTATAAAAGATGCTTATCTTTACCATGCTAAAAAATCATGCATTTTCCCATATGCATTACCAAATATGATGCCATTTTTCACAAATAATCACATACATTAAAGTTACAACATAAAGCTTTCTAAGAAAATGTAGTTTCCATAAACAATTTCCCAAAATGTGTTTAACCCAAAAACAATGCTTTATGTAACATAGTTATTTTTCAAAAATCTCATTAAAAAACTATTTACCTTGCAACTCGCAAAAAACCTAGTTCCAAAACTCCAAAGGAGATCAGCTAGAATCTAAATAATACCAAACAAACCTATCACTATAAGCATAAGGCTTGACATTGTATCTAGTTACTAATTATAAATCGCTAGATAAGAAATTAATTACGTAAGCTTAAGTACTTAACCTCAAAAATAATGTATTTCACTTCCAAAATTTCTCAACAATTTCATTTACAAGGCTAGGCTCCAATTTATAATCATGTCATTCAAAGCCTCTCTTTTACCATATGAGATCCTAACACTTTATAATTTTCTTCCACCATATATGCATGCCATTTTCAAGAGACCCATGAAACAACATATATAACAATATCCACCATTACAAACCCCAAATGTAAATCCTCTGCTAGCTCCAAATAAACAATAAAAATTAAATTCATTAACTGTTTTATATTAGAAAGTCAAAACCCCCAAATCTTTACTATGGGTAAATCTCAAATGGTTACCATTGTACAAAATCCGTAACCATTCACCCAAATAGTTCCACCAAAACAAAACCCATAAACATTATCACAAAAATATCACTTCCAAAACTCAGATTACAAGAACCTCTAGCAAAATATGAAAACCCATAAAAAGTATAAAAGCTCTTGCCTTAAATAAGATGAGATGTAGGAGCTTAAGAGGTTCTTATGGAGCTTTTCCAGTAAAACTCGCCGGAAGATAATGGTGGAAGTGGTGGAGTGATGCACCGGTAGAAGAGTGAGGGAGTGTGAGAGAGGAGTGTTGTGTGTTTGAGACAAAATGAAAAAGAAAAAGAGAGCAAAGTGAGAAGAGGAGAGCTAGCCGGCCAAAGAGGGAGATATTTTGAGAGAGATGAGTGGTGGGGAATAGTTAGGGTTGGTGGGCTCACGTGTGGGTCAAAATCTGACCCTCTCCTCTTTTCTTTTTCTTTGTTTTTTACTATGGGCTGGGGCGTTACAACGAGAATATCAGACGACCGGCGCAATGTGCTTTTGGTGGTTGCTACACTACTTATGACAGTGACTTATCAGGGAGTACTCAGCCCTCCTGGGGGAATTTGGCAAGATGACTATAATTCTGAACTCGAACGCTACAATAATATTACAAAACCGTATAAAAGAGGTTTCAATACCGATGCTCCTCTTGAAAACGTAGCAGGGACAGCCATTGGTGTTAGGATTTATCCTTTTTGGGTGTTCTTGGTGTCTAATTCCTTGACATTTATGCTCTCATACTCAACACTTCTACTTCTCATTCCATCCGAATATTACAGACTCCGCCTAGCACTCGTTTCCCTCTCTGTTTGCTATATTGCTTCTTTGACAGTCATAATCCCGACTCATTTTTGGTTGGTTTTTTCTTTTGTTTCTATTGGCCTGCTACTTGTGATATTCTCACTATCTGCTGTATGGTCGAATATATAAAGCTAGACTCTTAGAACGCTGCATACTTAAATGCTAATTTTCGTTCATGGAAGAAGAATTGACGGAGAAAAGAAAGGAAAAAAAGCCAAGCTTGGAGTTGTATGCATCTGAAACGTGTGTGTCAATTTTTATTTTTGTTCTTATCCCACTAAGAAATTTGAAGTATAAAATCTAGCTTAGGTATTATAAATCTAGATTTTTTTTTTTTTTTTTTGGTAACCGAATTTGTAGTCCAAATGATGTTTGCTTTTATGGCTTTAACATGAGCAAAGTGGTCTTTGCAGCTAATTAAATATTGTTACCTATCATGATCCTAGTGTCACACATAACTTTTGGAGGACATTGAGCAGCTGCCCTTTGTCAATACTCCTTTACACATGGCTGCATCTGCTGGGCACATCCCAATGGGCATGGAGCTGATGAGGTTAAAGCCCTCATTTGCCTGGAAGCCAAATCCAGATGGGTTCAGTTCCATTCACCTTGCTTCACTAAATGGGCAAACCCAGATGGTGCTTCAGCTTCTAAAGGTCGATGGGGACCTTTATGAGAAAATTAATTTGGTGAAAACTGATTTTTTCAGCTCCATTCATTGAATAAAATCCCTATATATACAAGCTAAGAGGTTAAGCAATTATTCAGCTCTGTAACTTACTTAACAGAACCATACACGTGTGAACAGTAAAAACAGATTTAACAAACTACAACACGTGTGTGACTAAACTAACTCTATTAACACAAGCTACAGATCTTTTACTGTACAAATATAAGCTAAACTACATTGTCGTTTAGACAAATTTAGATTCATCATGAACTCCTTTATCTTTATAGCTCGAGGCTTTATCCCTTGATGACTGAGCTGTTAACTCTTCACCAATAGATCCTTCAAGTTCTGCAATAGCTGCTGCACTGTGTGACTCTCTGAGCTGCTCTGGTGTAGTAGCTTGACTCCTTTGATAACCTTGTCCATGTCCAAGTAAGGGAGGGTATGACTCCTTTGCATTGTGCAGCAAGAACAGACGATCAATTCAAGTTTATAATCAAACAATTAATGTGCAGAACATGAACATAAGCCAATGACAAAATTAATAAACAATCTAAACCAATTTAAAATCACATCCATAGCAGATAATAAACGGTAAAGATTAAGGGAAGAGAGATGTAAACACAAAGACAACACGCGATGTGTTATCGAAGAGGAAACTGAAGCTCTAAGCGTAAAACCTCTCCGCCGCCCTCCAAACGGTCAATAATCCACTAGAAAATGTAGTTGGGATACATGACCAGCAATAGACCCTCCAAGCCTAATCTACCCAGGTACTTAAACCCTCCAAGCTTCCTGCTCCAACGAGGTTGCGCCAAACCTTTTTCTTTTCTAGCTTACCGGATTCCGCTATAGCCCATAGCATCAACCAATAACCATTGGTTCCTTCCCAAATTGCTTCCCTTAGCACCAAAAGACTTTCTCACAGACGTGGATGTGGTGAGACAAGGATTTGGTCAATAACCTCTCAAGGATTTATCAATAAAAGGAAGAGAGTAGAGGAATTTGAGGAGTCTCTTAGTGAAAATTGGGGATAAGGCAATCTTGTTTTTCTCTAGAGTTTCTCTCTCAATTTTTCTCTCTGGAAGCTCTCTACATTTCGTGGGTATAAAGGTCTATATATAGTGGTGTGTGTTTGGAATACGAAGAGGTAGTTTTTGCCAAACAGGGCAAGTTGGCGGCTTGGCCTAGCGACTGGTCTGAGTCGCGAGTTCAAGTCACGAGCTAACGGTCTGGCCAGCCTAGGACTTTTGTCCTGTAGTGCGACAGCTATCGTGACCCTTCATCTCCTCGCATGCTTCTCACGTGTGCTTCAGTTTGATGGCTTGCCAGTCGCGAGTCAGCCGCGAGTCCTAGCCGTGAGTCTCTGCTTCTTTGCACAATCTTGAGCATTTCTTCACACTTTCTCACACACTACCCTTACACGAATCTCACCTAAATACAGGGTTACTAAGTGCTAAATTACAAGCGAATTGGCACGAAATAAAGCCAACAAGATGGTTGATAAAATTCAACCTTACAATCTCCCCCTTTGGCTATTCCGTGACAAAACTCTATAACAAACTTTAGACTTAATGCGTGAGTTGGGAACAGTTGGAAAACTCACTCACACCTAACTCTAGAATCTGTGAAAATCTTAAACCATAAAGACAAGTATCTTCTGAAACACAACAACACAATAAGTTCATTGTTATGCAGGAAACTTGTAATGCAAATGGAACAAACATAATGCAATCAAGCAAAATGGAATAAAGCAATAGATCATGGCTTGACCAAACATGCAATCACTATACAATAGTGATCACAATGCTCATTCACACATGGAATGAACATCCAGACATGCAAGCTAAAAAGCTCAATTGCAAACTATCAATTGCATGTCCAACACTCAACCAATGCATACAACATATATGCATCTAGGAACAATCCTACAAAGGCATAAGAGTGAGAGTACTTAAGGAAAATGCTTAACATTTAACTTGAAGTACAAATCAACATAGCACAAAGGCTGCATAAGCATGGTACAAACCATAAAAGCCTACAAGAGTGCATAGAAACAAACCCTAAGAGCTTACAAAAGCAACATGGGTACAAACACAAACTATTAACCTTAAAAACCTACAAAGGTAACAGGTACAAACATAAACAAATGCTGAATAATACCATGTTATATACTGAATAACTTCTGAAAAAAATACCAGTGAACCACAAGTTTTCCAAAAGTATTAAAACCATATCAACACAGGATAAAAACTATAATAAACACATCAGACAAGACAAGAGTATATAACAACTATAAAAACTCCCCTTTTCAGTATGCACACTCCTTTTTATTCTTATGCTTCTCTCCCCCTTACTGTGTGCTGCTTTGCCCCTTTTTGGCACGAATAGCTAAAGGCTTTCTTCTAGCTTCTGTTGAATGTTATCTAGTTGTAACTCAATGGTTCCGAGACGCATTTGAGTTTGACTGTGAAAGGAGTTAAGGAGCTGTTCCAAATCAGAAATCCGATGAAGCACATTTTCAATAAAGTAACTTTTCTTAGGAGTTTGGAAACCAGGGGGAACAGATAAGGTGCCGGTTGATTGTGCTGGTGCACCTGTAGCAGGAGCAGATGGAGATGCATGTATGGATGGCTCACTCTTAGGTTTCTTGGAGGAATGACTCTTGCTTGCTTGGAGAGTGTTAATGGATATTGGTCGAGAACGAGGCATAATTTTCTCATCTGATGAAGGACTAACACCTTTACGAAGGATAATCTTCATGATTAGACTACAAAACGGAAGAATTGTTCGTGTTGCCGATTAAGCCGCTGTTTTCCCAATGATTTGGAATATGTGAGCAAAAATGTCAATCGGGGCACCGGAAATGAGTTCACACAGGAATTTGGCTCTTCCAAGACTGATGAAGGCAGTGTTTGACAGTGGGTAGAGGTTGGAGAACATGATCATCTTTAGAGTTGTCAGTTCAGGCGAAAACAATGCAGTGCTTATAGATGATCCTGTGCTTCCTACTTCATGTTCATTCCCAAGAACTTGAAGAATGTCTTGTGCCTGAAGTACTCTGTCATCATATGGAGTTTGATCCACAATTTTTGGTCTGGTGATGCGAAGTACCTGAGCAATGTAGTCTACATTCATGGAAAATTCTGTTCCTCGTACCCAGCATTTCAACTCTACCCTTGTGTATCTGGCATCAGAGTAGAATTCCTTAACCAATTCTTCAATTGGATCCTCAAAATTCCCAAAAAGGTCAGCCCAATCTCTTTCTTCAAAAATCTTAGGGATAAATGTTGTCCCTAGGGTATCAAACTTGACAATTCTTTCCACAATGGGAGAAGCCTCTTTAAAAGTGTCTGTGTAGGTCTTTGAGTCAATAGGTGTCCTGAATCTCTCAATGGAAGAATCTCTAGATGACTTAGATGATAGTCGTGTCCGTTTAGCAACTGGGGTTGACGGGTCATCGATTACAATGTCTTTGCCTTTGAAGGAACAACGAGTCATCTGTAAGAGAACAGACACACAACAGAGAACCAAATGCAATACCACAGGGAACCAACATCAACTTGATTAGATTCAGATAAGAATGTGAATCAGAAAGATTTCACTCAATCACAAAAATATGAATCAGATCAACACTAAGAAATCATAAGCAATACTGAAATATTGTATGAAGCAAGAGAACACAAATGGTGATTGATCAGATACATCTCAGTGTCAAGGGACCACTGAAAATCACAAATCCACAAATAACTAGTATTGTGACAAACTACCATGAGCATGATACGCACAAATCACTGTAGCAATGAAACACTCCATAGAACACAGATTCTATATAAACAACAGAAGCATAGACAAATGACCTAACAAAAACACTAACACTTCAAACAATGAACACTCAACAAAATAGAGCAAACCCTCGAACGAACATGATATGACTCACAAAAAAAAAAAAAAAAAAAAAAAAAAAAAAAAAACAAGGAAATAAAGTTCAAATCATGAAATATGAAGTGAGGGAAAGAAAACCCATACATTTTCTTGATGTTTGAAGAAGACATGATGCAAAAATGGAAGCTTTTTCAAGAAAGACACGGAGTGTATGAGAGAGAGAAATGGAGAAGATAATGAACAGTCACAAAAATTCGAGGGAAAAATTGAAAAACAATTTTAAAAAATGTCTTTAAAACGCAAAATATGCGTTTTTTGCTACTGGTTCAAGTCGCCAATAAGTCACTAGGGTAAGCCGTGAAACACTGTGAAACAAAGATTCTTAAAAAATATATAAAATTAAATAAGCCAAGCTTGGAGCTATATGCATCTTAAATGTGCATGTTTGCCAATTTTTATTTTTGTTTCTTCTCCCACTAAGAATTTTAGTTTGGGAAGGAACCAATGGTTATTGGTTGATGCTATGGGCTATAGCGGAATCCGGTAAGCTAGAAAAAAAAAAGTTCGGCGCAATCTCGTTGGAGCAGGAAGCTTTGAGGGCTTAGGTATCTGGGTAGATTAGGCTTGGAGGGTCTATTGTTGTTCATATATCCCAACTACATTTTCTAGTGGATTATTGACTGCTTGGAGGGCGGCGGAGAGGTTGTATGCCGAGGGCTTTGGTTTCCTCTTTGATAACACATCGCGTGTTGTCTTTGTCTTTGCATCTCTCTTCCCTTAATCTTTACCGTTTATTATTTGCTGTGGATGTGATTTTAAATTGGTTTAGATTGTTTATCAATTCTGTCATTGGCTTATGTTCATGTTCCGCACATTAATTGTTTGATTATAAGCTTGAATTGATAATTTGTAATTTGGGGTCTAAACGTTCAAAGGTGTTTTACTTACTTTTTGAACTTTCAATTGGTATCAGAGCAGGTACACTTGCTGTGGTTTTAATACCTAAGTGTGATCCCTGACCCCTTGTTGAGATGGATAGGTCTCAATCTCTTAATGTACCAGCATTTTTTTTATGGTAATAATTATGCATTTTGGAAAGTCCAAATGAGGGCGTTTTTGTGTTCTATTGATGATGCTGTGCGGGACGCAGTTGAGGTTGGTTGGACAAGGCCGAAGGCTGCCAAATCCACTTGGGACAAGGTAGCCCTTGCAACAGCTAATGCAATTAGCAAAGCCTTGAATGCTATTTTCTGTGGTATCTCTTCAGAAGAATTTCACAGGATTTCACATATCACCATTGCTAAGGAAGCATGGGAAATTCTGGAGACAACTTATGAAGGGACTAAGAAGGTGAAGGACACCAAACTCCAGATGTTGACCACTCGCTTTGAGGAGCTAAAGATGAGTGAGGATGAGTCCTTTGACTCCTTTTACAGTAAGTTGAACGAGGTGGTCGTCCACAAATTCAATTTGGGGGAAAAGACGGAGGATTCTAAAGTTGTAAGGAAGATCCTTCGGTCACTACCGGAAAGCTTTCATGCCAAGGTAACGGCCATTGAAGAGAGCAAGGATCTTGACGACATTAAAGTTCAAAAGCTGGTCGGTTCATTGCAAACGTATGAATTATCACTTACCATATAGAAGAAGAGAAAATCTCTTGCTCTTAAAACAATTGATGAGAGGGTGGTATCTCATGACTCTTCGAAAGAGGATGTAGTAGATAAAGATGTGGCGTACCTTGTAAAGAACTTCTGAAAATTCTTGAAATTCAAGAACGGTGGGAAATTTGGTGACAAAGGAAAATTTCAGAGCCTCGGGAAGGAGAAGAAAGAATTTTGTAGAAAAGATGGTAAAGACTCCCAATCTTCTCAAGGAATTATATGCTTCGAGTGTAATGGACATGGACACTTGAAAAAGGAATGTCCCAACTATTTGAAGTCAAAAGAAAAGGTCTACGCTACTACTTTAAGTGACACTGATTCATCAAACTCTGACTCTGAAGATAGCTGTGACGGAGAAGGAAATTACTCCGTATTCATGACCATTGCATATGTGGAATCCTCAAATGATTTGGGTTCACTTGTGAAGGAGCTTGGTGAGCATTCTAATTTGGAGTCTATTGGGGTTGTTGATGAATCGGAGGCTGAAGAGGATGAAGATACATTTGGTCTTCAAGAGAATTATGACTTACTCCTTGATAAATCGGGTGAGTATGCAAGAGTGGCAAAGGCGGCTGTAAAGAAGATGAAGAAAGCTGAGGAAGATTACAAAAGTCTCGTAATCAATTAGAAGCCAGATTTGAAGCTAGAGGAAGATTACTTTCAAGATCACAATGGGGTCCTAGAACGAATCATTTGTTTCATTTTTGCGGACTACAAGGACATACAAGACCTAACTATTATAAGCTAAGAGCATTGAACAATGCAAGTGCTCCTCGGTCACGAGGAAGGAGAAATGACGAGAGATCTTGGGGTGGTGAGCAACGAAGAAGTCAGAACTGTGATCCAGGAATGATGGACGTGATGAAGATGATTGGTGCCTTCACCAATTGCCTGGAAAGCTTCACACGAAGGTTTGATAGTCCTAACTCTCATACCCAATCCGTCAAGGATATCACCCTAAACGCACGTGACGTGTGGGTGAAGAGGGGTACTCATGCATAAGCATTACAACATGTCCATGCATTAATTCTTCCTATGCTTTGTGAATATGCTTGGTTGTATGCTTTTTGCTTTTAAGTGTTGAAATTTGATTTTTTTTTTTTGTTTGTGTTTCAAATGTTTTTACATTGTCTTCTCTGTTTTTTATCATCCTTTTACTGCTCTTGTGTAAAAAAAAAAAAAAAAAAATTCCAAAAACACATAAAAAGTAGAAAATCCAAAAAGTTTGATCACATTGTTGAGTTTTGTCTCTAAGCATGTTTTGCCTTGTACCTTTGTACTAATGGCTTTGTGCATCTACGAGCTTAGCTTGTCTCTAATCACAAACCAAAGAGCGTGCAATCACAAGTGCAAGTAAGTACAAAGATGCAAATTAAATTAAAGCCCAAAACAAATAGGCAAATTCTCATTGTTTTTACAGCTAAAGGCCTATAAACACTGAGCTAAAAATATTGTTCCCAAAATAGATGCAAGTAAAATTGTTTCAAAATTAGATTTACAAAAAGCCCAAAAGACTTGACGAGCAACAGCCAAAAACAGGAGGGAAATTTTCACAAGTAACAGGTTCAGGCACTAGCAATTGAGGAGGCATCACCAACGGGGGCATCGCCAACCAAAGCATTCTCAAGAACATCACTTTCAGGAATTGAGGATGGGGCAGCCTCGTCAATAGCCATCTTTTTGTCCACCTCTTCCAAGTCCAGGCTCTCCATATCAACTCCAGTAGGGTTCTTGACCAGGTACCTCCGAAGAAGCTCAAAACCTTTGAAGTACCAACTGAAAAGCATGTTATTGTACTTATCGGTAGTTTGGAAGGCTTCAACAGATCTGGCAACAATTGTCTTGAGCGACTCCTTGGCACTTAGAAGCTGCTCATCCTTTTCCAAGGTCAATTGACGTTCGACTCTAAGGTCATCACTCAGAGTCTTGACTTTCTCCTTCAAAGTGGTAGCCTCATCCATAGAATCAATAAGGTTTTTCTTCAACTTAGAATTTTCCCCCTCCAGAGCTTGCATCTTCGACATGAGAGAGGCCAATTTGGCCTCTTGAGTAAGGTACTCAGAGGCGATATGCAGACTTTCCCCTAACACCTAAAAAAAAATTCACAACCGTAAAAAAAATACTTTACTTGAACAAGCTTATGGAGCTGCATAAATACTTTACCTGAACAAGCTTATGGACGTGGCCACTCACAACATTGTTAAAAGGAACTCCAGAGAAGACCTTTAGATCATCAGCAGTCACGACGCCATGGGCCCTGTCCACCGCCAGTCTCTTGTCTCCCCAGATGGTGGACGGGCGGGAATCCACCTTCTCCTTCTCTTTGTCTGACAAGCACGACTTTTTAGAGACGAGTGTAGGGAGCTCTTCAATTGAGGTTGAAGAAGATGCAGTCCTCGTCGTTTCAGTACCAGAAACGATGGGAGTGACGGAAGGACCTCTCCTAGTCACACGCACAGTCTTCTTTCCTCTACTCGACAACGGCTCGTCTTTTTTGGCTTTCTTCTTCGCATACATGTCCTTGTTAAACTTGGACGTCATCTTTGCAAGAGAGAAACACTTACTCTTTTTTGAAAAGGAAGTATGAATGAAAAAGTCAGTACTGACGAATCTAACACTTACTCTTTTTTCCTTAAATATCGAGATTGCGTAGGACGAAAGTAGAAGGTTCTGGCCCAAGGCAGTAAAAGGCAAGTGTCCTTGGGTTGACAAGGTCATCCCAGGTCTTAATCGTCTGCGCGTATTCAATCGCCCTCTGCACTTGCTCTTTATACCTGCTCTTAAGCTTGGGTTGTCTCTTAACTGTGCAAAGCAAGAAGTAAAAAAGATCAATAGCTATAGTAGTAAGCACAACAGAATTTAAAGGACGAGGAGAAATATTGATGCACCTAAAGTCGGGGTTTCCCACCGACGATACAACCTTGGGAGATCACCCTAAACCTCGCCAGAGGAAGTCTCAAAATCGTCCCTAGACACAAAGAAAAATCTGGACTTCCAATACCTGAAAGACGATGGTAAACCCTTGACAATCCTAGTTCTCCTTTCCCAGGGCACCAATTCATAGTACCCATGCTCCTTAGATGCCTTTAAACGATACAAATGAACAAGCTCGTCAACCTTAAGCATGTCCCCGTCATTGGCGGCCAACCATACTCCCATACAACTGACCAATATCTGCCACGAGTTGGGCATAAGTTGCCCAGGAGCAATACCAAAGTGGTCTGAGAGCTCCATGAGGAAATGATGGACAGGAAACCTCAATCCATAGACGAGGGCAAATTCGTAAAAACAAACCTCCCCAGGAAAGAATTGATAGGCCTGATCTTCCTCACTAGGCAGACGAACCCTAACTCGCTCTGGGAATTGAAACCTATCCTTAAATCTTCCTAGCGTATCGGCGTCCAGCCCGCACACCTCCTCAAGAGCATAAAAAGCCCTAACCTCTCGAGGAGTAGAGACGGCCGTGTCTTCCTCCACTGGGTTACCGCTAGATGATAACCCAGTCTTGAGCTCACTGAACCTAACCTCAGACATTATTTTCCCCTCTTTCACTAGATTCTCAAACCAATCAATTGACTGACGCAGCAAGGGCAGCAGATCGGCCAATGCAGCAGTCAGGCAATTACCCTCACAGACGAAGTTCACAAGGTGTGGGAAAATTCCCAATGACCCCTCTAGTCGCGCAAAAAAAATGAGAATGAGGGGCAAGCTATCCTAACCTCAGAACCACTGACCATGGAAAAACTAGAAAACACAAAAAAGAAGGGAAAAATCTAAAAACCTCGAGACCCAAAAAGCCAAACACAACAAAAAAAAAAAAAAAAAAAAAAAAAAAGGGAGAGGAGGAAAATCAGAAATCCACCATAGACCGAAATGAAAAAAGAAGTGAAAAGGAAAACATACCTCAAAGGAGAGAACCACCGCACGGCACACCAATTTGGAGGAGGGTTGTAGAGAAAGGTTGGCAAAGAAGATGCTCAGAACAATGATTGAAAATTTTTGAGAAAAGTAAAAAGGAAAATGAGAAGGGAGGAAGTTTAAAACTAAGACTTTGGAAACTGAAAAACCAGCAGGAAGCCCAATAGTCCCAACAATTGGAGCATTAACTCCACCAGTCAAAATGTGCCACATAGGCCACAACCCAGAGAACGACGCCACTACGCATTTAATGTGGAACGAAACCCCAAGAGTCACTTACCATCTGAAACCTTTCATATTCTATGGTCATCGTGCCTAGACGACCACATAATCAGGAGGTAGCTGATAGGACTGACGAATTCATCACTTATAGACGATCTCAACAATTATGGACGAGGACATCCTTTGACGAATTGAAAAAATACCTGCATCATTGACGAAGAGAACCAAGCCATCAAATACGGCCAATTACACCTGGAGCGGTTACAGAGCCAGCTGTATGAGCCGTTGGAATGCATTGAAGCCACATTACAAAGTATAAAATGTTACCAAGAAGGACATTAAGGCCACCATAACTGCCCCAACGGCTAGGAGTTAGGTAAACATATAAAAGGCCCTCACAATGTCAACATAAGGTACAAAAATATACTCAGAATTTCATGCTATTTCTACGGTTCTATTTTCATTTACAAAGAGTTACCTTGTACTGAATTTGGCATCGGAGACGTTGTGGTAGGCACCACACCGATGACCCTTTTGAGGATACGTTCATACAGGTTGGCGATTGGTTCCATCTGCCCATTCTTACTGACGAACTTACGCTTCATCAATAGGTCCAGTTTTTTGTAGTGCTACCTTAAACCGTCGCCTCAAGGTATCTCATTCTCATCTCAGTTCTCTATCTCTCTTTTTCTTTAGAACTAAACTAAACACTGAATAGCTAAATAGGAATATGTGCATGTGATATCCCTTTGCCAGCAGTGTATGCATATTTGACTTTGTCTTTTTGTGTTTATTGTTATTGTATTTCTTTTATACTTAACCCATTGATTCTATGACTCAGCTTGTTTTTTGTGCTCTGTCTCTTGAGTGGGGGCAAATGGGGCTTACATTGTGCAGTTGGGGTAGTAAAGAAAGTAAATTATAAAAGAAAAAAAAAAATCTATTGAAGACATTTGGGATGAGGCTGTGTATTTTTTTTTCTTTTTTCCAGCCATTACATTATGCAAGATAGTGGGGTGTTGCTAATTTATTTGGTTTAGTTGAATGTTTATACATTTGTTTAATTTGTTTATTTAAATTTTTTATCCTAAAGGGTCTTTATTATTTAATTAATGGTGTATTTTATATTTCATGGAAGAATGAATTTTATATGATAATTTATTATATCTTTCTCCCAAGTTAGTTTATGATTTTTTGAATTGATTTTTTTTTTTTTAAATTAGGTCCAAAATAATGAGAAAATGACAAACAATTGATGTGTTCTTTAAGAAAAAAAATATTAATCATTCATAACTTAGGACACTTGTAGAAACAACTATTAATACTTTAATGCACGATGACCGTCCCTGCAAATGTTCAAAAATTTAATCCGAAGAGATAGACCGTGATCCAGGATCACGTGAACAAATATATAAATTCCCTATCAACAAACAAGATGAAACCCGATTTGCTTATTTCATAGTCGGTCCATATCAACTTCTAAAGATGTAGAGTATCTATACTAAGAATTGGATAACCATTGTCATCCTTTTCAAGCTTCGTGGTGTAAATCACATTCAAATTGGTTGGAATACTCACCTTTAAATGATGCAATCTATTGTCTGCCTTGAAATCTATTATATTTAGTATATCGCTACTACGAATTGACCCCCCAAGTAATAATTCCTGGTTATGCCCCTACTCATGACAAGTCTAGACAAGAGGTTCTCAAAACCTCTTCAAAGATCTACAACCCCAACTAGTGGGGACGAGGAATGCAACCCACTTGGGACAAGAGGAATAGAGAGATGCAAGTCAAGCTCGTCGAGTCATCACAAAGCTTTACTGATTTCCACAACAAGGGTCCAACATAGATTTTATATATATATATATATATATATAAAATCCTTAGAGTTTATAATTTGTTCTAACTTTGTCCTTTCTTGTCTTTCTAAAAAAAAAACAATAAAAAACTTGATCATTTCTTTTCTTTCATCTATCTTTACCACCGTCTGTTTCCATTAACTTTTCACTCTACAACTTTCTTTCTTTGTGTAGATGAAAAATGGGTAGAAAATTTGGGAGAATATGATTTTTTTTTTTGGTTTTTTGATTGAGAAAAGAAAAGGGAGTGAATTTTGGTGGAATTCGAGTGTTTTTTTTCTTCGACCCCACCAAAATCAATCCCCTTAATTTGGGAGAAAAACATAGGAGATATCATTTCCAAGGTCATCCTCAAAGCATTTTCATGGCTTCTTCAAGGCATTTTCTCAAGCTTATTCAAAGTCAAGCTTTAATTAAGCTTCCACCTTGACTTTGAGGAGGGGTGTTAAAGATATATTACCCCAATTAAACTAATAGACTCAAGCCTAATCCTACTTATTGTGCAAATCATAGTTAGTGTATGGTTGGCCTTGGGTTTAATTTACTATATATTAGGTTCATTATAACACTAAGATTTGTACTTCGCTCTTATTAATAAAGATGTAGCCCTTAAAGGTTTCATTTGTGGATGTAGGCCATTAGGCTGAACCACGTAACCCTCATTTTCTTGTATTACAATCTATTTGATAGGCTAAGAATGTATTGACCCATTTGGTAAATTAACCAATTAATTAGCCAAGTTAATTAATTAGATTCAATTACATGCAATAAGCGTGGTAGCACAAACAAATCACCAATTAAATTAAATGTAGCAGAAAATAAATTTGACACAAGTGATTTGTTTATGAATGGGGATAACCACCGAGGCAAAACCCCATCGGGTGAATTTAAGGTCACCACTCCCGAGAATCCACTATTATCAAAACAAGTAGTTACAAGTAAAGAAATCCCAGTACCTTATACCAAACCTACAGTTGAAACCTTACCCCAATACCCAATTGGACTTGTAATGTAGTGACAATCTCTCATTCTAATGCACAGCTCCAAGTATGTGACTAACCAATCGATGCACAGATCTCAGTACGTGACTAACATGCCAACTTGAGAAAGATGTTGGCTGCAAAGTTCTTCAGTTCATCTAGACGATGAAGATCAAGAAGCTCCTTGGTTACAAAAGCCTATGTCGTACAAATGCAGCAGCTTTTTCAAGAGAAAGATGAACTAGAACAGATTATCTCCGGTCACAATATGCATGTAACAACAAGTGCAACAATCTTTTCATCATGTTTGACGGCCCTTAAAATAATTCTTATATATGTCTAGGGTTGTGAAAAAAGAAACCTTACACAAATAACTTGGATATAAGTGAAAAACAAATCCAGAAATTTGAATTTCGTAATTCTCGATAGATACAGCTATCGAGCTATCTGTCGAGCTTTAATTATTAAATCTCGATAGATACATCTATCGAGATTTAATGAACAACACTTCTTCACTTGATTCTTGAATAGATTTGCATGGCTTTAATACTTGAACTTGAACTCTTGTTTCTTGAAGTATTAAACACATTCTAGATCTATCAAATTACAAGTAAAGTGCATTTTGTCAAAAGATTAGCCAATTCTAAATGACATATGTTCATAACAAGTTCCACATATGTCCTAACAATCTCCTCATTTTGCAATCCGTGACAAAACCACAACAAACAAATGAAGTATGGGAGAAGTCATAAATCACTCAACTTATAGTCACTTGTTGAATACAATAAAATCTAATTCTAACACAAACTCTTGAAAAGTTTTGCAAGAAGAGAGTTCATGGCATGATAGATTTTGACAACCTGTCTTTCTGAAACACTTTATACAAAACTTTTGAGAATTCTTGTTTTTCTCCAATCTCTCTCGATAGTTTCTGACCCTTCACCTCCCCAAACACTTTTCTCTCTCTCTCTCTAAACCTTTTCCCCACTTGATCTTTAGCCCAAATTGTGTATTTTTCATCTGGTATGATCTCATTTCTCTCTTGTATCATGCAATTCATTCATTTTGACCTAAGTTTTGGGTTCTTGAAAAGTTTTTGGGGTTTTTCAAAATTGATGAGGTTTTTGCAAAATTTTTGGGTTGGGTTTTGTTTAAATGATCATGTATGCTCATGCATTGCATCACATTTGCATTTTCACAATGTTTCATGCATTTTAGCTTTGTGTTCTATATGTTGAAATGATGTGCTAGTAGGTTTGGATTGGGCTGAGCCCATGATGTTTTTATTATTGCATGTCACATGTTCTTGCATTTTTCATGCATTCGTACCTCTCTTTTCTATCTTATTGATATTGAACTTGTTTGGTACTCTTCTGCTTGTCTTTCTCTCTCTCTTTCTTTCGGATCAGTCTGCACATGGCACCCAAGTGCAAGTCTACTCCGTTCCGGAACCCTCTTCGTTCCAGGGCATCATCTTCTTCCTCTGATTCTACCCCTCTACATGTCAGGTTCCGTGATGAGAAGGCTTGGACGGACTTCTCAGAGAACTTTTCTAGACGTGGCATTCATTCAGAACGCCAGGTCGTCCTTTCAGATTTTTCTAATACTGACTTACCCACTATCATCTATAGTAGGGGTTGGGAGTCCCTTTGTGACATCCTGGTCAATTGTCCCTTCGTGATCATACAGGAGTTTTACTCCAATATGCACGGATTTGATTCTTCTACACCTCACGTTCTCACTTTTGTTTGAGGTATACGTATAGTAGTCACTCTGGAGCTTATCTTCAATGTGCTACATATCCCGAGGGTATCACATCCTGATTACCCCGGATGTCCTTGTCTTCAGACTATGTCTAAAGACGAACTCATGTCTTTTTTCTATGAGACACCTTCATCTTGGAGTGACTATCAGAACACCCCTTGCTTGGGCTTTGCAAAAGGTTCGAGGTTCTTGAATATGGTAATGACATTTGTTTTACATCCCTTGTCTCACTATAATTCGATTACTGAGCCTCATGCTCGATTTTTGTTATCCCTACTTGAGGGGCTTACCATAGACTTTCCCTCTCATTTCATACTCTCCCTTATAGATGACTATAAGAATACAATGACCCGTGATAAGCTCATTTTCCCTTCGGCTATCATGAGGATCATTTGCCATGCGTCTGTCTCCTATCCTGAGTCTCCTCACTTCTCTGTCATGGGTGCCATTAGCGGCATGTCCATTAGATGGAGCGAGGCCCAGCTTCGACCGAAGCGACCACGGACTGAGACGGCGACTCCTCCGTCTTCTTCTGCCCCATCTACCTCCACACCTTCTTCTTCTACAGGTGGTGTGACCCTCAAGGCAAGCATGGCACAGCTTCAACGCATGGATGCTCGCCTTGACACACTCAGTGATGATGACTCCGACGACGACGATGATGATGATGAGAATGAGGATGCTAGCTCTTCCAGTGACGATGAGATGACTGCTTGAGTGACTTGCCCTTTGTCATTTGTGACAAAAATAGGAAGTAGTTTTGGGTATAAGAGTAGTCATGTTCTTAGGGTGAGAGTTAGTATAGGAGATTTTTTTATGAGGGATGTAATGAGGACTTTTTGTATCTTTTCTTTTCTTTTCTTTTTAGATACATTGTTCTTACATTGTGATAGCAAACCTTGTACTCATTATTGATATATATATATATATATATATATATTGAGGTTGTTATTATAGTTTCATCTCTCTCTTCATGTGTTGTTTTTTTTTCTCTCTTTATGCACATGCTTCTTACTATTGTATGCAATCTTTTATTTAATTTCTGTTTCACACTAAAATGTTTTGATGAGTTTTATTTAACAGTGTTTCAGAAATACAGGTTGTCAAAGTCTTCCATGCCATGAACTCTGTTCTTGCAAAGTTTTTCAAAAGTTTGTGTTAGGGTAGATTTTATTGTATTCAACAAGTGAATATGAGTTGAGTGATTTATGACTTTTCTCATATGTTCATTTGTTTGTTGTGGTTTTGTCACGGATTGTCAAAGAGAGAGATTGTTAGGACATATGTGAATCATGTTAAGAACATATGTCATTTAGAATTTGCTAATCCTTTGACAAAATACACTTTACTTGTAATTGGGTAGATCTAGGATGTGTTTAATACTTCAAGGAACAATAGTTTAAGTTCAAGTATTGAAGCCATGCAAATCTGTCCAAGAATCAAGAGAAGAAGTGCTATGTTTTAAAGCTCGATAGATGTATCTATTAAGATTTAAAATATGAAGCTCGACAATTGTATCTATTGAGAATTACGAAAATCAGTTTTTCAGATCTGATTTCATGCATATCCTTGTGTATGTGTTTAGTTTTTCTTTTCTCACAACCCTAAACATATATAAGGATTATTTTTAAGGGCCGTCATAAGGTTGTTGCACTTGTTGTTGCAAGCATATTGTGACCAGAGACAATTTGCCCTAGTTCATCTTTCTCCTGAAGAAGCTGTTGCATTTGTACACCGTAGAGTTTTGTAACCAAGGAGCTTTGTTATCTTCATCGTGTCGATGAACTGAAAAAATTTGCAGCCAACATCTTTCTTAAGTTGGTGTGTTAGTCACGTACTGGGATCTATGCATTGATTGGTTAGTCACGTACTTGGAGTCGTGTATTGAAAGGAGAGATTGTCACTACAGAACAAGTCCAATTGGGTATTGAGGTAAAAGTTCAACTATAGGTTGGTATAAGGTACTGAGATTCCTTTATTTGTAACAACTTGTTTTGATAATAGTAGATTCTTGGGAGTGGTGACCTTAAATCCACCCGGTGGGGTTTTTGCCTTGAAGGTTTTCCCCATTCGTAAACAAATCACCATGTCAATTTAATTTCTGCTGCATTTAGTTATTTGGTGATTTGTTTGTGCTACCACGCATTATTGCATGTTAATTGAATTAATTAATTAATTAACTTGACTAATTAATTGGTTAATTTACACAAGGGGTCAATACATTCTTGGCCTATCAATTTGGATTACAAATTCAAAATTTAGATAATGCATACATGACAGTGTGGGCTTCAATTAGAATCCTCCAATTATGCCCTTAGGAACATAAGCTTATTTTAATACTAAAAAGTTCTTAGCTTGAGAAGAAACAAAAATATAAATTGACATACATTTCAGATGCACACAGCTTTATTTTTTCCATCTACTCTCATTGAGTTGAGGTAGCTCTTCTATCCCAGCATTGTGGAATCCCCGCTAATTACCTTTCTTCTTCCAGGAACGAATTGAAAACCGAAGACCCCTTAGCATTGAACCTTGCAGTCTTTTATTGACTAGCCTTATGCCATCTTTTTCTCCAATAAGAAAAATCCATTCGTACCACGATATTATAAAGCAGGGCAGAAACAAAAACTAACAAACAAGCTGTCAAAACTGAAACCCCGATGATTGTCCATGAAGCAAAATAGCAAACATAGAGGAAGAAAAGGGCTGCTTGGAACATCACATAAAAGTACCCAGATGGAATGAGCTGAAAAATTATTGTGCACGAGAGCATAAACGTCGCAGAATTTAACACAATGTACAACCAAAAGGGGGGGTTTTCAAAACATTCGGCTGAGCCTGCTTTGTCTGAATAAAATTTGCCTCTGATTTTGGAGTACGGACTCACAGGTGCTATGGTATATAACTCATAATTGGCTCCAGGTTTTGGGTCATCTTGCTTGAGCCCCCCAGGAGGGCTGAGTATTCCTTGATAGGTCACTGTTATAAGCAGTGTAGCAACCACCAGAAGTGCATTGCGCTTTTCTTCTGATATTGACCACTTGTCACGACTACGCTGTATTCGTAACTTCTCAGGAAGTGAGACTTTAGGCCTTAGGTAATCTGCATAAGAAGTAACATTAGGAAGAGATGAAGCTCTCTTAGCTCCGGCACGGCGTAGCAAAACCTCGATCAGTCTGTCCACTTCTGTAACTTGTGTTTGTTCCTGCAAGATGTCCCGTGCTGTTTTACCCTCTAAATTCTTAACGTTTACGTCAACATCACATCCCAAAGCTAATAAGTGATTTACGGCCTGCATGCGGAAATGTAGTTGTTAATATATATTCACTATACACGCGTAGCCCATTGGACTCATGCCCAGTACTTTACTTGCTGTACAAGCCCATTACTTGTATAGCACTCTCTCATACTTGTATATAAAGACCTTCTGTTGTACAGTAAGACACCGCGAAATACAAAAATTATTCATTTATTCTCTATCTTTGCATGTTTTTAGACATTCAGTTTATTGATAAATTTGCAAAGCCACAATTCTCATAATCCACCAAAAAAAAAACAGAAAAAATGAGAGCCTATTTGAAAATATTAGTATTGATCAGATTCTTAATTAAAAATTTGCTTGTGGACTAGGAGGCCAATTTAAAGACTCTGTAAAGCCATCCCTACTAATACCTTATCATAAAAGAATTAAGGAAATACAAAAAATTGCAGCACAAGTTCTTAATTAATTATGATCATGCCATTGGATACAAGATAAACATTCACAACACAAGCTATATTTTTTTTTTAGTATGTAGATTGAGTAATGGAGAGAGCATGCCTGGGTCTGATTTTTGGATATTGCAACGTGCAATACAGTGTTTCCTTCTCCATCCTTCCAGTTCAAGACTTTTCTCTCCCAAAACATGGAATTTTTAGACCTATTTTGTCTAAGCCATCCCACCAAGAGTTTAAAAGCCTCCAACTTGTTGTGTTTTAGAGCAATATGTAGAGCGGTCTCGTTTTGAATTGTCACATCTTCAATAGAATGAGGACAAACTGATAGAAATTCGACCAGTAAATCAAGGTGTTCTGTTTTTGCTGCATAATGCAAAAGAGTCATACCCTCCTTTGCTTTCACGCGGACAAGGTCCCCATCTACCTGTAGAAGCCGATGCACCATCTGGGTATGCCCTTCTGGTAGAGCAAGGTGAATGGGGCTATACCCATTTAGATTTAGCTTCTTGGCAAATGAGGGCTTTAATTTCCATAGCAAATTGTACGTGTTCTGGGCTCCCAGCAGATGCAGCTATGTGTAAAGGAGTATCAACAAATGGTAGCTCATCGATATCCTCCAAAATTCTTACATCCTCCCGAATTATTAAACTATAAAAGGCTTCAATATTTCCATGTAGAGCAATCTCGTTCAACTTAACAATTCTCTTACCCGTTATAGAGTAGACTGACATTGTAAGGCAGGTTTTCCCGTGTTATATATGGCCTAAAATAGTGGTAATTATTGGTTATAGGCTGATAGCAGCTAGCTGGAGTGAAGAAAATGGAGTAGAGAGACCACCAGCATTGGTTTCTTATTTCCACATCGATGGTCCTGCATAGATATGAGGGTCATCACCGATAGGGAGATATGAGGGTCCGACTTATCTTGAAATATCGAAACAGCCAATTAGCAATCAAGACCCGTGCGTATTCACTAATTTAACCATGTTAATTTATTTTTTTCTTTTTTTTATAGGTAAGAAAATTTTGTTGATAAGAGAGGTCTTGGATGAAATATCCTAAAGAATTACATACAAATAAAAAAAATTATATAAAGTTATAAACTGAAAAATTTAACAATAATAATATGGACTTGAACAAAAACAATAAGGATATGAAAATAAAATATACGCATTATATACGATCAAAATTACGATCCTCCACATTATATACGCATAAACTATGTAGAAGATCCAGTGAAGATTCAGGGATTTTATTCTGACGCCACAGAATTGTCTGCCAAAGAAAGCAAAGAGGACCAAAACAAAACAAAGCCCGGTACTAATAAGACTGTAAACTAAAACCGGCTCAGATTCGCATATGACTCCCAGTGAAAAATAGTAGGACACCCACAATTGGACGAGAGCCATCTTGAACAGCGCACTAATGTACCCCCTTGGAAGGAGTAGAAAAGTCATTATGGGTAAATTAAAATCTTAAATTAAATAAAAACATTTTTAAGGGTAAATTAAACTAGTAAGTCAAGGTCTTCGAGTCATGATCTAAGAGGGAAGCACTAGCATTGGTTTCTTATTGGGCGATGAAATTTTGGTTTTAGAGAGATGCAAGTAAAGGTCGTCTAGTTATCACAAAGCCCTTATTTCCACAACGAGAGTCCCACATAGATATGAGATTCTGACATAACTTGAAATATCAAAATAGCAATCAAGGATATATATGAAGTATGAAATATCAAATTGATAGGTGCCCAAAACCAATTTAACTAAAATTGGTATTGTTCATTAGGTTCCCTTCTTAAGATTCTGTCATGTGGATTTTTTCTCATGGGTTGGAAGTGTATTTTTTAATTAAATAGTCACATAGCTGAATCTGAAGAGATTAACCTAAGGAACAACACCTAAGATACTGTACATAAGTTTTGTTCTATCTTATAAATCTATCTTCAACCCTCACTATTTGTACCACTTCTTTTTCTCTTTTCATTTCTATTAAAAACACACACCAAAAAAAAAAAAAAAAAAAACAAAATAAAAGAACATGCACTATGCTTATCTACACAAAACATCAATAAAAGCCCACAAAAATACATTATCCAGCAAAATTGAGCCATTTGCATAGTGAAATATTGGTTAGTGAAGGATTTAATTCTTAATAGAAGGAAAAAAAAAATCAAACCATATATATGCCTAACATAAGCAAAACTCAATTGTATTTGTTAGTAATAGTATAGATAAGCATTGATTCTTTAATGGCCACGAGAAACTATTTCACAGTTTATGCTTCTACAACTAATTGCAAGTATTAAGAACATTACCTAAAACTCTTAAATTAAGTAGTTGGCGGTAAGTTATAAATCTGTAAAGCATTTAGAAATCCCATTAAATAAGAAGATCGAGTGCATTTCTAAAATTAATGGTCATGCCAGTTTAAAACATCAACAATGAAAAGATTATATCAAGATTTCAAGGTTCCATCTGAGCTGTCCATTGAAGTCCAAAAATACTAAAGCCCAAAGTTAGCAGCAGAATCAATACACACCTGCTAGGAAAATCCACAACGAGATATAGATGCCTAATAATAAGATTGACATACTAGTCTTAAATAGATTAAATTTAATAGCGCAAGAGGATTTATAATAATGTGCCAGAAGGGGTAAAATTAGGTTCAATTGCAATGTTTTTTCATATGCTAGAACTTTTTAAGAAAACTGGCTAACACAATAAGTTTCATTTTTTTTTTTTAACAAAAGAACAAATAGCAGTTTCGGAGGGAACCACCAATCTTCTAATAAGGAACCCCAAAAGTCCAGGTGATGCACTCATCAGAAAGATTAATGAAATCATATAGCAAACAGAATTTTCTTTAATTTACTCCTCTATCAAGTCTATCTTACAGTCGACACTAAGAATATCTATCTAGGCCCACACTCCCTTAAAAGTTACCATGGCTTTTGAGTGGACTTGTGGTGTGCCTTTGTGTTAAAACCCTTTTCTCTCTCCCCTGAGTGTGTGTTTGTTTCTCAAAAAAAAAAAAAAAAAAAAAACACTAAGAATATCTATCTAGATTTTTGCTCTCTTTCAATATCCTCCACACATACCACTCCATACCTCTAGATTATTATTTCTTATTGTTTGATGATTAATTTGTGGTCCAGTGACGCGAAAATGATTGATATCTAACAAATTAAATGTCGTGTCATGTTCCTCTCAAAAAGGAATATGTGTCATGTGTGGACAAATCGTATTTGCGGACACAATCTTGTATTACAATACGATGAGCAAATGCTAATTTTATTGGTAGTGACTTTTCAAAGTTTTGTTTGAGGGCTTTTAGATATTAGGACATCAACATTAGAGGCTGTGAACATGTTAGTTTTTTTTTTTTTTTTTTTCTTTTGAAGAAATCAAATATTATAGACTTGTAGTTGTAGTCTCCGTGATCTACCAATCAAATAAAAGTCATTTTAATGATAGGGATTTATTTTACAACTTACAACAACATAACAATTCAAATAATTTCTTGACTTTTTCTATAAAAAAATTAATTTTTTTAATTTTTTTTGAGGGGAATGTTTTAATTTTTAATTCCATTATTTTTCTATTGAGTTTTCATTTATTTATTTATTATTATTATTATTATTTAAAATTTTAAGCTATTTCATTATTTCCCTATCTTACAAATCTATCATACCAAAAATTAGAAAAAACATATTGATGCTAATAATTCACTACACAAATCAATAAAGTTACAATTTATTACACAAAACTATAAAGTTGCAATTTTTTACTCACGAGTGGGTAGGACCAGTCATACATACAATACAATTTCAATTTTGGTTTCTTCCTACTACTTTCCCATTAGCCCCTCACTAGCAAACAAAATTTAGCACACTCTCTGTCTCTTCTTTTTTCGATGAGTGTAGAGAGTTCCTACCTCACTTTCTTTTTAATTTGATATTTTTGGTTAAGTCAAAACTTCATATAGAAATCACAACTTAAGCATTAAAGCATTCCCATCTGGAAATGCTATCCTATCCTATTTTACCATCCCCAAAAGTTACTTTATCAATTATACAATACCATTTTACAATACTTCCAACATCCCAACTTCTATTTTACAATACTACACACTAAAATAATATAAATTATACAATAAAATAAAATAAAAAATTATCTATCACTCCTCTCTCTTGATCTTTGTCCCTGCCTCTTTAAGTCTCTGTCCCTCTCTCAACAACCAAATAACCCAATCATCACCACACCACCACCACCATGCCCACCACACCACCATTGCCCATTGCCCACCAAAATCTCACCGAAACCAAAAACCCAAATTAAGGAAAAAAAAAAAAAAAACACCAGATAACTGCCACATCCAACCCATCTGAACCCAAAAGATAAAAATCAATCCATGCCTCACAGTAAAACACACACAAAACCCATCATTGACAGCGAACCTGATACAAAACCCACCAAAATAAACTAACTAGTACTACTACAAGTTTCAAAAACTAACTGAACTAACCAAATCCAAATCTAATTCAAGTAGGTAAAAAAGACGTATTTACCCTAGAAAACAAGTGGGTATTTACAGGACAGCCACGATTAACCAAGCAATGTTCGAACAGGCCCAACGTGGTGTTAATGGAATGCTCCGCCGTCCATCCAGTTCTGTCAAAAATCATGTATATCGACTTCCCTAGTCAATTTTCATAACGGAGTTACCCTCGCTCTTTGTTGCTTCAACTAGAGGATGCTTCGCTTCCAATACTTGGACTTGCTAGTCCGGCTGGTCCAGCTTTTGCCCGGATCGAATCGTGCAAGCCCTCGACCACCGGTTCAGCTGAGCGCTCCCCTTCAGTTTCCAAGCCTGTGGTATTGGTTTGATGTTAGGTTCGGATGGGTTTTCAGTGGCGAAACCACTAGACCCACGTCAGACCCATGACCCATGCCAGAATAGCCCACCGTGAGTGAGAGAGAGGTTGTTGTGAAGAGAGAGAGAGGAGATGAGAAACAGAGAAGAGAAAATAAAGTGAGTGGGAGAGTTAGATATGTGAATAAAAAAATATTGTTTAGTTTTACAATTGTGCTATAGTGCGATTCTACATTTAGAATCGCACTGTAGCACAATTGCACATTTTTTTTACAATAGTTAGATTTTGCAAGATTGGCTGTTGGGGGGTTTTAGGGCTTAGATGCTAAATGCTACCAACATATGGCATATGTCATTCCCAATGTGAATGCTCTTAGTATCCAGTTTCTAAAAAAATCTCATTTTACCATTTCAAAAACTATTTTATCTATTATACCATAACATTTTACAACATAGCCAACATCTCAAATTTTATTTTTGCATACAACACATTAAAATAATATATAAAAACATCTATCTCTCTTCACTCTCTAATTTCTATCTCTCCATTTCTCTCTCTCAACCAACCCACCACCAACCCAAACCCAGAACAACCACCCACCACCAAACCCAATCAGCACTGCCATCAAACCAACCTAAACCCAAAACAACTACCCACCACCAACCTAAACCCAGAACTATCACCACCAAACCCAATCAGCACTGCTACCAAATCCAATCAACACCCATGGCAAAAACACATACAACACAACAAAAATATGAACACACAACAAACCCATATACAACAACAATCCCAAAACCCAAAACAAAAATTTGGAGAAAAACCCCTAACAAACCACCCCCATCAATCCACACCAATCTTTATCGTGATCGAAGTTGCCACTACCGTTGAACCCCAACAAACCACCACTATCAATCCATGCTAATCTTTGTCATGATCAAAGTTGCCACTGCCACCGATTTCTTTTCCGTTTTACTTGCTAGAGAGATCTCACAACTACCTATATACCCCTCAACTTCGCTTTTAGGTATTTCCCGCTTTTCCACTCCAATCTAATTTTTGTTTGGTTCTCCCAAAAAAAAAATAAATAAATAAATCCCCATGAAGTGGTGTTTTTAGTTTTATTGAGTTCCACCTCATACGCCGCCCCATGCTAATCTAAGAGTGAGGAAAGATAGAGAGGCCGAGACAGAGAGAGTGGGAAGAGAGAGAGAGAGAGAGGGAGGGAGGTTGTGAAGAGATGAGAGAGATGAGAGAGAGAGAGAGAGAGAGAAGAAGAAGATGCTTTTGAGGAGAATGAATAAAAAAAAAGTATTTTATTTTTGCAAGTGAGTTATAGTACCATCATAAATTTAGGATGGTACTGTTGCTCAATTGTAAATTTTTTTACAATTACAATACTGGGTAATACATCTTTTTAGTAGTTTGATGCTAAAATTTAGCATATCCAGAGTTTTACAACTCCAATAGTGATGCTTTTTGATGATCAAATCAACCAACAAAAGTTCAATAACTTTTGCACTAGAGATTGGAATATGAGATATATATATATACACAACAAATTTGGGGTGGTGGATTGATGGTTCTACTTCCAGTTATGCTACTACTGTTCTTGCTATTGTCTACCTCTCCTTCCTTCAAGTCTCAGAGTCTCACTTCGTCACTTTCTCTTCTCTTCTCTTGATTAGCCACTTAGGTTTTCTCTTTTTTCTTTTTTTGGGGTCTTGCGTATTGTGGTGTTCTCAGTTCTCACAAGTTTTTATTTTTTTATTTTTTTTTTATGAACAAAAAATGGATAGGGGGCGACATGAATTGGCGTCTTCCACCTAGGCGTGTCTATAGTGACACCCTACCCACTGGGCTTAGGTTTGCTAGAGCAGGGGATCTGGATGATTTCCTTTTTTTTTTTTTTTTTTTTTTTTTTTTTTTTTTTGTAGTTAGTTGGGCTTAATTTTGCTATTGGTAATATTTGTTGTTGGACTAATTTTTTTGAACTTGTTTATCTTAAATTTTAGATCTATAATCTATACTACTATTTAAGGGGCTTCCAAGCCATCTAAGTCATGGATTCTAAGCCATGTACTCTAAATAAAACTCCTAAATTTTAGGTAATTTTTTTATAAAAAAAAAAAAAAGCAATTTTTTTCAACGTTATTTCTTCATATCCCATAAAGTTAGGCTTCACCTCTCCTTACACATTCTATTTTTTTTTTTTTTTTTAAATTACAACAACTTGGATTTATTTTTAATAGAGTTGAACACGTGCAAAAAAGAAAAATGTGAGAGAGAAACAAAAAATGAGAGAGATTTTATGATGAATGAAATCTATTAACCTTTATTTAAAAAAAAAAAAAAAAAAAAGAGCCTCTGAGCCCACACTTGGAAAAATCGTATAGTTCTCATATAGTAGACCACGTCACTTGTCTACAATTCCATTAAAAGACTCCCTTCTGTTTAAAATTGGTGAGTCAGCTTATGATAAAAAAAAAAAATAGTTAAACTGACTTAGTGGAATGGTGGACAAGTGAGATGGTTCACCATGAGGACCTTATAATTTTTCACATATGTGACGCTTGTTTTTTATGGCTTTTAAAAAGATTAATAATATTGTTAAAAGGGTTAAATTTAATTTTATTAAACTAAATTGCTAAAACTAATACACATGTAAATAATAGTATTTTAAAAAAAATATTAGGGGGGGACATTGCCCCACGTTCAACTATAGCTCCATCCTTGGATAGAGAGCTGTACACTTGTGGTTGTGGGCAATAGCAATTTAGACTGCTAGCAACAATTTTATTTCCAAAAATGCATGGTGCAAGACACTACAACGCTATTTCCAGAACGCAGCATAGCAAACTGGAGTATGGACTTGACTTTTTTTTTTTTTTTTTTTTTTTTTTAAACCTTCAATCTTTATTGAGAAAACTAATAGAAACAACAGTCTTCCCTACACACAGACTCTAAGTCTACAGGCAAACTGCGATTATTTAAACTAAAAGACTTAAGGGAAAGCAAACACATTCTAGCTGCTTTATGGGCAGCTTGATTACAAACTCTACAAACCCAGCGAAAAGAAACACTAGAAAAAGACTCTTTTAGACTTGTTAAATATATTAGCAACGCGATGTGTTATACTATATTGTATATGCTAGAGTGGATGCAGAAGGAGAAGTATAGAATAGGAACACCGAAAACACTAAAGCTACGTGGTTAGGACCTACTTTCACGGAGGAATCCCTTAAGGGCTACATCTTTATTATGTAAAAGTGTAGTACAATAACCTATGTTATAATAAATTATAACATGAGTATATATAGGCGACTAAATTGTAGACTACAAGTACAAGTAAGAGTAGGCTTGGACCTATTACATTGGGCTAATATGTTTAATATATCTCTAACAAGACTTAACACATTACTGATCAAGTTGTTGATAGTCCAGTCAGGGGAAAAATCTGGTGATGAAATTGGGTCAAAGCAATCCTTTGCATCACCCTAAAAAATGATATGGTCCCAGTTGAGAGATTGTGCTAACTGAACAGCCCATAGAATAGCAGAAGCTTCGGCTTGTAAGCGGGAGTAGGAAATGTGCAGCTTTGTCCACACTTGTAAGACTTCTCCTTTGGTATTGCGAGCTATAGTGGCAAGGGCAGAAACATTGTTAGAGATGGCTGCATCTATATTGATTTTTATCCAGCCCAAGGTAGGGGGGATCCATGAATGTTGGACAGGTCCATGCTCAAGTAGGGTGGATTCATTGGTATTCCACAAGGAGGAGAGTTTGGACATTTTGAAGTGGATGTGAGAAATAGCAGCTTGGATGTCGATGTGAATTCCTTGAAAAAAGGCCTGGTTTCCGAGGAGCCAAATTTCTTCAATGATTAAGGCCATGTCGAGAGAGATTTGCCATTGTTCATTTTTGGGACATGAGCAGTGGGCAATGCAAGTGGGCCAAGATTGGATTTTCATGCATGCAAGTGGGCCAAAATGACGAGGTTTGGTATTACATATATCCACCCTCTCTCACAAGGGTGAACCCCACACTTGTGGGATCAACCCCATGTGAGAGGATGGATACATGCCCAAAGATTAATCCAATGAACAAGTTTCTGTCCAAATTAGTTTTGAGAGAAACTCTTCAAACTTCTCATATATCACTTTTTTTTGTGTGAGAATTTTGAAAATCTAATCGTTAAATTTCTTGTTCTTTATATTCTTAACATGCATATCAAATTTCATTCAAATTAGATGTTATTTTGTATGTGTCTAGTGTCCACTGTTTGTAAACACAGTCTACAATTACAAAGGTTAGGTCATTTTGTAGTTGTACTCTGGTCATGTAATATATTATAAACCCAGTTTAAAATACTAATGTTACTATTTTCGTGTGTATTCTAAAAGTATTACTATTTACTCAAAAAAAAAAAAAAAACTTATTTTCTATACAGAATTTTAAATCACATAAACTTGAAATTTAAGATTTGTTTGATGACATAGCAATTGATCTTTGATCTTCTTGAAATTTTATAAGTATAAATGATATAATAAAAACATGCAATCTAACAGTTAGATTTTCAAAATTTATACTCAATATAAAGATATATGAAGAGTTTGTAGGATTCCTTTACAAACTAGTTTGGAAAAACACTTTGTTCTTAGGCCAATATCAAAATGTTTTGTTTCAATGGACAAATCGGAACAAGGTTTAAAATGGTATTCAAAACATTGATTAAAAGTGCTCACTATTTTGTGACTAATGACCTATTTTGTCCTAATATATAATCAGGCGCAAAGACCACTTTGCTCATTATAACGCACAAAAGCAATAACGTTTGGATTTCAAATTTTGAATAGATGACATTGGGTACTTGCCTTAGAAACATAAGCTAATTAAATTTTATACTTAAAAATTCTTGGTGGGAGAAGAAAATAAAATAAAAATTGACAAACATGCACATTTAAGATGCATATATATAGCTCCAAAGCTTGGCTTATGTGTGTGTGTGTATATATATATATTTCCCATCAATTCTTCCTCCATGAATCAACAAACGACTTAGCATTGAAATTTGCAATCTTTTAGAGACAAGCCTTATATGATCATGCTACACAAGTAGCAAAAGTATTTAGTAGGAAGATACAAAGAAGCAGGCAAATAGATGTTGGAAATAAAGGAGAGATAATACTTGAATTTTCCTTGGAAATTACACAATTTGATTTTACCAAAAGAGGTGGCAGAGATGAGGCATCGACCAAGTCACTGTCTTGAGACAAATTGTGTTGTCTACGGTATATCCGATGTAGTTAGACAAATAATTTCTGCATGTTGCCCCTAGGATACAACAACCCAGCCACCTTTGCTGTTTATCCTTGCGAGCCTACAATGCTCATAGGATATAAGCTCTCTATAGTACTTTCTTTTTCCCATAAAATTTAGTAAAGGTAAAATATCTTTGTGAATAGTAAGAAGCAATAGATGGTAAGTGTTTAGAATAATAAAAATTGTTTTTTGAAAGTCTGTAGCTTTGTAATTCAAAAATAATGTGCATCTTGAAACTTTTATTTCTTTCCATATATATAGAGTCGGACATGTAACTTGTCCTCAGCCAAAGAATCAAAAGGGTTTGATATCAATTAAATGGTCATAAAGTTATTGAAATCAATATATATTATCAATAGCTTTCTTTCTATATATATATATATATATAATATAATATAATATAAACCGGAAATCAAATATTGTCTTTGCCAAAATCTCAATCTGTACATTGGGAACAAAGAAAAGGTCAAAATGCTATGAAATTAATGCCCCATAGATTACGTTGTTGAACATTATTACAATATCTTTTTGAAAGTTTTTGAATATATATTACAAAAAATTGCTAGTTGTTTTGACCACTTTCCATTAAACCAAATAGTAAATACTTGTATAGATATGGTAACTTATTATAACATAAAATAATTCAACAATAGCTGTACATTTAAGTGTTGAAAAATCTTCCATATATGACGTTATTATGTCATATTCAAATAAGAACGTTTGAATACAAAACGTTTAGAATGGAAAGTATATATTTGTAATAAAACCAAATATGTTGGCAATTATGGTATTTATATCACATTAATGTTCATAAAATTTCCTAATTAAAACCATTGACAAAAGCTATTCAAATTTTGAATTATATTTGAATTTATAATTCAAAATTTAGCAATCAACATATCTGACATTAAGGGATAATTGATTTCCTCGATTCACATAAATGTGTATTAGAATAAATATAATATATTTTTATAAGAATATCCAACAATCCCCCACTTATTTTTATAAAAAAATAAATAGGTAAATATATATATATATATAAGAACAATTTTTCTGGGTTAAGTAGAACATTATGCATAATGGGAGTGCCAATGGCTCGAACCCTCATTTAGTTTTTCAACAACATTGTTCCAAAGTTAATAGTGATCTAAGCCTTGAACTATAACCTTTTTGTATGGAAACAAAACATTACATCACACACATAATATTCCAATACTCCATTAGGAGCTTCTAAGCTAGCACATTACGGCCTTGTGCTTAATCCCAGCATCCATGAGCTATTTAGAGAACTAGCCACATTCTCAAAGGAAGCGGCCTCACTTCCATGCTCACTTAGGTGTGGCTATAAAGGATGTTCTTGTAACTCTAACATCCCACTCATAAGAGCTATAGTCCACATTAAGATTTTTTTATAATAAATAAAAGCTCATCATATATAACGTTACAAGATACATGCACGCACACCATAGGGAGAGACATTAGTATTATTACTCATACATATATTTAGTGCATGTTAATCAAACTATTCTATGATTAGTTTTTCCCTTTGAACCTAGTTCTTGGGATCTTCAGTCCCTAGGTAGGGTATCCTCATAGATAGTTTATTCTTCTTTGGGCTTAAGTCCCATCCCCCTCGATGCTATCCAGATCTTTTCTCTAGCTAGAGCTTTAGCTAATGGATCCACAATATTATCATTTGAACTAATATAATCAACATTTATGGTACCATTGTTTATGTATGATCTCACAGTACTATGTTTTTTTCTAATAGATCTGGATTTACCATTATAGTATTTATTGCGCACTCTACCAATAGTGGCAGTACTATCACAATGAATTAATACAGGTGAAATAGGTTTCTCCTACATGGGAATTTCAGATAATAAATCCTGTAACCAACCCGCTTCTTCACTAGCTGAAGATAAGGCAATTAATTCTGCCTCCATGGTGGATTTCACAATAATCTGTTGTTTTTTAGATTTCCAACTTATTGCTCCACCACCTATTGTAAATACATAGCCAGTGGTTGACAAAGAATCACTTGATAAGGTGTTCTAACTGGCATCACTATATCCTTCAAGAACAGCAGGATATCTTTGATATAGCAAACCATAGTGCACAGTTCTTTTTAAATATCTCATTAATTGAATCATGGCATTCCAATGCTCAAAATTAGGTTTGCTAGTAAATCTTGCTACAACTCCTACGGCATAAGCAATATCAGGTCTAGTACAATCAGTAGCATATCTAAGACTTCCAATAATACTAGCATATTCCTTTTGATTGTAAATATCATTTTCATCTTTAGTAGGAAAAAGATGCACATTAGAGTCAAAAGGAATACTTGCAGGTTTACAATCAAAGTAATTATATTTTTTCAAATTTTTTTCTATATAATGAGATTGATCTACAAATATGGCATTTGAAGTTCTAGAAATTTTCATGCCAAGAATCACATTAACTTCTCCTAAATGTTTTATATCAAAGTTATTTTTAAGAAGCCTTTTGGCAGCATTTATAATATCCATATTAGGACCAAAAATTAGAAGATCATCAACATATAAACAAATTATATTATGAGCATCATCAAAAGTTTTATAATATATATACATTTGTCACTTTCATTTGTTCCATTAGAAAGCAAACATTGATCAATCTCGTGCCACTGTCTAGGTGCTTATTTTAAACCATATAAAGATTTTAATAATTTACATACCTTGTGCTCATTACCTAGCATTGTAAAACCTTCTGGTTGGTCCATGTAGATTTCTTCTTCTAAATCTCCATTTAGAAATGTAGTCTTCACATCCATTTGATGTACCATCAAATTATGAATAGTTGTTATAGCAATCAATAATCTAATAGATGTAACTTTAGTAATAGGAGAAAAAGTATCAAAAAAATCAATATCTTCTTTTTGTTTAAAACCTTTAGCTACAAGCCTTGCTTTGAATTTTTCAATAGATCCATCAGGTTTTAATTTTCTTCTAAGTACCCATTTACATCCAATTGTTTTACAACCTAGAGGTAAATCTACAATTTTCCAAGTATTATTAGAGATAATAGAATCCATCTCATCATTAATGGTTTTTTTCCAAAAACCTGAGTCAGGAGAAGATAAAGCTTTTTCTAAAGAAGTAGGGTCACCTTGTAAATTATACACATCATATTCAGGACCAAAAACCTTTTCAATTCTAGGTCTTTTACTCCTCCCAGGTTCAATCTCATATTCATAAACATCTTTTGACTTAGATGTTGAACATTCAAAATTCTCTTGTTGTTCAAAACCCCCCACTATTTTTATATTTAAATGGAAATTTATTTTCATGAAAAATTGCATCTCTAGATTCAATTATTGTATTATTATCAATATCAAAAAATCTATAAGTTATACTATATAAAGAATAACCCAAAAATACACATGTAGAAGCCTTTACCCCAAGTTTAGGTTGTTTAGGGTCAGGTAGCCTCACATATGCTAAGCAACCCCAAACTTTGAAAAAATTCAAATTTGGTTTATATTTTTCATAATTCAAAAGGAGTTAAAAAAGTCTTTTTATGAGGTACTCTATTCAAAACAATATTTGCAGTTGAAACATCTTCACCCCAAAAATATTTAGGAGCCCCGAAACTAACAAGCATAGCATTAGTTAAATTTATAAGAGTCCTATTTTTAGGTTCAGCTACTCCATTTGAAGATGGAGAATAAGAGGCAGTAGTCTCATGAACAGTACCAAGAGATTGAATATAATTATTAAGACCAAGAGTATCATATTCTTTTCCTCTATCAGTTCTAAACCTTTTGACCTTTTTATCAAAAGTATTCTCAACATCTTTTAAGAAAATTGATAATTTTTCAAAAGCGTCACTTTTTTTTTATTTTTTCATAACATAGACATGTGAATATTTTGAAAAATCATCTATAAATGTTATAAAATACCGATTACCTCCACGTGTCAAATGTCCTTCAAATTCACAAATATCACTATGGATAAGTTCTAGTAATTCAATATTTCTTTCAACTGATTTATGAGGCTTTCTAGTAATTTTAGTCATGCCACATATTTCACATTTTTTAAGTTCATTTTCAAGTTTCGGAATTAAACCTAAACCACTCATATTTTTCATATATTTATTATTAATATGACATAATCTACCATGCCAAACATTCACACAAGAAACAATATAAGCAAAACTTGAATTTTCATTCATCTCAACATTAAGTTTAAACATATCATCACAAGCATAGAATTTGCCAACAAACATGCCCTTTTTAGAGAGTAAATATTGATCAGCCTCAAAGACTTGTTTGAAAACAACCTTATTCAACAAAAAACTAGAAACTAAATTCTCTCTAATGTCAGGAACATGAAAGACATTTTTGAGAGTGACTTCTCTCCCAAAAGTAAATTTGAGAAGCACCTCTCCAATACCCACAACTTCAATGGTATAAGAATCACCAAGCATAATTTTCTTTTTCTCATCCAAGATGGTGCAAGTCTTGAACCAAGTTTTATCATAACAAACTTGTCTGGTTGCCCCAGAATCAATCCACCACCCTCCTAGGCCTTCGAGAATATTAATCTCGGTAACCATAGCTACAAGAGGCTCTTCAATGACATTGGCTTGAGCCATAGGCCCATGCTTTCGAAAACCACAATTTCTAGCCAAATGTCCAGGCTTTCCGCATACAAAACATGCATAATTGCTATTATTAGTGTGGCTGCCATTATTTGGAGCATGCTTAGGATGGTGTGCTTGGTTCTTTCTATGATTAGAACAAGTCTTATGTTCTTTCCATTAGGCCTAAGTTTGAAGTTCCTTTTCTTAGGCCTTACATGGTCATTATTTTTTGCATTGGCTTTTGGCATGTTTTCATTTGAAGAGATAAAATTTACCTTAGAACCATTTGCTCCATGGAGTTCAACAGCTTTGTCTTGGTCCCTTGCCTCTTCCTCCACTCTCAAACGGGTGATAAGGGATTCAATGGAGAGTTCCTTTTGCTTATGTCTCAAGACTTTGGCAAACTCCTTCCAAGATTTAGGCAGCTTGTCAATGATGGCTGAAACTTGCATTTGTTCATCTACTCGAATGCCTTCAGATCGAACATCTTGTGAAATCATTTGGAGTTCATAGGATTGTTCTACCACGGACTTGTCTTCAACCATTTGAAACCTGAAAAATCGGCTACATGCATATTTCTTGGGTCCAGCTTCCTCTGTATCATATTTTTGATCCAATGCCTTCCATATCTTTTTGGCTGATTTGTAAGCTTGATCATAATAATCATACAAATCATCAGAAATACAATTAAGTAAATACTTTCTACAGTAAAGATGATCATTATCCCATTTCTTAACATCGTTTTTATGTTGAGAAAGTTCTTCTTCAGTCAATTGCTCAGATTTCTTTTTCTTTGGTTTTTTTTCATTTAACACATAAGCTACATTCAAGAGAGTAAGATAAAATAAAGTCTTTTGTCTCCACCTCTTAAAGTTAACACCACAGAAGTGGAATGGCTTATTAAGATCACCTGCTCCAGAGGAATTAGACATAACATTACTATTTTCCAAGGATGATTTTGTGTTCTCCATATCGATTTGTCTCAAATTGTTGGAAATAAAGGAGAGATAATACCTAGATTTTCCTTGGAAATTACAGAATTTGATTTTACCAAAAGAGGTGGCAAAGATGAGGCATCGACCAAGTCACTGTCTTGAGACAAATCGTGCCATCTACGGTATATCCGATGTAGTTAGACAAATAGTTTCTGCACATTGCCTCTTGGATACAACAGCCTAGCCACCTTTGCTGATTATCCTTGCGAACCTACACTGCTCGTAAGATATAAGCTCTCTATAGTACTTTCTTTTTCCCAGAAAATTTAGTAAAGGTAAAAATATCTTTGTGAATATTAAGAAGCAATAGATGGTAAGTGTTTAGAATAGTAAAAATTGTTTTTTGAAAGTCTGTAGCTTTGTAATTCAAAAATAATGTGCATCTTGAAACTTTTATTTCTTTCCATATATATAGAGCCGAACATGTAACTTGTCCTCAGCCAAAGAATCAAAAGGGTTTGATATCAATTAAATGGTCATAAAGTTATTTAAATCAATATATATTATCAATAGCTTTCTTTCTTTCTATATATATATATATATAATCGAAGCCTCTGAAGCTCCCACAATTTTCCACATCAGCACAATATTAAAAAAAAAAACATAAACCCAAAAAAAAAGAACTTTCTTAAACTTTCAAAATAAAAAATAAAATAAACGCAAGGGGTTTTCTAAAACCCAAACTTGATATATACACTCTGCCTTCTCCTCTTTGCCTCTTACGTTTTTTCTGCCTCTCTCAATTCTCAAACCCCTAAACTATAGCCCACGGGTGCTGGCCTCCCACTCCTTTAGTGGCTGAAAGTTTTTGATCTTGAGACTTTACCATCAAACCAGATTCTCTCCGCAAACATTACCTGTAAGTTTTTTATTTTGTTCTATAATTTTGGCTGTTAAATATGATTTAGGGTTTCGTTTTTGGTTCTTTTCCTCTTCAGTTCTCTCTGCCTCTCTCAATTCTCAAATCCCTAAACTATAGTCCACGGGTGCCAACCTCCCACTCCTCTAGTGGTAGAAAGCTTTTGATTTTGGGACTTTACCATCAAACCAAATTCTCTCCGCGAACATTACCGGTAAGTTTTTTTTTTTTTTTTTTTTTGTTCTATAATTTAGGGTTTTTTTTTTTTTTTTTTTTTTTTTTTTTTTTTTTTTTGTTGTTGTTGTTAAATATGATTTAGGGTTTCATTTTTGATTGTTAAATATGATTTAGGGTTTCTCCCGAATTAACATGTAAAAGGCATCAATATTTCCATGTTGAGCAACCTGCTTCAACCTCTCAATTCTCTCATCCATTCTAGACAAGGCTATGATATATCAAGGTAGGGTTTCCCTTAGTATGAAATAAAAGTGGTGGAGGTTGAAAGTTAGTGCAGCTAACTGGAGTGAAGAAAATGATGGAAGTTGAAAGTTAGAAAGTTAGGGCGTCTATTTTTATAGCTGGAGTGAAGAAGTTAATGGAGTAATCATCTAAGTCTAAGAAGGAACCACCAAACTTCTAAGAAGGAACCCAAAAGTCTAGGTCATCCACTTGTCATAGAGATTAGTGATTAAGTAAAAAAAAGATTCACCTTCCTTCTTTTCTTCTCTTTTCTCCTCTATCTTATGTCGTCGTTTAGGAGTTCATATAGAAATGGAATGATCATAAAGAAATAGAAAAAATGGAATTAAATGCATTTAAGTAAGGGAAAATAATGGAAAAGAAATGAGTTAAATGTAATTAAGTAATATTGTTTGGATGTTTTAAAATAAGGGAATGAAAAGGAATAGAAAGGATTGGAAGGTAAATAATCTTGTTTGAGAGTAATATAGAGAGAAATGAATGAAATTATTTTTTGAAAATATTACTATTAACCCATATTTTAAAATAAATTATTGAATATATATGGGTATTTGGGGAGTTTTAGTAAAAAATTTGTTAAATCTAATTTTATTCCCTCCAATTCCTCTTAATTTTTGAGAGAATAAAAATTAGTGGTTTTAAGAGAATAGAAAGGAATGAATGTTTCCTCTTACTCATTTCATTCACTCCTATTTAAACTTTCAAACAAATGAATGAACTTTTTATTCTTTCTATTAAAACTCCCAAACAAGATAATAGAAAAATATTCTAAAATTATTTTTTTCTCCAATGAGCTTCTCACCTTAGAAATTTCTTTCCCTTCACCTGAATATTCCTTTTTAAAAATTTATCTTTTTTTTTTTTCCTCTCGTCAATATTCTCCACAAGCTTCACTCTGTACCTTATCTTTTATATATTATTACATTGTAGTCTAGTGAGGAGGAAATGACTGACATCTAACAACTTGAAGAAGGTTGTGCCATGTAAGGACAGTTACTAGGAAAATATCGTACCCAATGTATAGTAGCTTGAATCTTCAGCCCAAAAAAAATAAAAATAAAATAAAAAGTAGTTTGAAAGCTACCAATTAGTCAAGATGAAGAGATCAGAGAGTTTTTTTTTTTTTTTTTTTTTTTTTTTTTGAGAAACAAAAATGGGGGTCTTTATGGTTATATTACACCCTCGAGCAGGGAGCCAGGTAGAGGCCACCACAGCTGAAGGGCCGACCCACACTTGTGTGGGAGTCACCTCACATTTTGTGAGTACACCTCACCACTAAGTATGCCCACCAACGGACTCCTGCGAGCAGCGGAACTCGAACCTAGGTGTATTGCACGAAGCGTCTGATCCTTACCCACTCAGCCAAGCCCCCCGTTGGCAAGAGATCAGAGAGTTGTACACGTAATTTTGGCCAATGTTGGTTTGAGCAATAGCAATTTGGACTGCTAGTGATTACCCAAAAAAAAAAAAAAAAAGATTACCAAAAAAAAAAAAAAAAAATTGGATTGCTAGCAACAAGTTTATTATTAAAAATGGATGGCGCAAGGACTATTACGCTATTTCCAGAACACAGCACAGAAAACTGGAGTATGAACTCGACTTAGTTTCGAGACTTTCATGCAAGCAAGTGGGTCAGATCGACAAGATGTGGTATACTGGTAAGGTATTACATGTTTCTACCCACTCACAGGGATAGACCTCACACTGGTGGGACCATCCCATGTGAGAGAGGGTGGATATGCCTAAATAGGCCGATGTCAATATGTCTCATTCCAGACAAAGTTGGGATAAGGTCCAAAAAGGTATTCAAAATATTATTTTACAAGTGAACACTATATAAACTTTACTTAGGGACTGATGACTTCTTTTGGCCTAATATATAATTAGGTGCAAAGACCACTTTGCTCATTATAATGCATAGAAACAATAACGTTTGGATTACAATTTTTGAGTAGATGACATTGGGTACTTGCCTTAGAAACATAAGGTAATTAAATTTTATACTTGGAAAATTCTTAGTGGGAGAAGAAACAAAAATAAAAATTGGCAAACATGCACATTTAAGATGCATATAGCTCCAAGCTTGGCTTATTTAATTTTATATTTTTTTTTCCCTTCAATTCTTCCTCCATCAGCAAACGCTTAGCATTGAGCCTTGCAGCTGTCCTTTTTAGAGACAAGCCTTATAAGACCATGCTACACAAGTGGCAGAAGTATTTAGTAGGAAGATAAAAAGAAGCAGGCAAATAGAAACATACCAAAAAGTTTCCCAAAATTGAGTCGGGATTATGACAGTCAATGAAACCATATAGCAAACAGATAGTGAAATAAGGGATAGCCGTACTATTCGATAAAGAATTGTTGAGTATGAGAGCATAAATGTCAAAGAATTTAATGACAAGAACACCCAAATTAAAAGGAAATTTTCTAAGACCAATGGGTGTCCCTGCTTCGTTTGGAATCAGAGCACTTGAATTGAATTTTCGGATGGCCGGTAATATGCTATTGGCTTCAGGATGGTAGTCATCTTGCCAAAGTCCCCCAGGAGGGCTGAGTACTCCTTGATACGTGACAGTCATAAGAAGCGTAGCAACCACCAAAAGCATATTGCGCCTGTCGTCTGATATTTCGGTCCATTCACCAATACAATGCATTCTTTACGAAGAGATGAAGCCAGTAAAGCTCTAGCACACCGTTGCATAACCTTTTTTTTTTTTTTTTTTGAGAGAGTTTCAACCTATGGCGTTCGCTCCTGATAATTGCTCTTTATTATCAGACCAAGACACCAATCAGTTTTTGGTGTAGGCGAGGATTGAACCCCAGATCTCTTATATAACCATCAGAGACTTTACTAGTTGAGCTAACTGGAACCCACACCCGTTGCATAACCTTGATCTCGCAATTTTCTATTTGATTTGGTTGTCCCAACATATCCCCTGCTGTATTACCCTTTAAATTCTTAGCGTTTATATCAACACCAGAATATAATAACTTCCTCACAGCCTACAAAATTTAGTGATATAGCAAAAATAATCATGATGTATTAATTAGTAGCAATTTGCAAAGCTAGTGAATCATTTTTAGACATTAAGCTCTTAATTATGATCATACAGTTGGACAGTATTGATGTTCACAATACAAACTTTACAATGTTTCTTTAGTTTGTAAATAATTGAGGAATGGAGAGGGCTTGCCTTGGGTTGATTTTTGGTTATTGCAATGTGCAATGCCGTGTTGCCTTCCTCATCCTTCCAATTCAGGACTTCACTCTCCCACAGTACGGTATTTTGAGACCAATTCTTTCTGAACCATCGTACCAAGTGTAGAAAAGCCTCCAACTTGTCGTATTTCAAGGCAATATGTAGGGCATTCTCATTTAGAATTGTCACATCTTTAATAGATTGGGGACAGACTTTGAGAAATTCGTCCAATAGATCAAGGTGATCGTCTGTTGTTGCTGCACAATGCTGTAAGGTTGAATTTTATCAACCATCTTGTTGGCTTTATTCCGTGCCAATTATCTTGTAATTTAGCACTTAGTAACCCTGTATTTAGGTGGGATTTATGTAAGAGTAGTGTGTGAGAGAGTATGAAGAAATGCTCAAGATTGTGCAAAGAAGCAGAGACTCGCGGCTGACTCGCGACTGGCAAGCCACCAAACTGAAGCACACGTGAGAAGCATGCGGGGAGGTGAAGGGTCATGCCAACTGTCGCACTACAGGACAAAAGTCCCAGGCTGGCCAGGCCGTTAGCTCACGACTTGGACTCGTGACTCATACCAGTCGCGAGGCCAAGCCGCCAACTTGCCCTGTTTGGCAAAAACTGCCTCTTCGTATTCCAAAGACACACCACTATATATTTTCCCAGTAATTGTCCTCACATGGCACAACCTTCTTCAAGTTGTTAGATGTCAGTCATTTCCGCCTCACTAGACTACAATGTAATAATATAACAAAGATAAGGTATAGAGTGAAGCTTATGGAGGATATTAACAAGAGGAAAAAAAAAAAAAAAAGATAAATTTTTAAAAAGGAATATTCAGGTGAAGGGAAAGAAATTTCTAAGGTGAGAAGCTCATTGGAGAACAAAATAATTTTAGAATATTTTTCTATTATCTTGTTTGGGAGTTTTAATAGAAAGAATAAAAAGTTCATTCATTTGTTTGAAAGTTTAAATAGGAGTGAATGAAATGAGTAAGATGAAACATTCATTCCTTTCTATTCTCTTAAAACTACTAATTTTCATTCTCTCAAAAATTAAGAGGAATCGGAGGAAATGAAATTAGATTTAACAAATTTTTTACTAAAACTCCCCAAATACCCATATATATTCAATAATTTATTTTAAAATATGGGTTAATAGTAATATTTTCAAAAAATAATCTCATTCATTTCTCTCTATATTACTCTCAAACAAGATTATTTACCTTCCAATCCTTTCTATTCCTTTTCATTCCCTTATTTTAAAACATCCAAACAATACTACTTAATTACATTTAAATAATTTCTTTTCCATTATTTTCCTTTACTTAAATGCATTTAATTCCATTTTTTTCTATTTCTTTATGATCATTCCATTTCTATTTGAACTCCTAAACGACGACATAAGATAGAGGAGGAAAGAGAAGAAAAGAAGGAAGGTGAATCTTTTTTTTACTTAATCACTAATCTCTATGACGAGTGGATGACCTGGACTTTTGGGTTCCTTCTTAGAAGTTTGGTGGTTCCTTCTTAGACTTAGATGATTACTCCATTAACTTCTTCACTCTAGCTATAAAAATAGATGCTCTAACTTTCTAACTTTCAACTTCCATCATTTTCTTCACTCCAGTTAGCTGCACTAACTTTCAACCTCCACCACTTTTATTTCATACTAAGGGAAACCCTACCTTGATATATCATAGCCTTGTCCAGAATGGACGAGAGAATTGAGAGGTTGAAGTAGGTTGCTCAACATGGTAATATTGATGCCTTTTACATGTTAATTCAGGAGAAACCCTAAATAATATTTAACAATCAAAAATGAAACCCTAAATCATATTTAACAACCAAAAACAAAACCCTAAATTATAGAACAAAATAAAAAAAAACTTACCGATAATGTTTGCGGAGAGAATTTGGTCTGATGGTAAAGTCTCAAAATCAAAAGCTTTCTACCACTAAAGGAGTGGGAGGTTGGCGCTCGTGGACTATAGTTTAGGGGTTTGAGAATTGAGAGAGGCAGAGAGAACTGAAGAGGAAAAGAACCAAAAACGAAACCCTAAATCATATTTAACAGCCAAAATTATAGAACAAAATAAAAAACTTACAGGTAACGTTTGCAGAGAGAATCTGGTTTGATGGTAAAGTCTCAAGATCAAAAACTTTCAGCCACTAAAGGAGTGGGAGGCCGACACCCGTGGGCTATAGTTTAGGGGTTTGAGAATTGAGAGAGACAGAAAGAACGTAAGAGGCAAAGAGGAGAAGGCAGAGTGTATATATCAAGTTTAGGTTTTAGAAAACCCCTTGTGTTTATTTTATTTTTTATTTTTAAAGTCTAAAAAAGTTCTTTTTTTTGGGTTTATGTTTTTTTCTTAATATTGTGTAGATGTGGAAAATTGTGGGAGCTTTAGAGGCTTCGGTTATATATATATATATATATATATAGAAAGAAAGCTATTGATAATATATATTGATTTCAATAACTTTATGACTATTTAATTGATATCAAACCCTTTTGATTCTTTGGCTGAGGAAAAGTTACATGTTCGGCTCTATATATATGGAAAGAAATAAAAGTTTCAAGATGCACATTATTTTTGAATTACAAAGCTACAGACTTTCAAAAAACAATTTTTATTATTCTAAACACTTACCATCTATTGCTTCTTAATATTCACAAAGATATTTTACCTTTACTAAATTTTCTGGGAAAAAGAAAGTACTATAGAGAGCTTATATCCTACGAGCAGTGTAGGCTTGCAAGGATAATCAGCAAAGGTGGCTAGGCTGTTGTATCCAAGAGGCAATGTGCAGAAACTATTTGTCTAACTACATCGGATATACCGTAGATGGCACGATTTGTCTCAAGACAGTGACTTGGTCGATGCCTCATCTCTGCCACCTCTTTTGGTAAAATCAAATTCTGTAATTTCCAAAAAAAATTCAGGTATTATCTCTCCTTTATTTCCAACAATTTGAGACAAATCGATATGGAGAACACAAAATCATCCTTGGAAAATAGTAATGTTATGTCTAATTCCTCTGGAGCGGGTGATCTTAATAAGCCATTCCGCTTTTGTGGTGTTAACTTTAAGAGGTGGAGACAAAAGACTTTACTTTATCTTACTCTCTTGAATGTGGCTTATGTGTTAACTGAGAAAAAACCAAAGAAAAAGAAATCTGAGCAATTGACTGAAGAAGAACTTTCTCAACATAAAAACGATGTTAAGAAATGGGATAATGATCATCTTTACTGTAGAAATTATTTACTTAATTGTATTTCTGATGATTTGTATGATTGTTATGATCAAGCTTACAAATCAGCCAAAAAGATATGGAAGGCATTGAATCAAAAATATGATACAGAGGAAGCTAGACCCAAGAAATATGCATGTAGCCGATTTTTCAGGTTTCAAATGGTTGAAGGCAAGTCCATGGTGGAACAATCCTACGAACTCCAAATGATTTCACAAGATGTTCGATCTGAAGGCATTCGAGTAGATGAACAAATGCAAGTTTCAGCCATCATTGACAAGCTACCTGAACCTTGGAAGGAGGTTGCCAAAGTCTTGAGACATAAGCAAAAGGAACTCTCCATTGAATCCCTTATCACCCATTTGAGAGTGGAGGAAGAGGCAAGGAACCAAGACAAAGCTGTTGAACTCCATGGAGCAAATGGTCCTAAGGTAAATTTTATCTCTTCAAATGAAAATATGCCAAAAGCCAATGCAAAAAATAATGACTATGTAAGGCCTAAGAAAAGGAACTTCAAACTTAGGCCAAATGGAAAGAACATAAAACCCGCTCTAATCATAGAAAGAACCAAGCACACCATCCTAAGCATGCTCCAAATAATGGCAGCCACACAAATAATAGCAATTATGCATGTTTTGTATGTGGAAAGCCTAGACATTTGGCTAGAAATTGTGGTTTTCGAAAGCATGGGCCTATGGCTCAAGCCAATGTCATTGAAGAGCCTCTTGTGGCTATGGTTACCGAGATTAATATTCTCGAAGGCTTAGGAGGGTGGTGGATTGATTCTGGGGCAACTAGACATGTTTGTTATGATAAAACTTGGTTCAAGACCTGCACCATCTTGGATGAGAAAAAGAAAATTATGCTTGGTGATTCTTATACCATTGAAGTTGTGGGTATTGGAGAGGTGCTTCTCAAATTTACTTTTGGGAGAGAAGTCACTCTCAAAAATGTCTTTCATGTTCCTGACATTAGAAAGAATTTAGTTTCTAGTTTTTTGTTGAATAAGGTTGTTTTCAAACAAGTCTTTGGGGCTGATCAATATGTACTCTCTAAAAAGGGCATGTTTGTTGGCAAATTCTATGCTTGTGATGATATGTTTAAACTTAATGTTGAGATGAATGAAAATTCAAGTTTTGCTTATATTGTTTCTTGTGTGAATGTTTGGCATGGTAGATTATGTCATACTAATAATAAATATATGAAAAATATGAGTTGTTTAGGTTTAATTCCTAATCTTGAAAATGAAATTGAAAAATGTGAAATATGTGGCATGACTAAAATTACTAGAAAGCCTCATAAATCAGTTGAAAGAAATACTGAATTACTAGAACTTATCCATAGTGATATTTGTGAATTTGAAGGACATTTGACACGTGGAGGTAACATGTCTATCTTATGAAAAAAAAAAAAAAAAAAAGTGACGCTTTTGAAAAATTATCAATTTTCTTAAAAGAAGTTGAGAATACTTTTGATAAAAAGGTCAAAAGGTTTAGAACCGATAGAGGAAAAGAATATGACACTCTTGGTCTTAATAATTATATTCAATCTCTTGGTATTGTTCATGAGACTACTGCCCCTTATTCTCCATCTTCAAATGGAGTAGCTGAACGTAAAAATAGGACTCTTATAAATTTAACTAATGCTATGCTTGTTAGTTTCGGGGCTCAAATAAATATTTTTGGGGTGAAGCTATTTTAACTGCAACTATTGTTTTGAAGAGAGTACCTCATAAAAAGACTTTTTTAACTCCTTTTGAATTATGGAAAAAATAAAAACCAAATTTGAATTTTTTTCAAAGTTTGGGGTTGCTTAGCATATGTGAGGCTACCTGACCCTAAACAACCTAAACTTGGGGTAAAGGCTTCTACATGTGTATTTTTGGGTTATTCTTTATATAGTATAACTTATAGATTTTTTGATATTGATAATAATACAATAATTGAATCTAGAGATGCAATTTTTCATGAAAATAAATTTCCATTTAAATATAAAAATAGTGGGGGGTTTTGAACAACAAGAGAATTTTGAATGTTCAACATCTAAGTCAAAAGATGTTAATGAATATGAGATTCAACCTGGGAGGAGTAAAAGACCTAGAATTGAAAAGGTTTTTGGTCCTGAATATTATGTGTATGATTTACAAGGTGACCCTACTTCTTTAGAAGAAGCTTTATCTTCTCCTGATTCAGATTTTTGGAAAAAAGCCATCAATGATGAGATGGATTCTATTATCTCTAATAATACTTGGAAACTTGTAGATTTACCTCCAGGTTGTAAAACAATTGGATGTAAATGGGTACTTAGAAGAAAATTAAAACCTGATGGATCTATTGAAAAATTCAAAGCAAGGCTTGTAGCTAAAGGTTTTAAACAAAAAGAAGATATTGATTTTTTTGATACTTTTTCTCCTACTACTAAAGTTACATCTATTAGATTATTGATTGTTATAACAACTATTCATAATTTGGTGATACATCAAATAGATGTGAAGACTACATTTATAAATGGAGATTTAGAAGAAGAAATCTACATGGACCAACCAGAAGGTTTTACAATGCCAGGTAATGAGCACAAGGTATGTAAATTATTAATATCTTTATATGGTTTAAAACAAGCACCTAGACAGTGGCATGAGATTGATCAATGTTTGCTTTCTAATGGAACAAATGAAAGTGACAAATGTATATATTATAAAACTTTTGATGATGCTCATAATATAATTTGTTTATATGTTGATGATCTTCTAATTTTTGGTCCTAATATGGATATTATAAATGCTGCCAAAATGCTTCTTAAAAATAACTTTGATATAAAAGATTTAGGAGAAGTTAATGTGATTCTTGGCATGAAAATTTCTAGAACTTCAAATGACATATTTGTAGATCAATCTCATTATATAGAAAAAATTTTGAAAAAATATAATTACTTTGATTGTAAACCTGCAATTATTCCTTTTGACTCTAATGTGCATCTTTTTCCTACTAAAGATGAAAATGATATTTACAATCAAAAGGAATATGCTAGTATTATTGGAAGTCTTAGATATGCTACTGATTGTACTAGACCTGATATTGCTTATGCCGTAGGAGTTCTAGCAAGATTTACTAGCAAACCTAATTTTGAGCATTGGAATGCCATGACTCAATTAATGAGATATTTAAAAAGAACTGTGCACTATGGTTTGCTATATCAAAGATATCCTGCTGTTCTTGAAGGATATAGTGATGCCAGTTGGAACACCTTATCAAGTGATTCTTTGTCAACCACTGGCTATGTATTTACAATAGGTGGTGGAGCAATAAGTTGGAAATCTAAAAAACAACAGATTATTGCGAAATCCACCATGGAGGCAGAATTAATTGCCTTATCTTCAGCTAGTGAAGAAGCGGGTTGGTTACAGGATTTATTATCTGAAATTCCTATGTAGGAGAAACCTATTTCACCCGTCTTAATTCATTGTGATAGTACGGCCACTATTGGTAGAGTGCGCAATAAATACTATAATGGTAAATCCAGATCTATTAGAAGAAAACACAGTACTGTGAGATCATACATAAACAATGGTACCATAAATGTTGATTATATTAGTTCAAATGATAATATTGTGGATCCATTATCTAAAGCTCTAGCTAGAGAAAAGATCTGGATAGCATCGAGGGGGATGGGACTTAAGCCCAAAGAAGAATAAACTATCTATGAGGATACCCTACCTAGGGACTAAAGATCCCAAGAACTAGGTTCAAAGGAAAAAACTAATCATAGAATAGTTTGATTAACATGCACTAAATATATGTATGAGTAATAATACTAATGTCTCTCCCTATGGTGTGTGTGCATGTATCTTGTAACGTTATATATGATGAGTTTTTATTTATTATAAAAAAATCTTAATGTGGACTATAGCTCTTATGAGTGGGATGTTAGAGTTACAAGAACATCCTTTATAGCCACACCTCAGTGAGCATGGAAGTGAGGCCGCTTCCTTTGAGAATGTGGCTAGTTCTCTAAATAGCTCATGGATGCTGGGATTAAGCACAAGGCCATAATGTGCTAGCTTAGAAGCTCCTAATGGAGTACTGGAATATTATGTGTGTGATGTAATGTTTTGTTTCCATACAAAAAGTTATAGTTCAAGGCGTAGATCACTATTAACTTTGGAACAATGTTGTTGAAACACTAAATGAGGGTTCAAGCCATTGGCACTCCCATTATGCATAATGTTCTACTTAACCCAGAAAAATTGTTCTTATATATATATATATATATATATTTACCTATTTATTTTTTATAAAAATAAGTGGGGGATTGTTGGATATTCTTATAAAAATATATTATATTTATTCTAATACTCATTTATGTGAATCGAGGAAATCAGTTATCCCTTAATGTCAGATATGTTGATTGCTAAATTTTGAATTATAAATTCAAATATAATTCAAAATTTGAATAGCTTTTGTCAATGGTTTTAATTAGGAAATTTTATGAAAATTAATGTGATATTAATACCATAATTGCCAACATATTTGGTTTTATTACAAATATATCCTTTCCATTCTAAACGTTTTGTATTCAAACGTTCTTATTTGAATATGACATAATAACATCATATATGGAAGATTTTTCAACACTTAAATGTACAGCTATTGTTGAATTATTTTATGTTATAATAAGTTACCATATATTTACAAGTAATTACTATTTGGTTATTGGAAAGTGGTCAAAACAGCTAGCAATTTTTTGTAATATATATATTCAGAAACTTTCAAAAAGATATTGTAATAATGTTTAGCAACGTAATCTATGGGGCATTAATTTCATAGCATTATGACCTTTTCTTTCTTCCCAATGTACAGATTGAGATTTTGGAAAAGACAATATTTGATTTCCGGATTATATTATATATATATATATATATATAGAAAGAAAGCTATTGATAATATATATTGATTTCAATAACTTTATGACCATTTAATTGATATCAAACCCATTTGATTCTTTGACTGAGGACAAGTTACATGTCCGACTCTATATATATGGAAAGAAATAAAAGTTTCAAGATGCACATTATTTTTGAATTACAAAGCTACAGACTTTCAAAAAACAATTTTTATTATTCTAAACACTTACCATCTATTGCTTCTTACTATTCACAAAGATATTTTACCTTTACTAAATTTTATGGGAAAAAGAAAGTACTATAGAGAGCTTATATCCTATGAGCACTGTAGGCTCGCAAGGATAATCAGCAAAGGTGGCTGGGTTGTTGTATCCTAGGGGCAACATGCAGAAACTATTTGTTTAACTACATCGGATATACCGTAGACAGCACGATTTGTCTCAAGACAGTGACTTGGTCGACGGCTCATCTCTGCCACCTCTTTTGGTAAAATCAAATTATGTAATTTCCAAGGAAAATTCAAGTATTATCTCTCCTTTATTTCCAACATCTATTTGCCTGCTTCTTTGTATCTTCCTACTAAATACTTCAGCTATTTGTGTATCATGATCTTATAAGGCTTGTCTCTAAAAGATTGCAAATTTCAATGCTAAGTCGTTTGCTGATTCATAGAGGAAGAATTCATGGGAAATATATATATATACACACACATAAGCCAAGCTTTGGAGCTATATATATGCACCTTAAATGTGCATGTTTGTCAATTTTTATTTTATTTTCTTCTCCCACCAAGAATTTTTAAGTATAAAATTTAATTGGCTTATGTTTCTAAGGCAAGTACCCAATGTCATCTATTCAAAATTTGAAATCCAAACGTTATTGCTTCTGTGCGTTATAATGAGCAAAGTGGTCTTTGCGCCTGATTATATATTAGGACAAAATAGGTCATTAGTCACAAAATAGTGAGCACTTTTAATCAATGTTTTGAATACCATTTTAAACCTTGTTCCGATTTGTCCATTGAAACAAAACATTTTGATATTGGCCTAAGAACAAAGTGTTTTTCCAAACTAGTTTGTAAAGGAACCCTACAAACTCTTCATATATCTTTATATTGAGTGTAAATTTTGAAAATCCAACTGTTAAATTGCATGTTTTTATTATATCATTTATACTTATAAAATTTCAAGAAGATCAAAGATCAATTGCTGTGTCATCAAACAAATGTTAAATTTCAAGTTTATGTGATTTAAAATTAGAAAATAAGTTTTTTTTTTTTTGAGTAAATAGTAATACTTTTAGAATACACACGAAAATAGTAACATTAGTATTTCAAACTGGGTTTATAATACATTACATGACCAGAGTACAACTACAAAATGGCCTAATCTTTGTAATTGTAGACTGTGGTTATAAACAGTGGACACTAGACACATACAAAATAACATCTAATTTGAATGAAATTTGATATGCATGTTAAGAATATAAAGAGCAAGAAATTCAACGATTAGATTTTCAAAATTCTCACACAAAAAAGTGATATATGAGAAGTTTGAAGAGTTTCTCTCCAAACTAATTTGGATAGAAACTTGTTCATTGGATTAATCTTTTGGCATGTATCCATCCTCTCACATGGGGTTGATCCCACAAGTGTGGGGTTCACCATTGTGAGAGAGGGTGGATATATGTAATACCATACCTCGTCATTTTGGCCCACTTACATGCATGAAAGTCCAATCTTGGCCCACTTGCATTGCCCACTGCTCATGTCCCAAAGATGAACAATGGCTAATCTCTCTCAACATGGCCTCAATCATTGAAGAAATTTGGCTCCGCGGAAACCAGGCCTTTTATCAAGGAATTCACATCGACATCCAAGCTGCTATTTCTCACATCCACTTCAAAATGTCCAAACTCTCCTCCTTGTGGAATACCAATGAATCCACCCTACTTGAGCATGGACCTGTCCAACATTCATGGATCCCCCCTACCTTGGGCTGGATAAAAATCAATACAGATGCAGCCATCTCTAACAATGTCTCTGCCCTTGCCGCTATAGCTCGCAATACCAAAGGAGAAGTCTTACAAGTGTGGACAAAGCTGCACATTTCCTGCTCCTGCTTACAAGCCGAAGCTTCTGCTATTCTATGGGTTGTTCAGTTAGCACAATCTCTTAACTGGGACCATATCATTTTTTAGGGTGATGCAAAGGACTGCTTTGACCCAATTTCATCACCAGATTTTTCCCGACTGGACTATCAACAACTTGATCAGTAATGTGTTAAGTCTTATTAGAGATATATTAAACATATTAGCTCAATGTAATAGGTCCAAGCTCACTCTTACTTGTACTTATAGTCTACGATTTAGTCGCCTATATATACTCAAGTTATAATTTATTGTAATATAGGTTATTGTACTACACTTTTACATAATAAAGATATAACCTTTAAGGGATTCCTCCGTGAACGTAGGCCTAACCACGTAGCTCTAGTGTTTTCGGTGTTCCTATTCTATACTTCTCCTTCTGCATCCACTCTAGCATATACAATATGGTATAACACATCGCGTTGCTAATATATTTAACAAGTCTAAAAGAGTCTTTTTCTAGTGTTTCTTTTCGCTGGGTTTGTAGAGTTTGTAATCAAGTTACCCATAAAGCAGCTAGAATGTGTTTGCTTTCCCTTAAGTCTTTTAGTTTAAATAATCGCAGTTTGCCTGTAGACTTAGAGTATGTGTGTAGGGAAGACTGTTGTTTCTATTAGTTTTCTCAATAAAGATTGAAGGTTAAAAAAAAAAAAAAAAAAAGTCAAGTCCATACTCCAGTTTGCTGTGCTGCGTTCTGGAAATAGCGTAGTAGTGTCTTGCACCATGCATTTTTCAAAATAAAATTGTTGCTAGCAGTCTAAATTGCTATTGCCCACAACCACAAGTGTACAGCTCTCTATCCAAGGATGGAGCTATAGTTGAACGTGGGGCAATGTGCCCCCCTAATATTTTTTTTAAAATACTATTATTTACATGTGTATTAGTTTTAGCAATTTAGTTTAATAAAATTAAATTTAACCCTTTTAACAATATTATTAATCTTTTTAAAAGCCATAAAAAACAAGCCTCACATGCGTGAAAAATTATAAGGACCTCATGGTGAACCATGTCACTTGTCCACCATTCCACTAAATCAGTTTAACTTTTTTTTTTTTATCATAAGCTGACTCACCAATTTTAAACAGAAGGGAATCTTTTAATGGAATTGTAGACAAGTGACGTGGTCTACTATATGAGAACTATACAATTTTTCCACGTGCGCGCTCAGAGGCTTTTTTTTTTTTTTTTTTTTTTTAATAAAGGTTAATAGATTTCATTCATCATAGAATCTCTCTCATTTTTTGTTTCTCTCTCGCATTTTTCTTTTTTGCACATGTTCAACTCTATTAAAAATAAATCCAAGTTGTTATAATTAAAAAAAAAAAAAAAAAAATAGAATGTGTAAGGAGAGGTGAAGCCTAACTTTATGGGATATGAAGAAATAACGTTGAAAAAAATTGCCTTTTTTTTTTTTTTTTTTTAAATTACCTAAAATTTAGGAGTTTTATTTAGAGTACATGGCGTAGAATCCATGACTTAGATGGCTTGGAAGCCCCTTAAATAGTAGTATAGATTATAGATCTAAAATTTAAGTTAAACAAGTTCAAAAAAATTAGTCCAACAACAAAAATTACCAATAGCAAAATTAAGCCCAACTAACTACACAAAAAAAAAAAAAAAAAAAAAAAAAAGAAGACACGCAAGGCACCAAAAAAAAAAAAAAAAGGAAATCATCCAGATCCCCTACTCTAGCAGACCTAGGCCCAGTGGGTAGGGTGTCACTATAGACACGCCTAGGTAGAAGACGCCAATTCAGGTCGCCCCCTATCCATTTTTTGTTCATAAAAAATAAAAATAAAAAATAAAAACTTGTGAGAACTGAGAACACCACAATATGCAAGACCCCAAAAAAAGAAAAAAGAGAAAACCCAAGTGGCTAATCAAGAGAAGAGAAGAGAGAGTGACGAAGTGAGACTCTGAGACTTGAAGCAAGGAGAGGCAAACAATAGCAAGAACAGTAATAGCATAACTGGAAGTAGAACCATCAATCCACCACCCCAAATTTGGTGTGTATATATATATATATATATATCTCATATTCCAATCTCTAGTGCAAAAGTTATTGAACTTTTATTGGTTGATTTGATCATCTAAAAGCATCACTATTGGAGTTGTAAAACTCTGGATATGCTAAATTTTAGCATCAAACTACTAAAAAGATGTATTACCTAGTATTGTAATTGTAAAAAAATTTACAATTGAGCATCAGTACCATCCTAAATTTATGATGGTACTATAACTCACTTGCAAAAATAAAATACTTTTTTTTTATTCATTCTCCTCAAAAGCATCTTCCTCTCTCTCTCTCTCTCTCTCTCTCTCTCTCTCTCTCTCTCTCTCGTACAAGTCTTTCTCATCTCTTCACAACCTCCCTCATTCTCTCTCTCTCTCTCTTCCCACTCTCTCTGTCTCGGCCTCTCTATCTTTCCTCACTCTTAGATTAGCATGGGGCGATGTATGAGGTGGAACTCAATAAAACTAAAAACACCACTTCATGGGGATTTATTATTATTTTATTTTTTTGGGAGAACCAAACAAAAATCAGATTGGAGTGGAAAAGCAGGAAATACCTAAAAGAGAAGTTGAGGGGTATATAGGTAGTTGTGAGATCTCTCTAGCAAGTAAAATGGAAAAGAAATCGGTGGCAGTGGCAACTTTGATCACGACAAAGATTAGCATGGATTGATAGTGGTGGTTTGTTGGGGTTCAACGGTAGTGGCAACTTCGATCACGACAAAGATTGGCGTGGATTGATGGGGGTGGTTTGTTAGGGGTTTTTCTCCAAATTTTTGTTTTGGGTTTTGGGATTGTTGTTGTATGTGGGTTTGTTGTGTGTTCAGATTTTTGTTGTGTTGTACGTGTTTTTGCCATGGGTGTTGATTGGATTTGGTAGCAGTGCTGATTGGGTTTGGTGGTGATAGTTCTGGGTTTTGGTTGGTGGTGGGTAGTTGTTTTGGGTTTAGGTTGGTTTGATGCGATGCTGATTGGGTTTGGTGGTGGGTGGTTGTTCTGGGTTTGGGTTGGTGGTGTGTTGGTTGAGAGAGAGAAATGGAGAGATAGAAATTAGAGAGTGAAGAGAGATAGATTTTTTTATATATTATTTTAATGTGTTGTATGCAAAAATAAAATTTGAGATGTTGGCTATGTTGTAAAATGTTATGGTATAATAGATAAAGTAGCTTTTGCAAGAAAGAGGGAATCGGAAAATTCATGTAATAATTATATGTGAAGTGAGCAAACAAGGTCAAATGAATAAATAAAACAAAATTACATTTTTTTTGGGATTTCTAGAGAGATGCAAAGTGGAATGTTTTATAGTTATGGTTGGAAATACTTTCAAATTTTGCTACATAATTTTATAAATTTATTTGTTATTAATCATAAAAAAATAATTCAAACAATCTAATTTAAAAAATAATAATAATAATTCAAATAATAATTTATTATATATTAAGAAAGTAACAATTAAATGTATTATCACATCAATTTGTAGAGCTTATTTTGGTAGAATTTGTAAAATAGCTTTAGCATTTTTTTTTTTTTGGGGCCCTATAAGAGCATTCACATCAGCCCTTCTAAAATCATGTTTTTACACATTTTGCCTCAAAAATGCTCTACATTAGTCTTTCTAAAATTGTGTAAAAATGTGTATATCTTTACACGAGCTACAGTAACCGTGTAAATATACACGGTTACTGTAGCTCGTATAAAGATTATTTTACTAATTTCCGTTCGCTCCTTTTTTCTCCCTCTTCTCTAGGCTCAACAAACTCAGAAACTTCTCATCTTCTTCTTTTTCCTCAGATGCACACAATCACATCCACACACAAACACATTTGCACAGACAAATCAACATAGAGATACACTTGCTCCAAAAAAAAAAAAAAAAAAAAACACAAAGATACACAAACCCAAATAAACAAACAACAAAGAGACAGATCGAGGAAGAAGGCGCCAACACCACCACCAAACTACAACAAACCCAACCACCAAACCCACACCCACACACAAACAAACTCACACGAACAAACCAACAAAGAGACAGAACAGTGCTTGATCGGAATGATCGGTGCTTGTGGAACGATCGGTGCTTGACTGGAATGATCGGTGCTTGCCTGATCGGAGCTAAGGAGGGCTGACCGAGATGGGTCTTGCCTGATCGGAGCTAGGGAGAGTTGTTCAGAAAAAATGGGTATAGAGGTGGGTAGAGAGATGGGTATAGAGAAAGAGCAACAAATCAGACCGAAATTGCAAAAGAACAAGAAGAAAATGTAGAAGAAGAAAGAAGGAGAAGGAAAAGAAAAAGAAAGAAGAAGAAAAAGAAAGAAGAAGAAAAAATGGAGAAAAATAAAGATGAAGACGCTGAAGAAGAAAAAATGGAGAAGAAGAAAGAAGGAGAAGGAAAAGACAAAAAGAAGAAAGTGAAAAAGAAAAAGAAAGAGATAGAGATCAAATATACGTGTATGTGTGTTAAAGTTGGTGGGGCCATGGGTAGTTGTGAATAATAATAAAAAAATTGTGAGAAAAATATTATTTAAATAAAAGAAGGTGTAGAATAGACAAACTGATGCGGGTGTTTTGTAAAAGTAATGGTGTAAAATAGAAAAAGTAGGTTTTTTGTATAAAATAGATGGAATCTTTTAGAAGAGCTGATGTGAATGCTCTAAGAGTATTAGCATTGGGGAATGCTAATGCCATATATAAGGTGTATTTAGCATTTCAAGCCTCAAAATCTATTGCATCAAGGAATGCTAAAGGCAAGAATTGCAAATTTTTTTGGCATTCTGCTACAGTGCAATTCTAAAGGTAGAATTGCACTGTAGCAGTATTGTAAAAAAAATATATATATATATATATATATTTTATGATCTTTTTCCCCCGAAATTTCTCTCTCATCTCTCTCATTTTTGCTGTTCTCTTCTCTCTCTACCTTCTTTGTTTCTCCATGTGCTCTCTCCTTTCTTCAGACCCAAACACCATCACACACCATCCTCCATCGCTGAAGCTTCACCAAGCCTCTCACCCACCTCCATCGCACTGTAGCTCCATCGCTGAAGCTTCACATGGCCTCACCCATCTCCATCGCTAAAGCTTCACATAGCTTCTCTCTCATCTCTCAAAAACCCAAATCCAAAAGCCCATCTCCATCGCCAAAGCTTCACCTCAACCGATTCACCCATCTCCATCGCTGAAGCCTCTCCCTCATCTCTCACTGTAGCTTAACTGATTCACCCTCACCCATCTCCAAATCCCTTTGCCATTTACCCATCTCATAAACCCAAGACTCTAGATAGCTCTACCCATCTTCAAACCAAGATTCTCAAGGGTTTTTGGGTTTGGGTTAAGATTTTGCAAAATCAAAGCTCCGTCAGTGTTGGGGGATTTAGCTCCGTCGGTGTTGGTGCTTATTGTAAGGTGGGTTTTGATCAATGTATTAGAGTTTTTGTGTTTGTGTTTCTTTTCTCTCTCTGCAAGAAAAAGAGGGATTCAGTTTATGTTTGTGTTTGGGTTTTGATCAAAGAATTGTTGTTGATGTTTGTAGATGTGAGATTTAGCTTCATCACGAGGGGTTTTCGCTCTCTGGAATGGGATTAGCATCTTCAGAAAGTTTGGTCAGGTTCATCTTCAATTACCAGTAAGTTTTTCTCTCTATCTATGTCTCATTGATTCTTGATCTTCTAGGATTTTGCAGTGAAGATGTGGTGGTTTTCTATAATTGTTGTATTTTGCATTTTGTTGGTTGATGACTTGTATTTTCTTTGTGGTTTTCTTTTAATTATCTTTTGAGTAATTGAATGCATCCTCCGTTGCTTAATTGAACACTATGGTGAAAGTTATGCTTTAGTTCAGATATACAAGTTTGGAAATCTGAAATCTGATAATTGCTTAATTGACTTGTACTATTGTTGTTGATGCTGTTGTCTTAGTGTTATTATTGTTTTGGATTGCATCTCAAAAGGAAAACGAAGCCTGTAGTCCAGTTAGTTGCAGTAAGACTTTAAGAGTGTGATTAACTGGGCTTGCTTTACTAACCAATAACTAAACAAAAATATCCATAACTTTTTTGTGATTTATTGTGATTAATATATAATAAAAATGACATTTGTAAAAAGAGACATAAAATCAAGTTACTTCAATACATTCAGACAAGTTAACAAGTATTGAAAATAATTGTGTCATTCTACCAAAAAAAGAAAATAATTGTATCCTAGCATAGTAGTAGCATTGCTCATTAGCAATCGACTGACTGACATGGGAAAAACTTAGTCACTCAGGCAGCCAGGTAGCTCTCTTCAGAATCTAACAAAAGTGACATTAAGTCCTGGGATAGTCCTTGTCTCTGAAGTAGATGAGGAAGGGGACGAAAGAGTACCCCATTTTCATAAAAAAAATCAATTCATTCTTTTTTGTTCTTTTTGGGAAGCTTCTCTTCTTATTGGCTTTAATCCCCTCTTTTAGTGTGTACAACACAGTTTACATGCTCTCATTGTGTTACACTCTAGGTAAGCACGACTTTGATCTGTCTTTTTGCTTCCATGCCACACCAACACCAACTGTTCTTGTGTTTTTTTATGCGTTTGGATGTACCAGCCAGAGTATAATAATAACGGTAAATTAATAAAATAAAATCTTGAGCGGGAATTTGCCAATTTGGAGCTTAAGGTAACATGTAACTAATAACTTCAAAGTCACAATCTTAGGATATGCTTAGTTCTGATTCTGTTCACATATTTATAATGCTCAGAACAGTAAATTATATTTTACATTGATTGCTATTTTGTTTAGCACCTGGAATTTTAAAAGTTTGCTACATGGTGTATCTATTTTGTTTAAACCTATGTCTACATATATGCAACCTAAACAAGGAGTAGGGTATTATTATGTATCTAAATGTAGCATTCTAATCATAAATTACTAATTAGTGTACACAAATTGGCAAATAAATAATTGTTTCCTTTCTTTATCTTTGTTGTGCTAATATATATTTCTTGATTAATAGATTTGTGTTGAAACTACTGAATCAGAAAGAAATGGTTAACGGATTGCATTAAATAGAGACCACATTGGAGCCATGTGAATTTATAATGAGAAAGCAGTTTGATGGTCATTTTCAAAACAGAGCTCGTGGAGAGCAAATAAGCCACTAGAATTTAGTCACACTGACATATTCGAAAAACATGTGAACTTGTCTCAACCAGCAGATATAGTTATTCCCTTTATGTTTGTTGATGATTATTCTAAAGTGAACAATACTTAGCGTTTTAGTTTTTTATTTTTTTATTTTTTTTTTTTATTATTATTATTATTATTTTTTTTTTTTATGACATAATTTTAATGATGACTTAATTTCAAGATGCAAAGTGAGTTACGGATACTACATTTTTTGGGTATTGAAGTATCTCAAACAAAACTAGAAGATTTTAATTTCCCAAATGAAATATGCAAACTATTCTTAATAAATTTTTGATGGTCAAGTGCAAATTAGTTTCTACTCCTTTGGTGGCTGTTCACTGATGTTTAATTATGTGGCTGTTTTATGTCTGTTTCAGTGGCAGAATTTGTCAAAATCTGTTATGGGGCTATTTTAAGTATGTTTTAAGCTATTTAAGTGTGTTTAATTTTTCTGGTAGCTATTTATGTGGCTGTTTACTGCTGTTTATGTTCTCTAAACCCTTATTAATTATTTTCCTGTTAAATAATAGTGATAATTTCCTAACACTATAGTCTTCAAGGTTGTCTCTGCTATGGGTCGCCCTCTTTTTAAACAGTTGCTTTTTAACGACTCAGACGAGGATGAGATAATGAGGCGAGTTCTTAAGGGTAGAACAATACGACGTAAACATCGTCGGTATATATATATATATATTGATATTTTTGCAAGTTCTTTATAAAAAAACAAAGACTCATTGGCAGGTTCAATATGTATGTATGTGGAATAATTGGCAGGTTCTTTATCAAAAAAAAAAAAAAAAATTGGCAGGTTGTTTGGAATAGTTGTTGAATTTGAAAGAAAAAAAAAAGTTTGCTGGAAAGAAACGATAAAGGCCAAGAAAGAAATGTGACCGCTGGGGAAAAAATTACTGTTCAAAACCCTAGGAAAATGTGACCGTTTGAATCATGCTTAAGTTTGAAAAAAAGTGACAGTTGAAAGAAATAATAAAGAAAGATTAAAAAATAATATTTTAATAAAAATAGAGTTTTGAGATGCTGAAGATATTATAAAATGATATGGTATAATAATAAAGTAGCTTTTTAGAATAGTATATATAATAGAGTAGCAATGACATTCCCCAATGCTAATGCTCTAAATAATACTGAAGTGGACAGGACATGACACTTATATTTACAAGTTCATATATTGCTTGCATATATATCGATAAAAGAATTAAAATAATAAAACATAAATTCCTGGGTCTGGGAGAGGCCGGTTGGACGTTGTGTCACATGTGGCGTAAACCCCGTTTCTCTATATTTTTAGTCCAAGCTGTGGAAAAAAAAAAAAAAAAAAATCTGCTTCTCTATATTTTTAGTCCAATTTGTGAAAAATATTGTTAACCATAAACATTACTTTATTAGTCTAAGTAAACGAAACAGACGTGAAAAGGTGATGATCCTTTAACCAGGACGAAATGGGTAATTATCCATAAAATGCTAACAATATAATTAGTTGTCAAGGTTTTCAAACTATTTTTTTTTTTAGCACCTCGAGTCTCAAAAAATCGAGTTATGCGCTCATATCTCGAGTTTTTAATGCTCGATTTTTATAGTTTGACCTGCCCCAGTTCCACGTAGCATCCCACGTGGAACTCGAGTCTCAGAAACTCGATTTTCAAATAAAAAATCTAAGTCCCTCTTCTATCAACCAAAATACCCAAAAAAAAGAAAAATTAAATCACAGAGAGACAAACCAAAATACCCAAAAAAAAAAGTTCAGATCAGAGAGAGAGAGAGAAAGAATCTAGAAAAAGATGCTGAAATACCTGTGCTCATCAGAAAAAAAAAAAAAGAGAAGGCCGGCAACCCCAGGCCGGCGCAACCGGCGCCGCAGCGCGGCCAGGGTCGCGCGCGACCCAGGCCTCGCGCGGCCAGGGTCTCGCGCGACCCAGGCCTCGCGCGGCCAGGGTCGCGCGCGACCCAGGCCTCGCGCGACCCAGGCCTCGCGCGGCCTGGGTCGCGCCGACCCTGGCCTCGCGCGGCCTGGGTCGCGCCGACCCTGGCCTCGCGCGGCCTGGGTCGCGCCGACCCTGGCCTCGCGCGGCCTGGGTCGCGCCGACCCTGGCCTCGCGCGGCCTGGGTCGCGCCGACCCTGGCCTCGCGCGGCCTGGGTCGCGCCGACCCTGGCCGCACTGCAGCCCCGGTCGCGCCGGCCTTTCTGGGTTTTCCTTTTTTTTTTTTTTTTTCTTCTGGCTTGCGGCTTCTTCCTTCTTCTTCGGGGTTTTTTTTTTTTCCTTCATGCTCTATTTTTTTTTTCTTCATGCTCTAATTTTTTTCTGGTTTCTTTTGTGGGCGTGTGGGCTTAGACCTCGAGCCTCAAAAACTCGAGTTCCACGTGGGATGCTACGTGGAACTGGGGCAGGTCAAACTATAAAAATCGAGCATTAAAAACTCGAGATATGAGCGCATAACTCGATTTTTTGAGACTCGAGGTGCTAAAAAAAAAAATAGTTTGAAAACCTTGACAACTAATTATATTGTTAGCATTTTATGGATAATTACCCATTTCGTCCCTTTAACCATAAACATTACTTTATTGTATTGGTGAATGGACCGAAATATCAGACGACAGGCGCCATATGCTTTTGGTGGTTGCTACACTTCTTATGGCTGCCACCTATCAAGGAGAACTCAGCCCCCCCGGGGGACTTTGGCAAGATGACTACCATCCTGAAGCCAATAGCACATTACCGGCCACCAAAAAATTCAATTCAAGTGCTCCTATGCCAAACGAAGCAGGGACACCCATTGGTCTTAGAAAATTTCCTTTTTGGGTGTTCTTGTCATTAAATTCTTTGATGTTTATGCTCTCATACTCAACAATTCTTCTCCTCATTCCATCCCAGGACATTTATCGAATAGTACGGCTATCCCTTATTTCACTATCTGTTTGCTATATGGTTTCATTGACTGTTATAATCCCGACTCGATTTTGGGAAACTTTTTGGTATGTATCTATTTGCCTGCATCTTTGTATCTTCCTACTAAGTACTACCGCAACTTGTGTGGCAGGTCTTATAAGGCTTGTCTCTAAAAAAGACAGCTGCAAGGCTAAATGCTAAGCGTTTGCTGATGGAGGAAAAATTGAAGGGGAAAAAATATATAAAACTAAATAAGCCAAGCTTGGAGCTATATGCATCTTAAAATGTGCATGTTTGTCAATTTTTATTTTTGTTTCTTCTCCCACTAAGAATTTTTAAGTATAAAATTTTATTAGCTTATGTTTCTAAGGCAAGTACCCAATGTCATCTACTCAAAAATTGCAATCCAAACGTTATTGCTTCTATGCATTATAATGAACAAAGTGGTCTTTGCGCCTAATTATATATTAGGCCAAAATAAGTCATCAGTCCCTAAGTAAAGTTTATACAGTGTTCATTTTTAAAATAATATTTTGAATACCTTTTGAACTTTATCCCAACTTTGTCTGGAATGAGACATATTGACATCGGCCTATTTAGGCATATCCACCCTCTCTCACATGGGATGATCCCACCAGTGTGAGGTCTATTCCTGTGGGAGGGTAGATAAATGTAATCCCATACCAGTATACCACATCTTGTCGATCTGGCCCACTTGTTTGCATGAAAGTCTCAAAACTAAGTCGAGTTCATACTCCAGTTTTCTGTGCTGCGTTTTGGAAATAGCGTAGTAGTCCTCGCGCCATGCATTTTTCATAATAAACTTGTTGCTAGCAGTCCAAATTGGTATTGCTCAAACCAGCATTGGCCAAAATTACGCGTACGACTCTCTGATCTCTTCATCTTGACTAATTGGTAGCTTTCAAACTAATTTTTTTTTTTCTTTTTTTTACTGAATATTCAAACTACCATACATTGGGTACGATATTTTCACATTAATTATCCACACATGGCACAACCTTCAAGGCGTTAGATATCAGTCATTTCGGCATCACTAGACTACAAAGTAATAATATATCAAAGATAAGGTACGGAGTGAAGCTTGTGGAGGATATTGATGAGAGGAAAAAAAAAAAAAGATAAATTTTTAAAAAAGAATATTCAGGTGAAGGGAAACAAATTTCTAAGGTGAGAAGCTCATTGGTGATAAAAATAATTTTAAAATATTTTTCTATTATCTTGTTTGGGGGTTTTAATAGAAAGAATGAAAAGTTTATTCATTTACTTGGAAGTTTAAATAGGACTAAATGAAATGAGTAGGAAAAAACATTCATTTATTTTCATTCTTTTAAAATATTTAATTTTTATTCTCACAAAAATTAAGAGGAATTAGAGGGAATGAAATTAGATTTAACAAATTTTTTTATTAAAACCCCCTAAATACCCATATATATTCAATCATTTATTTTAAAATATGAGTTAATAGTAATATTTTCATAAAATAATTTTATTCATTTCTCTTTATATTACTCTCAAACAAGGTTGCTTACCTTTTAATTTTTTTCTATTCATTTTCATTACTTTATTTTAAAACATCCAAACAATATTACTTAATTATATTTAACTCATTTCTTTTCCATTTATTTCCTTTACTTAAATGCATTTAATTCTATTCTATTCTATTCTATTTGTTTATGATCATTTCATTCCTATATGAACTCTTAAATGACGACATAAGATAGAGGAGGAAAGAGAAGAAAAGAAGGAAGGTGAATCTTTTTTTTACTTAATCACTAATCTCTATGACGAGTGGATGACCTGGACTTTTGGGTTATTTCTTAGAAGTTTGGTGGTTCCTTCTTAGACTTAGATGATTACTCCATTAACTTCTTCACTCCAGCTATAAAATAAGCCGCTTAACTTTCTGACTTTCAACTTCCATTGCTTTCTTCACTCGAGGTAGCTACAACTTTTAACCTTCACGGCTCCACCACATTTTTTTTCATACTAAGGGAAACCCTACCTTGATATATCATAGCTAGACGTGGCAAAACAGGCGGGTCGGGTCAATCGGGTTGGTAGGTCAAACAGGTCACGGGTCAAAATTGGTCATTTTTAAATGGGTCAATCAGGTTGCGAGTCGGGTTGACCCGTATTTTTTGAAGTTTTTTTTTTTTTTTTTTTTCAATTACAAAAACAAATCAATGACAACCTGTTTAGAGAGAATGAATAAAATCAGTTAATCAAATGAATTGCACTTAATGCCACTTGTTAATATCCTTCAAATTCTAACAGTTTTGACTTTTAAGCATGACAAAAATTATTTATAGTCATAAATTCATTATGGAAAAAGTTTTCAATGTTAATAGTTCATTGTCAAAATGCATATAATTACAAGTTTACAACTTCAAAAAGAGATAGATCTTAAAACAAATAAAATAAGTAAGCCAGCAAAGTAGCAAGTTATTAGTCTTCTTAAGTGCACATGTTCCTGTTGCATTTAAAATAATAGTAAAGTTAAATTACTTAGAAAGATAACTAAACAAAAAAAAAATTAAAAATAAACATAACATATTAAGTAAAGAAGAATAAGTAAATATTTTATAAAAATTACATCTCAATCTCAATCTCAATCTCAATTTACTCAACGTTGGTAGCAGATTCAGCACTATAAATATTTATTCTTGCAAATTGTAGCTCAAGTTGAAATTGAAAAAGTGTGAAAAGAAAAGAAGGGCAGAGGGCTGACTCGGTTGAGGGGGCTTTATCGCTTTGGCCCTTGACCCTAAGGGATTTTTTAGAAAATAACCATCAAACCCAAACAATAACATTAGTTAGGCAAACTTTCAAACTAATTTCGTTTTTAACAATTCGAGTCCTTTGGAGTTGAGTTCCATGTAGTTTATTCCCTGTTTTGCCAGCAGCTGAGGTGGACAAAGTTTACATGTAGGCCAAAAATCGAGTCCAGAGGACACGATTTCCTACTATCCTGTCTCATCTACTCAACATCAGATGTCTCATCCTAGTCTCATCCATGGCAGACGGGTCACGTGCACTGAGCTGGAAATCGAGTCCTCTGGACTCGATTTCCAAGAATGGTCCCCATCCCCTCCACTTGTTGCCATGGGTCCCAACTGGGACCTATTTTCCTTCTTACCCGGTCACACCTTCAGCTCTTTTTTGAACATATCAGAAACTCAGCTCTTCTTCATAAAACTCCTCTTCATAAAACAAATAACAGTTCCTCTTCATAACCACTTTCCTACTCTCTCTCACTTGCACTCACACAACACTCATCATCTCAGGTAATGTGTGATTATTTGCTAGTTTTTTTTTTGAAGAAAAATTTAGAACATATTAGGAAAAGTTTTGTTTTTGTTATTTGTTAGTGTAAATATTGTGATTAATTGTTAATATATTGTGATTATTTGCTAGTTTTTTTTTTTTGGACACATTATATACACACATTTATAAGATCATGAATACTTTAAGAAAAAATATCTATAATGACTAGTAATACTATGATGATTATGGGGAATATTTAGAACTAAATATTGTGATTAAATTACAAAATATTGGGAATTTTTTTTTGTTAGTGTAAATATTGTGATTAAATTATTTGCTAAGTTTTTTTTTAAAAAAAATTAATATTGTGATTATTGGGAATATTTAGTACAAAATATTGTGAGTAATTATGTTATTACAACATATGGGAATATTTGTTTTGTTTGTTAGTGTAAATATTGTGATAATATGCTAAGTTTTTTTTAAAAATTACTATTGTGATTAAGTATTGGGAATATTTAGTACTAAATATTGTGATCAATTGTTAGGAATATTTAGTACTTTTAGGTCTTTATCATGGATATGAAATGGATTATGAGTTGATACCTAAGATAGTATTTGTAACAGAGATTTCAATGGATAACTGGTTGGTATATAATATTTTTGTTCATCATAACTTATTTGAATGGGTTTTGAAAGTCATGCCCCTAGAATGATTTGGAATTTTTAAAGAATATGAATTTGGTAATGACTATTTTTGTAAGATTACTAAAGGTGAGTATATGCAAATTTGGTTGAGGTTAGTATTGTTGGCATTTCATACGCAAAGTTTTGTGATTGATGTTGATTACGCGTTATAAATTTGTAACTAACACAATTGCACTTGATGATCTATAGGTTGACAATGATCCTTATAAATATATACTACGATAGACCCCTTACCAATACCAACCCTTATGACGGATCCTCATTTCAAGGTCCGGGTATGCAGTGCTACTATATGATGATACGCCATAAGCTAAAGACCCTGAATGATTGAAAGTAAAAATTATAGAAGAGTTGCAAGTAAACCCTATTTTGCATGACATACATATTACTTTCTGTTCTCCATATGAAGTCCTCAATCAATGCATTAATTACAAATATATGGAGATAACAGAGGACAAACATGTGAAATTCATGTTTAGTAAGATGCAAAAATGGGAACAAACAGCAGATTTTGAGTTGTACGTCACTTTGGAGCTGCGTGCAGAAGTCGACGTAAAGGAAGAAATTGTACAAACAACTACATCTCTACAATTTGCAGTCCTAGATGATCGATGCACCAGATTGGGAGGCTATACACCCCCTTTTCAAGAGACACCAGTAACAATTGAGAGCGAACTTGGAAATAGATATAAAGATCAATTTTGTACACATCGAGGTGAATCCTCTACAGTTCCAGTAGTTGAAGATGAAGATGAAGACTGTTTTGGGGAAGATCCTGACGATAGAGATGAGTACGAAGAGAGGATTGATAATGGTGACTTTGACAAGGGTGTTGATGATCATGAAATTTCTCCAATTCCTGACGTTGATGATATGGCTGAATGTGATGAAGATGATGCGGACGCTAATGTCAGAGTTCAACATGTTACAAATACGACCCCTGTTTATGAACCTCCTGCCTCATCATTTTATGAAAATACTTGGAAAAATATGGTTGATCCTGAAGTTGTTCAGCATGCATTTGGTTCTTCTTGGAATGCGGACATGAATTTTGCGAAAGGGTTGATTTTTGCGAATAAAGAGGCGGTGAAACGTGCATTAACAATTTACGCCGCAAAGCATAACAGAAACATTATCACTAGTAGGTTGACCAAAAGTAGACTGTCTATGAACTGCGTCGATGAGTCATGCATATGGTACGTTGGGGCAGTTGAGAAGCCTAAACATGATCTATGGATGTCACATCTTATAGGGGTCCTCACAGTTGTATACCCCTTGCCACGGCCCTTGATGGTAGAATGATGAACTGTAATTTTCTTGCAGCAGAATTTGTTCCATTGTTGCAAGAAAAACACATGGAAAAAATTTATCACCTCAAAGATTTCATTAAAGGGAAGTATTATGGGCATAAGCTTTCTTACTATAAGATATGAGATGCGAAACAACGAGCTATTGCAAAAATATTTGGGGATTAGGAAGAGTCTTACCAAAGGTTGAGAAAGTTATTGTTGGCATACTTGGATCAAGAACCTGGCACCCGATTCTGGTGTCACACCATACCCAGGGACGAGTTCGGTGATACAATATTGTGCTATATATTTTGGGCTTTCGCTCCATGCATCAAAGGATTCAGATATTGTAAGCCAGTGATCAGTATTGATGGGACCCATTTGTATGGTAAATATCGAGGGGTGTTATTGATTGCAATGGCCACCGATGCGAACAACAAGGTTTTGCCTCTCGCCTTTGCCGTTGTGGACAAAGAGTCAGGGCCTAGTTGGAGGTGGTTTTTAGAATGGCTCAGGACTGCACTGGGGGATGTGATAGCAAATAAGGACATCTGTGTAATTTCTGACCAACATATGGGTATTCAAAATGCAATTGCAAATTGGCCTAGAGATGATGATGGACGAGTACGAGTAGGTCCGAACTCATCACGAATCTGAGCAGGAACAGCAGCCATACTACACAAAGTTTAGGGAGTCAAGAGTAATATAATATAAGCACATGTTGAACATAAATTGGCAAGGATCTCAATGTATAGCCTAATTTCTTGCACAAACGATAAGTATGACAATCAACCACAGGGAATAAAGATACATATAAAAAACTCAATATGCTGCTGAGTTGAATTGGGATAATCCTAATTCTTTGGGATTTATAGTGTCAAATTGGTTTATTTTTAAGTGGTAATTTAGTATAATTTAATTTATTTCTATTGGTTTATTTTGTTTAAAATATAAGCAAAACAAAAATATAACTATCTAAGGTGGCAAGTTGTTAATAGTGGATAATAAAATAGTATTTAATGATGAACTCTTATGAGATTCAATAATAATATGCGAACTCAACAGGTGTGAAATTTGTTATAAAAAATGTTGTATCAATAACATTGCTCAATTTTATCACACAAGACAAGTTTCTCTATGTAAATTCCTAGAATTACACGAGGGTTCAAAATTAAGACACCCATCATATATATAATTTCTTCATTTGTGAAGAAATTAAGACACCCATCCAAAGAATCCCTATGGTTTGGTTTTTTTTTTTTTTTTTTTTTTTTTTTTTTTTTTTTTTTTTTTTTTTCACATCCTGAAATTTGAAAATAACATTATTTTCAAAGAAAACAAATATAGCCAGTGCACCTAACCCTCAATGATTGGGGTAGCGAAAAATCCATTTTAACCACACACTGAAGTAAACCAAATTGTACTTGGAATTAGACAACGGAAAAACAAATGACTCACAATTTTTAAGGCAATGGAAGAATTAAAATGTACACAATTATCAGCATGAACTTTAAAAAAAATTAAAAATAATATCCCTATAAATTTACACGATTATAATAGCAATTATTTATTTTTACACAATGTTACATAATCTAACTTAAGTGAATTTTAAGTTTGGTTGTGATGATACTTCTTCTATTATATAAGCAATAGAAGCATTCATGTTAATCTTTGTAAAATAGAAAAAGCTCCACATTTTTCTCAACTAACTTACCTCTTATTTTTAAAAAAAAAAAAAACTTACCTTTCATATTATGTGCAATTATATAAAATTCATTCATATTTACAATAGCTATGCAAATTTACTGTGTCATTATTCATTTTACATTTAATTTTTTTATTCTTTTTTTACATTTTACATTTTATTTTTTTATATATTTTGAGAATAAAAAATTAATATTTTAATGAAATATATTTTAAAATAAATAATATAATATGGTATTTTTAAAAAGTTGTTGCATAAATGGTTTCAAAAAAAAAAAAAGTTTTTACATTTTTTTTTTTTGAGAAGCAAGTTGTTACAAAAAATAGAAATAGTTTGTTCATAAAAAAAAAAAAAAAAATATATATATATATATATATATACACACTAAAATACTGAAATTACAAATGCTCTAATGCTATTAAGTGGGTTTTGAATACTCCGGCAAACACATTTTAGTTTAGATTTTAGAAAACAAAAAATTTGAACCACAAAAATTTGTAAAACATGAAGAACATTGTATAAGTGTAAAAAAATAGCTCGAGCACATTTTATTAAAGGCCACAATCAATGCATGCCAATCAACCATTACCAATAAACCCAGAAAAAAGAGAAAGTCCTTACTTTTGTGAGGTAGTCGGAGCCAAACCACTGAGGGAGAAAGACTGAGTGAGGCGGAGAGGGAGCGACAGAGCGGAGGGGCAACGACGACGGCGACGGAGTGAGAGGGGGCGACGGCGATGGAGTGAGAGGGAATGAGAGTCACAGCAACGGCGACGGAGCTCGGTGAGTGAGACTGTGAGAGGGAATGAGAGTGAGACTGAGGGCAGTGTCAGAGTGAGGGAATGAGAGTGAGAGGGACTATGAGTGAGAGTGAGAAAGAGAGAGACTGGGAGGGTACTGTGTTTTGAACGTTTTGTGTGTTTGAAACTTAGTTTTTTTTGGGTCTCAGACAAAAAAAGGCTTTTTGATGATTGACTCATGGTTAAAAGGAAAACGAGTACACTGTAATCGATTTCCTTTTAACCAAACCGAGTGCACCATATTCAGTTTCTAGGCTTGGAAAATGAATCCAATTAACTCGGTTTCTTGGCCTATAAACCGAGTCCAATAAACTCGTTTTTTGGGCTTACATAACAACTCCAATAAACTCGATTTCTGGCCTATGTGGCCACCACTCGGCCACTTCAACTGCTCGCAAAAACAGTAAATCGAATACAGTATACTCGATTTTATAACTCAAAAATTGTTCCCTCTAAACTCGAATTGTTAAAAACTAAATATGTTTGAAATGTTGCTTAACTAATGATATTGTTTGAGTTTGATGGTTATTTTCTAAAAAAATCCTGACCCTTGTGGTCCGTGGGCAAATTGCAATTTGCATGTAAAAAGAAAAAAGTTATTATTTTTTCTTCTTGTAATTAATAATTTATTGAGTTAAATTACTTAGAAAGATAAACTAAATAAAAAAAGATTTAAAAATAAACATAACATATTAAGTAAAGAAGTATAAATAAATATTTTATAAAAATTACATTTCAATCTTAATTTACTCAACATTAATAGCAGATTCAGCACTAAAAATATTTATTCTTATAAATTGTAGCTCAAGTTCAAACTGAAAAAGTGTGAAAAGAAAAGAAGGGCAGAGGGCTGACTCGGCTGAGGGGGCTTTACCGCTTTGGCCCTTGACCTTTATGGTCCGTGGATGTGGTTGTTGCGTTGTGTTGTCACGTTTTTGCTTCACTCTTTCATGTGACTCACAATTTTGGCTTTGGACTCTAGTCAATTGATTAGATTTTTTTTTTCTTTTTTTTAATGGTTATGTTGTCTAATAGTCTAAGTCTTCTCATGTCAATTGTCATGTCTCTGTGGTCTGTGGAGCAGAGCTGGAGCTTTTAGCTTTATTGGTTTTGTCATTTGTGATTCGTGAAGCCCCAAAATCAAATAGGCAAATTGCAATTTGCATGTAAAAAGAAAAAAGCTATTATTTTATCTTCTTGTAATTAATTATTTATTGATTATTGATTATTGACTATTGACTATTGCCTATTAGTTTGGCTTTGTCATTTTGCTTTGTGTTCTATGTACTTAGTATTAGGATGTAGTTTTTTTTTTTTTTTAAAAAAAATTTGCAAATTTTTTTTACGGGTCGGGTCACAGGTTATTCGGGTTGGGTTGGGTTGACCTGCAAAAAATCGGGTCGGGTCACGGATCAATCCGTTTTTACTTTGGGTCAAAAAAATTAGGTTCGTGTCAGGTATTTTTCAGGTCGAGTCGGGTCAGAAAATTCTGACCCGTTTTACCATGTCTAATCATAGCCTTGTCTAGAATGGATGAGAGAATTGAGAGGTTGAAGCAAGTTGTCTTTATTTTTATTTTTCTGGATATATCGTGTAGAGCCTTTTAAAGTAGAATTGGTTTGTACAATTATTTTTTTATTAATTTGTGATTTGTCTTTCCCTATGGAAAATGAGTTAGTACAAATTTAATATTGATGATTTTTGTTATTTAAAAGAAGGGTGTGTTCTCTTTTAATTGATAAATTACATTTTAATATATTAAGAAATAATTACTTTTTGTTTTTTCATTTGTTGATAGTTTCTTAATACTAAATAGATGATATATATTTTTTGTTTATATTTTAATCCCCTCAATCAAACTTTTAGCTTCATCTCTGAATTCAAAATGGCTGAAACACATCGGAATGACTTGAAATTATTCCCAAGATGGAACATGGGGTGTTACACTGTTACGGCCAAAACAGAATGGTAATATAATAGCTATTTCTATGGTTCTACTATTGTTTAAGCTTAGCATCTGTTTATAGCTTATTTAGCCGTTTGCTAAATTTTTTGCTGAAAGTGTGCTAAATTATACTTGTACTTTGAAAAAAAATTCGAAAATGTGAAAAATAATGCAAAAAAGTGAAGTTTTAAAAAGATGTACATAAAAACTAAAAACTAAAAGTTGAAATTAATGCCAAATAGACTCTTAGTCTCTCTAAAGGTTTTATTTTCTAGCATAATTTTTTTCTTTCTTTCTTAGATAGTTGTAATAAATAAAAGAGAGAAAAAAAAAAAGCACTAGAATTAAATAATTTAGCAAGCAGTAAATGTACAATAATACCATATTTTTTATTAGAATCCAACAATAACTCCTCAGCTATAGTGTGTGTATGTATATTTTGCTAGCACGTAGAGTATTAGAAGAGAATTTAATCTAACGGTAGATTTGTTAAAATTCATATCCAACAAAGAAATATTAAGTGATGTAAAATAGCTTAGAGTTACACAAAGTGTAACTAGGACCCAAATCCACATGTATATCATACTCTCAAATCTCACACCATCTCCATCTAAATAGTCACCCCTTGATCTAGCTACCTAAAGATCGAGCTAACAAACTCACATTCTTGTGTTTTTTTTTTTTAACACATCTATTTTTCCTACATCACCAAACAAAAAATGTGAATCTATTATTTCTCACATTACTTTCGATTCCGACCATCTTTCTTGTACTCATTCTCATCCTCTCTTTGTCATTGATTTTGAAACAAAGGAAAGTCAAGAAAGCAAGCAACCTTCCTCCAGACCCTCCAAAGCTTCCCATCATTGGCAACCTCCATCAAATTGGAAACACCAACCACCATTCCCTGTGGAATCTCTCTAAAAAATACATACCTACCATGCTCCTTCAATTAGTATTTGTTCATTGTATCATGATACAAGATTATGTCCACAAATATGAGATTATAATTTTATTGAACGAGATGAAATTTGATGAGCTTACATTAAATTTGGCCCCGCCCCCACGTTCAAATCCTGGCTCCATCCTAGTCTCTAGCTCTTCATCTTGACTAATTAGTAGCTTTGAAACTACTACACATTGGGTATTATATTTTCACATGAATTGTCCACACGACACAACATTTAATTTGTTAGATATTAGTCATTTTCGTGTCACCGGACCACAAATTAATCATCAAACGATAAGAAATAATAATCTAGAGGTATGGACTGGAACGTGTGGAGGATATTGAAAGAGAGCAAAAATGAAAAACTTAGATAAGTATTATGAGTATTGACTGTAAGATAGACTCGACGGAGGAGTAAAGCAAAGAAAATTTTGTTTGCTATATGGTTTCATTAATCTTTCTGATGAGTGGATGACCTGGACTTTTGGGGTTCCTTCTAAGAAGATTGGTGGTTCCCTCCGAAACTGCTGTTTGTTAATTTGATTAACTAAAAAAAAAAAAAAAAAGGAATCTTATTGTGTTAGCCAGTGTTCTTAAAAAGTTCTAGCATATGAAAAAACATTGCAATTGAATCTAGAGTTACCCCTTTCGGCACATGATTAAAAATCCTCTTGGGCTGTTAAGTTTAATCTATTTAAGATTAGTATGTCAATCTTATTATTAGGCTTCTACATCTCATTGTGGATTTTCCTAGCAAGTGTGTTATTGATTCTGCTGCTAACTTTGATGTGTTAAAATGGCATGACGATTACTTTTAGAATGCACTTGATCAATTTATTTAATGGGATTTCTAAATGCTTCAAAGATTTATAACTTTTAGCCAACTACTTAATTTTAAGAGTTTTATGTAATGTTCATAATACTTGTAATTAGTTGTAGAAGCATAAACTGTGAAATAGTTTCTCGTGGCCTTTAAAGAATCAATACTTATCTATACTATTACTAACATATCTGTTTTAGTTTTGCTTATGTTAGTCATATATATGGTTTTATTTTTTTTCTTCTATTAAGAATTAAATCCTTCACTAACCAATATTTCACTATGCAAATGGCTCAATTTTGCTAGATAAAATATTTGTGTGGGCTTTTATTGATGTTTTGTGTAGATAAGCATAGTGCATATTCTTTTGTCTTGTTTTGTTGTGTGCGCGTGTGTTTTTAATAGAAATGAAAAGAGAAAAAGAAGTGGTACAAATAGTGAGAGTTGAAGATAGATTTATAAGGTATTGCCTAAGATTATTCCAATGTTCTAGGAAACTATATATAAGCATATCCGTATGAGTTCTGAAAATTTTGGTTAAATTGGTTTTTGGCATTTTGTTGAGTATTTTAGTTAAATTGGTTTTGGACTCCTATCAATGGCTTTTGTAAAACAGCGAAAAATAAACATGATTATTCTTTTCTTTTCCTTTTTTTAAGAGATAAGAATGGTGAAAGTCTTAGGTTTGAAACTTGAAAGACTCCAAATTATGGCCATGGAAATATTTCATATGTGGTGATTATATTGATTCAATCAATGTATTTTATTTTCATATCCTTATTCTTTTTTTTTAAAGTCCATATTATCATTGTTAAAATTTTCAGTTTATAACTTTTTATATATATATATATATTAATTTATTTGTATGTAATTCTTTAGGATATTTCATGCAAGACGGCATGAAGTTGTCTCTTATCAACAAAATTTTCTTACCTATATAAAAAATTAAAAAAATTAAAAAATTAACATTGTTAAAATTAGTGAATGCACACGGGTTTTGATCCTATCCATAATAAGATGTTAATATATATATCCTTGATTGCTAATTGGTTGTTTTGATATTTCAAGATAAGTTGGACCCTCATATCTAGCCGCTATCATAAGATATAAAAATGTAATAATAATAATAATAAAAGGGAGCACTATCAGCTTTGTTCTACTCAACACTATTTATTTAAGCTACGCATCATCAAGTTCATACCAAGGTTCTTCTAAAAAAAAAAAAAGTTCATACCAAGGAAAAGCCTAACTTAATATATTAGCTTTCTCGACAATGGATGAGAGAATTCAGAGGTTGAATGGGATTGCTCAAGAGGGAGATATTAATTCCTTTTACAACATAATTTGAGAGGATGTAAAACTTTTGGAGCACATCGATGAGTTCCCATTTGTTGATACTCCTTTACACATATCTGCATTTGCTGGGCACTTCCCATTTTCCCTTGAGATTGATGATATTAAAGCCCTCTTTTGTCAGCAAGCGAAATCTAGATGGGTATACCCCCATTTACCTTGCTCTACTGAATGGGCATACAGAGATGGTGTGCTAGCTTCTACAACACAATGCGGACCTTGTTCGTGTTAAAGGAAGGGAGTGTATGACTCCTTTGCATTACGCAGCAACAAAAAATGATAACCTTTCTTTATTAGAAATTTTTTTATCAGTTTGTCCTGATTCTATTACAGATGTGAAGACACAAAATGAGACCGCTCTTCATATTGCCCTCAAGTACAAAAATTTGGAGGCTTTTAAATTCTTGGTGGGATGGCTCCTAACAAAGTGGCCTTATTGGAAGAAAATCCTGGAGCTGAAGGATGTGGAAGGCAAGACTATATTGCACATTGCAATATCCAAAAATCAAACCGAGGCAAACTCTCTCTCCTTTCCTTAATTATGATTTTTAATTCCAAATTAACATCTAATTTAAAAAAAAAAAAAAAAAAAGAACCAAAAAAAAAAAAAAAAACATCTACTTAGGTTGCATTTGTATGTATAAGTTGATGAAAAATTACGTTTTATTAAGTTTAAAATGAGCATTTGTAAAAAAATTATGAGGAGTTATGGTTGCAAAACAGAGTTTTGGGTTTTATAAACGCTATTTAAATCTTCCAAAACGCCTAATTAAACAGACCCTTAGTATTAAACAAATATTAATAAATAAATAATAAAATACAAAGTAATAGTTTCTTAATACATTTCAACTCAATTTTTTTTGCCAATAGTCTTGTAGTATAATTGTTGGTTGGCATCTCGTGGTGTTTTTAACTGAGACATTCAAGGTTGAAAGTCCCTTTTTCCTAGCCATCGAAGAAAAAAAAATAACAAAACAAAACCTCAATATTCTATTACACTAAAATGCATAGTAATTTCCCTCTTAATGTACAAGATCAAATATTTTGGAAAAAACAACCATCTTTCATTTTATTATGAAACCTATTTTGACAACATTTATGGTTGCAATACTCAAATATTGTAGATGGTTTTTCCATCATTCACAAATCAAATAAAAATTATATTTATTATCTTATCATATTTTATAATTTATTTTAACTAAAAAACTAATTAGTGTTACAAATTTTTTAAAATACAATAAAATGAGAGAGAAAAGAAGAACTCCCAAACTAATTAGTGTTACAAAGTTTTAAAAATAAAAAGAGAGAGAAAAGAAGAACTCCCAAATGAATTGTACAGAAACATCTATATCTATATATATATAATAGACGAAGCTGAGAGAAAATCAGTGCTTACAATTAAGGCCGCGTTGACAACTCAGACAAGTGACGTCACTTTTAAAAAGGCGATACTTTATATATTTTGGCAATGCTACGCACCATTTCAAAGTCTCTCATTATAAATATAAAAAAAATAACCGGTTAATATTGAAAGAAACACGGAAATAGAAATATAGAGGCGATGAAAGAGAGAGAGGCAACGAGGAAACGGGGAAAGAAGCAGAGAAAGAGATAGGCGATCCTGGGACACGGAGAAAGAAACAGAGAAAAAGGCAGAATCAGACCACCGGAACCACAAAAACATAGAAAGAAAAACCTATGGCCCATCAACACCGGTAAATTTTTTCAGATTTCGGTATGAAATGTTACTTTTAATTGAGTTTTCATGTTGGATAGGTTTAGATTTGATTTGTTTTTGTTTTGGGTTTTTAAAACACAGAATGATTGAGAGGGATACAGAGAGGGAACCGCAGATTGTCGAAACCGGCATGGGTACATTTTTCTCTCTCTTTTTTATTTTTTATTTTTTATTTTTCCAGATTTGGGTATGCAATGTCACTTTTTATGGAGTTTTTTTGGTTGTATAGGTTTAGATTTTATTTTGGCTGTGATTCGTTTCTGTTTTGGGTTTTTGAGTTCTACATGAAATTTTCATTGGAAATAAGTATAGAGTTGAATGTTACGCTGATATTACTTTTTTCTTTTTCAATCTTAATCTAGGTTTTCTTTTGTCGGAACCACATGCACGCTGCACAAAGAGAGGCCGCATACCCATTACCCTATAATCGGTATAGTTATTGCTTTTTTATGGTTTTTTTTTTTTTCGTTTTCAAATCTGGGGATTGAATATGATTTAGGTTTGAATTCCTTGGTTGGATTGGTTTAGATTTATATTTAGTTATCTACCATGTAGGAAAAATACCCACTTAAAAAACAAACACGGTTAAAACAAACTTGAAACACCACACTCAAAGAAAAACGATGCATCTATTCGAACCCAAAGAAAAACGATGTATCTGTTGCTGTTTCTGTGATGTATGTCCTTGGCTGTATTTCTGCTACTGCATATTCTGTTTTCTATAGAACAGGTTTTGGATTTTCTGCATAATCTGTGCTTTCAGGGGGGCTGAGTGTAATATATGTTGCTGTTTCTGTGATGTATGTCCATGGCTGTATTTCTACTGCTGCATATTCTGTTTTCTGTAGAACAGGTTCAGGATTTTCTGCATAATCTGTGCTTACAGGGGAGTTGAATGTAATATCTGTTGTTGTTTCGGTAATGTTGTCCATGGGCTGTATTTCTGTTGCTGCATATTCTGTTTTCTGCAGAACATAAAGGATTTTCTGCATAATCTGTGTTTACAGGAGGGTAATTGTAATAACTGTTGCTGTTTCTGTATTCTATGTCCATGGCTGTATTTATTTTGTTGCAGATTTTGTTTTCTGCAGAACAGGTATTTGTTCCCCTATGTTTATGCTTACAAGGTTGTTATGTGTTTGTACATGTATTTCCCTTTTATCAAATAAAATTTCTATATTTATCTCAAAAAAAAAACTTTGTAAATACTGCCCACTGCAATTTGTTAGCATCGTTTGGTTTTGTTGGACGCCTCATGGGTAGTTAGCATATCTTTTCAAACTTTCAAATGTCATTTATCTGAATTGTTAATTTAATTTTTTCCATTGGGTTCTCTACAATAAAATGAAAGGTATGATAGCCTAAATTTTTCTCTTTATTTCATTGTTCAATGAAATCTCTTTTCCATTTGCAATTGCTTTGATTTAGAACAAAGATTTCCTTAACAACAACACAAATAAGACTATAAGTGAAAACGTTTTATGGGAAAAGAAAATCTTAAAAAAAGAGATTTTAAGAACTTAACTGGAACTTAAAATAGATGGGTACATTGCAATTCTTCATTGCGTTGGTAAATATACCCATCAAAGTTTGGGAATTTGACTTTCCATTGTATTGTGGTCCATCTGTTTGATTTTTAAATGGCCTTTTTGTTTGTGTTTGTGACTAATATGAGTCTTTTTGTTTGCTTGCTGACTCTCTCTCTGTTTCTTTCAATTCAATTTTTTTTTTATTCCAGGTACTGAGTTTGTGGTTTAACTTTATCGGTTGTTGTACAAAATACTAAACCGAAGGAGGAACAGTCATCGGGCATTGAATATCAAAACCTTCTTCTATATCTAAGAGGTATAAACTAACTTTGTTTATTCATTCTATTCTGTTTGGTAATGGTTTTTTGCTAATTGGAGTGGTTTGTTTGTTTTGCTTTGATTTTGTTATTGGTTGAGATATTTATTGACTCACACCATTTCTATAATTTATAATTTGGTCCTACATCATGCGGTTGCCATGTTGAAAACATATGTAACATTACATTTAAAAAATTCCAGGCTTTGGTACATCTACAAGCTCATTAATTGCTTTATATAATACCTTTATAAATAGGCTCAAGTAGTTGGTTGCAATCCCACGATGCTTTTGCTTAGCTGTGCTTATTTTGTCTTGGGTGTAATTTTTGGGTGGATTCATGTTGCAAAACATTCATCCCATTCCCATTTGGAACAAGCAAATCCATCTTAATTTCACTAATTTTTGCATATAGGCTCAGGCTGTTGTTTTTCCTATTAAATAAGTAGTGTTGTTCTTAAAGTTGTTGGTTTGTAAGTGAATGGTTTGATTCAAGTGCTAATTTGAAGATTTTATCGATTAAGGTAGATCAAGATCTTTTTTCATATTTAGGTGTGGGTAGACTCATTACATGAATTTGAGTGTCCATGTGCTGAATTAGCAACATGTGTGCACCTTAAGGCAATATCTTTACATGAGATAATATAGGAGAAGAAGACTAAGACTTGGTGACATCTGCTGGCTGTATTAATGGTGTGGAGGATTTTTTATATTTTTTTTAAAATGTTTTTGAACAATGATAATTTGTACCATCTGTTTAGTGCACAGTTTTTATAGCCTGGATTTTTTTCCCTTTCTTACATGCTTGCTTTTTGTTTCCTTTAAAAGTTTGGATGGACTGCCATGTTGTCTTTGGCAAGATGCTATATGGGATGGATGTTGTTTACAAGAGTGACACAGAAGGATATATTTAGTTATTGTTTTGGGATGTTATTCTTTTTGGTCAAATATTATAAATTTTACCATTTATCTAGAGATGGTGTCTTTTGGAAAAGTCTTTAGAACTCTTGCCCACAGTCCATCTGTTTCTAAGTAATTTTTTTAGAACAATGCTTACTCCTAAATCTGTGTATATTTATTCTTTTTCTTGATATGCAGAGTATTAAGAAATTTAATATTTTTTAAATGGATAAATTTAGAAATATGTTTTGAACCAGTTCAGTCTTGGTGTCCCATGAGCAGTCAATGGTACTATGGGATCAGTCTTGCACATTTTTCAATTCAAGCCAGATTACAACTTCAATTTATTTTCTATAATTTAAGAAACCTCCTTTTCCCATCTTTTTGTTGAAGCACAAATTTATGGAGTTCTCTTTCAGATAAGACATTTGGGTGTTTTTTAAGAAGAGTTACTGAATCAAACTGAAAGATTAGGACAGTCTGATTTTTTCTCTGTTTATCTCATATTTTCGGTTAAATTTTTCCAATTGATGTATTTGGGTTTGAATTGTATTTTGTTCTGGATTCAATTGTTTGTTTCAATTTATTATAGAACTTGCACTTGCATTTGTGTATAAAGAAAAGTAGGTATATTCCTAATGAGGATGAGTTATGTAATTTAATAGTCTTTTGTTGTATATTTGCTCTTTAGAGTGCTTATTACAAGTGGCTATATTGGATGACGTATTGGATTTTTATAGATTTTTCATGTTGTATTCTATTTTAGTAGAGAATCTGTTTGGGTATTAAGTTGGTGAAAAAAATGTAGCAAAGTAAAAGTTCAATTAGTTTTGATGGTGTTATTATTATTATTCACAAATGCAGAAGTGTGACTGATGAAATATCTACAACTGATTTAGGAATTTCTAGGAGTCTTGATGTGAAGCTTTAAAAAAATATGTGACCCACAATTGGACTAATGAACCAACTAGAATTTGGCATTGGTCAATATCAATGATAAGCATTTCTATTTGTCTCTATTGAACTATTAGTTTGACAGTTTTTTTTTTTAATCATTAGTTTGATAGTTACATCCAACAACAGGCTTGGTTACATTTACATTTGTTAATCTTTTTCTCATTAGATGATAGGATACGAAAATGGGGGTTATGTGCCTCATGCAATATTTAAGGATGCAGTGGAGGTTGTGTTCTATATAAGTTAGATTTTATTTCTTTTTGCTGTCTTATGCTTCTTCTCCTCTCTTTTTTATTTTTATTTTTATTTTTATATATACATATTTTTTATTTTTAAGAAAGTAAATACGTGTGTAGGGTGGTATACCATTGTTTAACAATTTCTCTTTGGAGTAGCTTCGTGAATTCCGAAGAAGGAAGGTCGTGGATACTTTGCTAATGCTTGCAATCATCACCCAAAAAAAAACAAAAAAAAGATTTGTACTATGTACATATTACCTATTTGATAAATGTCTTATAGGCGTGTTTATTATTGGTATGATTTATTTTTTTGGGGTTTGTTGCTGTTCTCATCAAATTCAAGTTCTTTGAATGTATTAGTCATTGAAGGTAAAAAGATAACATTTTTCTTATGCCCATTTTAATTATAGTTATCTAAACTAATGAACATTCTTTGCCTATCACATTCGGTATATGAATGGCTTATATAATCTCTCTGATGGATAATACTGTGTTATCGAATATCAGATTTTTTAAATCAAATTATCCTGCGTTATTGAACATCAGATTTTTAAAATCAAATAATGATGCTTGCTGTTTTGGAAGACAGGTAAGCTGCTGTATCTGTTATTCATTGGTATTAGAAGAGAAAGGTCATTACAGATTGAGTCATACAAATCACTCACTTTTAGCCTTTTGAAGATAAATAAGTATGTGTTGGTAGTCCTCCAAAAAACTCTACCATTTCCTACCCAATCATTGATCCAACTGTATGTAATTGATGGTCTCCATGTTAGAAAGATTCCACTAATGGTAATGGTTAATGGTAATGGTAACTACATTTTAGCAATATGCTCACAAATTGTTTCATAAAATTCTGCTGTTGTTTTTTTATTCTAAAATTTATTTTTATTGTTTATAATTTAAGGTTTATGATGTGTATAACTCTCCCAATAGTACCTAAATGACCTGATTACCTAAAGTGTTCACTATCTACATTGGCCATGGTCAATATTTCAAATCTTTGGCTTTTTTCTCCTTCGGGTTTGTATCAGTTTATTTTATAGTTTATTTTTGTTTGTATGGAATCAGTAATATACTTCTTATTATATGATAATTGTGTTAATTTTATAATCATTGTGAAACTGAGGGTAGGAGAGAGGGATTTACTCTTAATGTGATATAGGTCAAAGCTTAATGAAAGGTTGGGCAATGATGGAGTTATCATTAGAAAGAGCATGTAATTCAGCAACATATCTCTACGTTTACTTTGCTAATTGTAGATTACTTCTGATATTTAAATATTATGAAATTTCAATAGGTTGAGGAGACAAGTAGAGAATATGTCATGTAACCAAAACTGCTATAGGTAAAGGTTTTTTTAATTCGTTTTTAAATTATGCCATAACTTTATTTTTATGTTTAGTCATTTGGTTGGATATGTTTGGATTTATGTATTTGAGTTAGATTTGGATTTGGCTACAATAATTGGATTTAAGTCAAATCATCTTGGAAATATAAGTGAGAGGGAGTGTGTATGGTACTTTGCTGTAACTTTATTCAGTGTTATTTACTAATGTTGAGGTTATTAAGATCTTACATCAAGTGAGTTTAGTCAACAAACGAAACTTAATAGTTAGGTTTAACTAAGAGGACATGTTAGCTATTAGGGAAGAAAAACAAAGTTGCATAATTTGGTAATTTTTTTCATCTCTGTGAACAATCATTAACTTTGTAGAATTCAATTGAGTATTTTTAATTACTGTATTTTGAAAGTCTGAATTCTAATTTGTGATTTCTTTTATTGTTTATTTATTTATTTTTGGTAATGAGCATTTTTTAAATTCATGTCTTTGGTTTTTTGTTAAATTCATGATTCAAAATCTTGGTTTATCTATTTGTGTTCGACTTTCCAAAACAGTCCTAGATGTTACTTAAGTCGGTTATAGTCCTAAGGTTAGTTTTTCTTTGATTATTATTAACATTTTTCCAATGAATTTATGTTGGTTTGTGGTTGGAATACTTTGGGTAGTTGTGGGTTTGTGTTTGGGTGTTAGGAAATTGGTTTGTTGGAGGTGTTAGGACATTTGTTTGTTGCAAATGAGGCAATTAAAATCATGATGATATTTGGGAAATATAAAACGTGATAATTTACCTATTGTCAGATTGGATAAGTGGGCCAGAAAATGGTAGAACTAATTTTGCATTTGTATGTGTTATTTGTTTGGAATCAATTTAACATATATTTTTTAAAACTTCTGATATGTCCAGGTATGCAAAAAGATCATCAATGGCTTGGATGCTCACAACATTAGACCCATAAGTCTTTCAAGAGAGAAAGCATGAAGTCCATAAACAAGGGATTAAACTATTTGACTTTTGATTTATTTTAGGATTATAAATGTTATTTTGAGCTATGAATCTAAATTTGTATGATGTTATGAAGAAAGGTATTTGTTTTTCCACTACTGTAAGTTTAATTTTTTTCCCATATTTAAAGTGTTAATATATATTACTATGATGAAGTATGATTTGATTTAATTTTGATGATGTTAAATAAAAAAGAAAAATACTTTTGAGATGCTATAAAAATACAACAAAAAAAATTATAAAAAATTATAAATAAAAATCCCGTGCATTTGCACGGGTTAAAAGCTAGTATATATAATAGACGAAGCTGAGAGAAAATCAGTGCTTACAATTAAGGCCGCGTTGACAACTCAGACAAGTGACGTCACTTTTAAAAAGGCGATACTTTATATATTTTGGCAATGCTACGCACCATTTCAAAGTCTCTCATTATAAATATAAAAAAAATAACCGGTTAATATTGAAAGAAACACGGAAATAGAAATATAGAGGCGATGAAAGAGAGAGAGGCAACGAGGAAACGGGGAAAGAAGCAGAGAAAGAGATAGGCGATCCTGGGACACGGAGAAAGAAACAGAGAAAAAGGCAGAATCAGACCACCGGAACCACAAAAACATAGAAAGAAAAACCTATGGCCCATCAACACCGGTAAATTTTTTCAGATTTCGGTATGAAATGTTACTTTTAATTGAGTTTTCATGTTGGATAGGTTTAGATTTGATTTGTTTTTGTTTTGGGTTTTTAAAACACAGAATGATTGAGAGGGATACAGAGAGGGAACCGCAGATTGTCGAAACCGGCATGGGTACATTTTTCTCTCTCTTTTTTATTTTTTATTTTTTATTTTTCCAGATTTGGGTATGCAATGTCACTTTTTATGGAGTTTTTTTGGTTGTATAGGTTTAGATTTTATTTTGGCTGTGATTCGTTTCTGTTTTGGGTTTTTGAGTTCTACATGAAATTTTCATTGGAAATAAGTATAGAGTTGAATGTTACGCTGATATTACTTTTTTCTTTTTCAATCTTAATCTAGGTTTTCTTTTGTCGGAACCACATGCACGCTGCACAAAGAGAGGCCGCATACCCATTACCCTATAATCGGTATAGTTATTGCTTTTTTATGGTTTTTTTTTTTTTCGTTTTCAAATCTGGGGATTGAATATGATTTAGGTTTGAATTCCTTGGTTGGATTGGTTTAGATTTATATTTAGTTATCTACCATGTAGGAAAAATACCCACTTAAAAAACAAACACGGTTAAAACAAACTTGAAACACCACACTCAAAGAAAAACGATGCATCTATTCGAACCCAAAGAAAAACGATGTATCTGTTGCTGTTTCTGTGATGTATGTCCTTGGCTGTATTTCTGCTACTGCATATTCTGTTTTCTATAGAACAGGTTTTGGATTTTCTGCATAATCTGTGCTTTCAGGGGGGCTGAGTGTAATATATGTTGCTGTTTCTGTGATGTATGTCCATGGCTGTATTTCTACTGCTGCATATTCTGTTTTCTGTAGAACAGGTTCAGGATTTTCTGCATAATCTGTGCTTACAGGGGAGTTGAATGTAATATCTGTTGTTGTTTCGGTAATGTTGTCCATGGGCTGTATTTCTGTTGCTGCATATTCTGTTTTCTGCAGAACATAAAGGATTTTCTGCATAATCTGTGTTTACAGGAGGGTAATTGTAATAACTGTTGCTGTTTCTGTATTCTATGTCCATGGCTGTATTTATTTTGTTGCAGATTTTGTTTTCTGCAGAACAGGTATTTGTTCCCCTATGTTTATGCTTACAAGGTTGTTATGTGTTTGTACATGTATTTCCCTTTTATCAAATAAAATTTCTATATTTATCTCAAAAAAAAAACTTTGTAAATACTGCCCACTGCAATTTGTTAGCATCGTTTGGTTTTGTTGGACGCCTCATGGGTAGTTAGCATATCTTTTCAAACTTTCAAATGTCATTTATCTGAATTGTTAATTTAATTTTTTCCATTGGGTTCTCTACAATAAAATGAAAGGTATGATAGCCTAAATTTTTCTCTTTATTTCATTGTTCAATGAAATCTCTTTTCCATTTGCAATTGCTTTGATTTAGAACAAAGATTTCCTTAACAACAACACAAATAAGACTATAAGTGAAAACGTTTTATGGGAAAAGAAAATCTTAAAAAAAGAGATTTTAAGAACTTAACTGGAACTTAAAATAGATGGGTACATTGCAATTCTTCATTGCGTTGGTAAATATACCCATCAAAGTTTGGGAATTTGACTTTCCATTGTATTGTGGTCCATCTGTTTGATTTTTAAATGGCCTTTTTGTTTGTGTTTGTGACTAATATGAGTCTTTTTGTTTGCTTGCTGACTCTCTCTCTGTTTCTTTCAATTCAATTTTTTTTTTATTCCAGGTACTGAGTTTGTGGTTTAACTTTATCGGTTGTTGTACAAAATACTAAACCGAAGGAGGAACAGTCATCGGGCATTGAATATCAAAACCTTCTTCTATATCTAAGAGGTATAAACTAACTTTGTTTATTCATTCTATTCTGTTTGGTAATGGTTTTTTGCTAATTGGAGTGGTTTGTTTGTTTTGCTTTGATTTTGTTATTGGTTGAGATATTTATTGACTCACACCATTTCTATAATTTATAATTTGGTCCTACATCATGCGGTTGCCATGTTGAAAACATATGTAACATTACATTTAAAAAATTCCAGGCTTTGGTACATCTACAAGCTCATTAATTGCTTTATATAATACCTTTATAAATAGGCTCAAGTAGTTGGTTGCAATCCCACGATGCTTTTGCTTAGCTGTGCTTATTTTGTCTTGGGTGTAATTTTTGGGTGGATTCATGTTGCAAAACATTCATCCCATTCCCATTTGGAACAAGCAAATCCATCTTAATTTCACTAATTTTTGCATATAGGCTCAGGCTGTTGTTTTTCCTATTAAATAAGTAGTGTTGTTCTTAAAGTTGTTGGTTTGTAAGTGAATGGTTTGATTCAAGTGCTAATTTGAAGATTTTATCGATTAAGGTAGATCAAGATCTTTTTTCATATTTAGGTGTGGGTAGACTCATTACATGAATTTGAGTGTCCATGTGCTGAATTAGCAACATGTGTGCACCTTAAGGCAATATCTTTACATGAGATAATATAGGAGAAGAAGACTAAGACTTGGTGACATCTGCTGGCTGTATTAATGGTGTGGAGGATTTTTTATATTTTTTTTAAAATGTTTTTGAACAATGATAATTTGTACCATCTGTTTAGTGCACAGTTTTTATAGCCTGGATTTTTTTCCCTTTCTTACATGCTTGCTTTTTGTTTCCTTTAAAAGTTTGGATGGACTGCCATGTTGTCTTTGGCAAGATGCTATATGGGATGGATGTTGTTTACAAGAGTGACACAGAAGGATATATTTAGTTATTGTTTTGGGATGTTATTCTTTTTGGTCAAATATTATAAATTTTACCATTTATCTAGAGATGGTGTCTTTTGGAAAAGTCTTTAGAACTCTTGCCCACAGTCCATCTGTTTCTAAGTAATTTTTTTAGAACAATGCTTACTCCTAAATCTGTGTATATTTATTCTTTTTCTTGATATGCAGAGTATTAAGAAATTTAATATTTTTTAAATGGATAAATTTAGAAATATGTTTTGAACCAGTTCAGTCTTGGTGTCCCATGAGCAGTCAATGGTACTATGGGATCAGTCTTGCACATTTTTCAATTCAAGCCAGATTACAACTTCAATTTATTTTCTATAATTTAAGAAACCTCCTTTTCCCATCTTTTTGTTGAAGCACAAATTTATGGAGTTCTCTTTCAGATAAGACATTTGGGTGTTTTTTAAGAAGAGTTACTGAATCAAACTGAAAGATTAGGACAGTCTGATTTTTTCTCTGTTTATCTCATATTTTCGGTTAAATTTTTCCAATTGATGTATTTGGGTTTGAATTGTATTTTGTTCTGGATTCAATTGTTTGTTTCAATTTATTATAGAACTTGCACTTGCATTTGTGTATAAAGAAAAGTAGGTATATTCCTAATGAGGATGAGTTATGTAATTTAATAGTCTTTTGTTGTATATTTGCTCTTTAGAGTGCTTATTACAAGTGGCTATATTGGATGACGTATTGGATTTTTATAGATTTTTCATGTTGTATTCTATTTTAGTAGAGAATCTGTTTGGGTATTAAGTTGGTGAAAAAAATGTAGCAAAGTAAAAGTTCAATTAGTTTTGATGGTGTTATTATTATTATTCACAAATGCAGAAGTGTGACTGATGAAATATCTACAACTGATTTAGGAATTTCTAGGAGTCTTGATGTGAAGCTTTAAAAAAATATGTGACCCACAATTGGACTAATGAACCAACTAGAATTTGGCATTGGTCAATATCAATGATAAGCATTTCTATTTGTCTCTATTGAACTATTAGTTTGACAGTTTTTTTTTTTAATCATTAGTTTGATAGTTACATCCAACAACAGGCTTGGTTACATTTACATTTGTTAATCTTTTTCTCATTAGATGATAGGATACGAAAATGGGGGTTATGTGCCTCATGCAATATTTAAGGATGCAGTGGAGGTTGTGTTCTATATAAGTTAGATTTTATTTCTTTTTGCTGTCTTATGCTTCTTCTCCTCTCTTTTTTATTTTTATTTTTATTTTTATATATACATATTTTTTATTTTTAAGAAAGTAAATACGTGTGTAGGGTGGTATACCATTGTTTAACAATTTCTCTTTGGAGTAGCTTCGTGAATTCCGAAGAAGGAAGGTCGTGGATACTTTGCTAATGCTTGCAATCATCACCCAAAAAAAAACAAAAAAAAGATTTGTACTATGTACATATTACCTATTTGATAAATGTCTTATAGGCGTGTTTATTATTGGTATGATTTATTTTTTTGGGGTTTGTTGCTGTTCTCATCAAATTCAAGTTCTTTGAATGTATTAGTCATTGAAGGTAAAAAGATAACATTTTTCTTATGCCCATTTTAATTATAGTTATCTAAACTAATGAACATTCTTTGCCTATCACATTCGGTATATGAATGGCTTATATAATCTCTCTGATGGATAATACTGTGTTATCGAATATCAGATTTTTTAAATCAAATTATCCTGCGTTATTGAACATCAGATTTTTAAAATCAAATAATGATGCTTGCTGTTTTGGAAGACAGGTAAGCTGCTGTATCTGTTATTCATTGGTATTAGAAGAGAAAGGTCATTACAGATTGAGTCATACAAATCACTCACTTTTAGCCTTTTGAAGATAAATAAGTATGTGTTGGTAGTCCTCCAAAAAACTCTACCATTTCCTACCCAATCATTGATCCAACTGTATGTAATTGATGGTCTCCATGTTAGAAAGATTCCACTAATGGTAATGGTTAATGGTAATGGTAACTACATTTTAGCAATATGCTCACAAATTGTTTCATAAAATTCTGCTGTTGTTTTTTTATTCTAAAATTTATTTTTATTGTTTATAATTTAAGGTTTATGATGTGTATAACTCTCCCAATAGTACCTAAATGACCTGATTACCTAAAGTGTTCACTATCTACATTGGCCATGGTCAATATTTCAAATCTTTGGCTTTTTTCTCCTTCGGGTTTGTATCAGTTTATTTTATAGTTTATTTTTGTTTGTATGGAATCAGTAATATACTTCTTATTATATGATAATTGTGTTAATTTTATAATCATTGTGAAACTGAGGGTAGGAGAGAGGGATTTACTCTTAATGTGATATAGGTCAAAGCTTAATGAAAGGTTGGGCAATGATGGAGTTATCATTAGAAAGAGCATGTAATTCAGCAACATATCTCTACGTTTACTTTGCTAATTGTAGATTACTTCTGATATTTAAATATTATGAAATTTCAATAGGTTGAGGAGACAAGTAGAGAATATGTCATGTAACCAAAACTGCTATAGGTAAAGGTTTTTTTAATTCGTTTTTAAATTATGCCATAACTTTATTTTTATGTTTAGTCATTTGGTTGGATATGTTTGGATTTATGTATTTGAGTTAGATTTGGATTTGGCTACAATAATTGGATTTAAGTCAAATCATCTTGGAAATATAAGTGAGAGGGAGTGTGTATGGTACTTTGCTGTAACTTTATTCAGTGTTATTTACTAATGTTGAGGTTATTAAGATCTTACATCAAGTGAGTTTAGTCAACAAACGAAACTTAATAGTTAGGTTTAACTAAGAGGACATGTTAGCTATTAGGGAAGAAAAACAAAGTTGCATAATTTGGTAATTTTTTTCATCTCTGTGAACAATCATTAACTTTGTAGAATTCAATTGAGTATTTTTAATTACTGTATTTTGAAAGTCTGAATTCTAATTTGTGATTTCTTTTATTGTTTATTTATTTATTTTTGGTAATGAGCATTTTTTAAATTCATGTCTTTGGTTTTTTGTTAAATTCATGATTCAAAATCTTGGTTTATCTATTTGTGTTCGACTTTCCAAAACAGTCCTAGATGTTACTTAAGTCGGTTATAGTCCTAAGGTTAGTTTTTCTTTGATTATTATTAACATTTTTCCAATGAATTTATGTTGGTTTGTGGTTGGAATACTTTGGGTAGTTGTGGGTTTGTGTTTGGGTGTTAGGAAATTGGTTTGTTGGAGGTGTTAGGACATTTGTTTGTTGCAAATGAGGCAATTAAAATCATGATGATATTTGGGAAATATAAAACGTGATAATTTACCTATTGTCAGATTGGATAAGTGGGCCAGAAAATGGTAGAACTAATTTTGCATTTGTATGTGTTATTTGTTTGGAATCAATTTAACATATATTTTTTAAAACTTCTGATATGTCCAGGTATGCAAAAAGATCATCAATGGCTTGGATGCTCACAACATTAGACCCATAAGTCTTTCAAGAGAGAAAGCATGAAGTCCATAAACAAGGGATTAAACTATTTGACTTTTGATTTATTTTAGGATTATAAATGTTATTTTGAGCTATGAATCTAAATTTGTATGATGTTATGAAGAAAGGTATTTGTTTTTCCACTACTGTAAGTTTAATTTTTTTCCCATATTTAAAGTGTTAATATATATTACTATGATGAAGTATGATTTGATTTAATTTTGATGATGTTAAATAAAAAAGAAAAATACTTTTGAGATGCTATAAAAATACAACAAAAAAAATTATAAAAAATTATAAATAAAAATCCCGTGCATTTGCACGGGTTAAAAGCTAGTAATGATAATAGCAAACGGTAAAGTATCAAACATAGTCATTTAAAAAAAAAAAAAAAAAAGGCCAAGCACATAAATTTAAATATTAAAAAAAAATGATACAATTTTTATACTAATAACATATTTAGATTTGTTACATATTTATTATTATTATTATTATTTATTTATTTTTTTTTTACAGGGATCATCTATCATGAGAATTAGCTAGATGACCATTTTATTTTTTGAATATTTTGGAGGCCAAGATTTTATTTTTCAAAATTTTAAATCTTTTAAATATAAATACAGTAATTTTTTTTTTTTAATTAGAGGGTAATGGCCTCCCTAGCTAGCTCCCATGGTCTATATATAATTCCGTCGTCTCTAGGAACATATAAAAAAGTTATCTTATCTTTTATAGAGTCATTGACTTTTCAAATTAGAAGTAATAAAACAAGATTGTCAGAGAGAGGTCTTATGAATTTGGACTAAGAAACGGGAAGACGATGGACCTTACTTAAACAGGATCTATTTTATGATTCATATGTCTATGTCCTTGATCTCAAAGAAAAGGGATGGCGGTTGAGACCCTTTAGTAATATTTTACATAGATTATGAGATTTGTGACAGTATTGTATCATTACATTATGCGTGCAGGCTGTGTCTCACTTATTTGCTTTGGGTCGGAGATTTGTGAACATTGAGAAGAATTTAGGGGCTAAAACAGCGTTGGACATCTTGGATGAACAACGAAGACGAAGAGTAGACAACAGCGAGATGAGGGATATACTAGACCGTGCTGGAGCTTTAACAGCTTCATCTCTTCCTACAGTTACTTCTTCTCATGAACATTACCTAAGGCTGCCCGGAAGTTGGGAGAGAAAAAAAATAATATTTATTGGTAATCAAGTGAGGAAGCGAATATCAGACGAAAAGCGCAATGCGTTGCTGGTGGTTGCTGCACTGCTTGTAACAGTGACCTATCAAGCGATACTCAGCCCTCCTGGTGGACTTTGGCAAGATGATCTGTTCAAACCCAATACCACTACAGCTGCACTCAGCCCTCCTAGCCATCCTTGGGCACTTTTTAAAAAGTCCAATTCCAATATCACAGCACCACATAGAGCAGGGTCAGCCATTGCTAAGGAAACAGCCCTTTTTGGGACATTCGTGGGTTTTAATTCTGGTACATTTTTTATCTCAATCGGAGTAATGATTGTCCTCCTTCCGCCAAGTGAAATCGTTGGTTGGATTTTATCTGGAGTCTCTTTAAACCTCTATTACTGCTATTTGAGTTCATTGCTGATCATATTCCAGTATCCAGACTGGTCCGCTAATATTGTTCTTTTGTCACCATTTATTTTCTTCATAGTAAGTGGCGCTTTATCATTTCACTCAAAGGGTTAGGTTATTTGCTAAATCTTATATGGAAGGAACTAAAATATATATATATATATATATATATATAGCCGAGCTTGGAGCTATTGCATCTAGAATGTGTGTCAGTTTGTATTTTTGTTTTCTAATAAATTTGGAGAATAAAATTTGGCTTGTATAGGCATGGTTGGAAGTACCCAACGCTATCTATGAATATAATGTATGCATGTATGTAAAATATTATTGCAATAAAACAGTTTGATTGGATTATCATTGCCTTCTTTTTTTCTTTTTCTTTTTTCTTTTTCTTTTTTCTTTTTTTTAGTTTGCAATCAAATTCCTCACACCTAAATGGAAAAATCCACTTGCGTTCAAATTTTATCATCTTTTAGCTAATATATAATTTTTTATAATCCCCATTTTCCTCTAGTTAGGAGTTATTTGCTTTGTAAATTTCACAAGTTAAGACAACTTTTGTTAAAACACAGGCCACAAATCTTCACAAAAACTACTAATAATTTCGGTCTACCAATTAAGTCCATTCAAATTCAATGTACAAACATTCTCAAAAAAATAAATAAATAATCAACGAACAATTGCCCATTACATAAATACCTGGATGAAATATTAAATAATTGGGCAAAAACCCATTTTAGTTCCTACATTTTCACTCGATTCCCACTTTGATCCTTAATTTTTTTTTTTTACCGATTTTAGTTCCTATCTTGAAAAACGCATCTCGTTCTAGTCCCTGGCGTAATATCAAAGACGGAAATTGCACAGTTGGCAAACGGAAAAAATTAAAAATATTAAAATAATGGTCACTGTGTCCACGTGGCTTTCCACGTCAGCCTCTAAATTAAAAAAATTAATTTATTAATTTTAACTAAATAAAACAAATTAAAAACAGAAATAAAAACCAAACCCAGCAAGAACAACAAATTTAAAATCCAGTAAATTTAAAACTTAGCAAGAACAAGATCAACAAAACACAAACCCAGCAAATTTAAAACCCAAAAACTTAAATTCAAACCCATATTTCAAACCCCCACACCACAAAAACATCAAACACAAAAATCAAGAATGGAAAATCTGGATTTGAATACTTAAAACCGAGTGAAAAGAGAAAGTTTCACAACTAGGAAAGATTTGGTCCAGGGGAAACAGGAAGTGGTATTGGACAAATGCTATCACTTCACAATCCAAAATCAGGTATGTGCAACAAGATTCATTAAATTTTCTCTCTCTCCCTTCTCTTATTATCAATTTTTTAGTTGACTAATTTTTTTTAACATATTCTAGTCTATGTTTGTATTAGGTATTGTTGATCTGCATTGTGAGTTTTGTTATGTTTTGGATTCTATTCTCTAATAGAATGCTCTTCATATTGCCTTGAAATACAACAAATCGGAGGCTTTTCTACCCTTGGTGCGATGGCTCCGAAAGAATTGGTCTCAAAATACCATATTGTGGGGGAGTAGTCCTGAACTGGAAGGATGAGGAAGGCAACACAGCATTGCACATTGCAATATCCAAAAATCAACCCAAGGCAAGCCCTCTCCATTCCTCAATTATTTACAAACTAAAGAAACATTGTAAAGTTTGTGTTGTGTACATCAATACTGTCCAACTGTAAGATCATAATTAAGAGCATAATGTCTAAAGATGATTCACTAGCTTTGCAAATTGCTACTAATTAATACATCATGATTATTTTTGCTGTATCACTAAATTTTGCAGGCTGTGAGGAAGTTATTATATTCTGGTGTTGATATAAACGCTAAGAATTTAAAGGGTAATACAGCAGGGGATATGTTGGGACAACAAAATCAAATAGAAAATCGCAAGATCAAGGTTATGCTACGGCGTGCTGGAGCTTTACCAGCTTCATCTCTTCCTAAAGTAATTTATTATGCACGTTACGTATGGTCCTTATTCTCATATATTGAGAAAATAAGAATGCATTGTATTGGTGAATGGACCAAAATATCAGACGACAGGCGCAATATGCTTTTGGGGGTTGCTACACTTCTTATGACTGTCACGTATCAAGGAGTACTCAGCCCTCCTGGAGGACTTTGGCAAGATGACTACCATCCTGAAGCCAATAGCATTTTACCGGCCATCAGAAAATTCAATTCAAGTGCTCCTATTCCAAACGAAGCAAGGACACCCATTGGTCTTAGAAAATTTCCTTTTTGGGTGTTCTTGTCATTAAATTCTTTGACATTTATGCTGTCATACTCAACAATTCTTCTCCTCATTCCATCCGAGGACATTTATCGAATAGTACGGCTATCCCTTATTTCACTATCTGTTTGCTATATGGTTTCATTGACTGTCATAATCCCGACTCGATTTTGGGAAACTTTTTGGTATGCATCTATTTGCCTGCTTCTTTGTCTCTTCCTACTAAATACTTATGCGACTTGTGTAGCATGGTCTTATAAGGCTTGTCTCTAAAAAAGACAGCTGCAAGGCTCAATGCTAAGCGTTTGCTGATGGAGGAAGAACTGAAGGGAAAAAAATATATAAAATTAAATAAGCCAAGCTTGGAGCTATATGCATCTTTAAATGTACATGTTTGTCAGTTTTTATTTTTGTTTCTTCTCCCACTAAGAATTTTTAAGTATAAAATTTAATTAGCTTATGTTTCTAAGGCAAGTACCCAATGTCATCTACTCAAAAATTGCTATCCAAACGTTATTGCTTCTATGCATTATAATGAGCAAAGTGGTCTTTGCGCCTAATTATAAATTAGGACAAAATAGGTCATTAGTCACAAAATAGTGAGCACTTTTAATCAATATTTTGAATACCATTTTAAACCTTGTTCCGATTTGTCCATTGAAGCAAAACATTTTGATATTGGCCTAAGAACAAAGTGTTTTTCCAAACTAGTTTGTAAAGGAAACCTACAAACTCTTCATAAATCTTTATACTGATTGTAAATTTTGAAAATCTAACTGTTAGATTGTATGTTTTTATTATATCATTTATACTTGTAAAATTTCAAAAAGATCAAAGATCAATTGTTATGTCATCAAACAAATGTTAAATTTCAAGTTTATGTGATTTAAAATTGTGCATAGAAAATAATTTTTTTTTTTTAGTAAATAGTAATACTTTTAGAATACACACTAAAATAGTAACATTAGTATTTTAAACTAGGTTTATAATACATTATATAGTCAGAGTACAACTACGAAGGTTCAACTACAAAAGAGTCTAACATTTGTAGTTGTAAACTGAGGTTATAAACAGTGGATACTAGACACATACAAAATAACATCTAATTTGAATGAAATTTGATATGCATGTTAAGAATATAAAGAATAAAAAATTCAACGGTTAGATTTTCAAAATTCTCACACAAAAAAGTGATATATGAGAAGTTTGAAGAGTTTCTCTCCAAACTAATTTGGAGAGAAACTTGTTCATTTGGTTAATCTTTTGGCATATATCCACTCTCTCACATGGGTTTGATCCCACAAGTGTGGGGTTCACCCTTGTGAGAGAGGGTGGATATATGTAATACCATACCTCATCATTTTGGCCCACTTGCATGCATAAAAGTCCAATCTTGGCCCACTTGCATTGCCCACTGCTCATGTCCCAAAGATGAACAATGGCTAATCTCTCTCAACATGGCCTTAATCATTGAAGAAATTTGGCTCCTCAAAAACCATGCCTTTTATCAAGGAATTCACATCAACATCCAAGCTGCTATTTCTCACATCCATTTCAAAATGTCCAAACTCTCCTCCTTGTGGAATCCCAATGAATCCACCCTACTTAAGCATGAACCTGTCCAACACTCATGGATCCCCCCTACCTTGGGCTGGATAAAAATCAATACAAACAGCCATCTCTAACAATGTTTCTGCCCTTGCTGCTATAGCTCGCAATACCAAAGGAGAAGTCTTACAAGTGTGGACAAAGCTACACATTTTCTTCTCCCCCTTACAAGCCGAAGCTTTTGCTATTCTATGGGCTGTTCAGTTAGCACAATCTTTCAACTGGGACCATATCATTTTTTAGGGTGATGCAAAGGATTGCTTCGACACAATTTCATCACTAGATTTTTCCTCTGACTGGACTATCAGCAACTTGATCAATAATGCGTTAAGTCTTACTAAAGATATATTAGACATATTAGCTCAATGTAATAGACTCAAGCTCACTCTTACTTGTACTAGTAGTCTAGGGTTTAGTTGTCTATATATACTCATGTTATAGTTCATTGTAACACAAGTTATTGTACTACACTCTTACATAATAAAGATGTAGCATTTAAGTGATTCCTTTGTAAACGTAGGTCCTAACCACGTAACCCTAGTGTTCTCTGTGTTCCTATTCTATACTTCTCCTTCTGCATCCACTCTAGCATATATAATATGGTATAACACATTGCATTGCTAATATATTTAACAAGTCTAAAAGAGTCTTTTTCTATTGTTTCTTTTCGCTAGGTTGGTAGAGTTTGTAATTAAGCTGCCCATAAAGCAGCTAGAATGTGTTTGCTTTCCCTTAAGTCTTTTTGTTTAAATAATCGCAGTTTGCCTGTAGACTTAGAGTCTATGTGTAGGAAAGACCAAGGTTGTCAAAACCAGGATCCTACGTAGGATCGTAGGAGGTATGTAGGATCGTGGAACGTAGGATCAAATCGTGGATCGTAAGATCCTACCTATTTTTAGATTTTCAGCAAAAAACCTATTGATAGTGACCTTGTATGTTATATAATCACTTAAAATATGAATCCATCCATTAAAAAAAAATTGCATCATAAAATGTAATTTGCACACACTACATCGTTCTTATGTCATTATAACGAAGCAAAATATATTTAACTTCTGATATAATGTATCTAAAAAGTTCAGTACATGTTTAATTAGCAACTAAGTACCAAAATATTATCTACATGTATGGAAAATGTTTTCCAAATTCTAAGCTCCAAATCCAAAATAAGTTAGGCTAATTAGCATATAAAAACTAGCTAACTACAAATTTGCAATATGTAATCCAAAAGAGAATTCTTAATCTAAGGTAAATTAGCTAATTACAAATATGAAATCCAAAAGAGAATTCTCATTCTAAGGTTCTTCTAATCTAATCACTATCATTGTCATATCCCATTTCATCATCTAAATATTTTAGGTTTTATTTTTGAAAATGTTAAACTTAAGTACTATAGGTTTTTTTGAGATTTTATGTTGACATAGGGGCAAATTTGGGGTTTCAATTCATTATTGGGCTTCTGATAACTCATTGGGCTTGTGGGTTTAGGTGGATTATCTTATCTAAATGAATCCCACTTAAAATTAAAAAAAAAATATCAAGCCAAATGGTAGGATCGGTAGAATCTCATACAATCCAACGATCCTATGCGATCCTACACGATCCTATATACAATCCTATCATTTTTGCGATCCTGCTATGATTTTAAACTTTTTGGTAAGATGGGATCGTAAAATCGTGCAATTTTACTATCCGGATCGCGATTTTGACAACCATGGAAAAGACTGCTATTTCTATTAGTTTTCTCAAGTCCATACTCCAATTTGCTGTGCTGCATTCTGGAAATAGCATAGTAGTCCTTGCGCCATGCATTTTTCGAAATAAAATTGTTGCTAGCAGTCCAAATTGCTATTGCCCACAAGTGTACAACTCTCTATCCAAGGACGGAGCTATAGTTGGACGGGAGGCAATGCCCCCCCCCCCCCCCCCCCCCAAAATATTTTTTTTTAAAAATACTATTATTTACATGTGTATTAGTTTTAGCAATTTGGTTTAATAAAATTAAATTTAGCCCCTTTAGCAATATTATTGATCTTTTTAAAAGCCATAAAAAATAAATATAAAATATAAAAAAAAGCCTCACATGCGTGAAAAATTATAAGGTCCTCATGGTGAACCACGTCACTTGTCCACCATTCCACAAAGCCAATTTAACTATTTTTTTATCATAAGTTGACTTAGCAATTTTAAACAAGAGGGAGTCTTTTAATAGAATTGTGGACAAGTGACGTGGTCTACTATGAGAACTATACAAATTTTCCACGTGCATGCTCAGAGGCTCTTTTTTTTTTTTTTTTCTTTTTTCTTTTTTAAATAAAGGTTAATAGATTTCATTCATCATAAAATCTCTCTCATTTTTTGTTTCTCTCTCACATTTTTCTTTTTTGCACATGTTCAACTCTATCAAAAATAAATCAAAGTTGTTATAATTTTTTTTAAAAAAATTAGAAAGTGTACGGAGAGGTGGAGCCTAATTTTATGGGATATGAAGAAACGACGTTGAAAAAAACTGTTTTTATTTTTTTATTTTTTTTTATTTTTATAAATATATAAAAATATTACCTAAAATTTAGGAGTTTTATTTAGAGTACATGGCTTAGAATCCATGACTTAGACAGCTTGGAAGCCCCTTAAATAGTGGTATCGATTATAGATCTAAAATTTAAGATAAACAAGTTCAAAAAAATTAGTCTAACAACAAAAATTATCAATAGCAAAATTAAGCCCAACTAACTATAAAAAATAAAGACATGCAAGGCACCAAAAAGAAAGAAGAAAAAAGGGAAATCATCTTGATCCCCTGATCTAGCAAACCTAGGCCCAATGGGTAGGGTGTCACTATGGACACACCTAGGTGGAAGACGCCAATTCAGGTCGCCCACTATCTATTTTTTGTTCATAAAAAATAAAAATAAAAAAATAAAAACTTGTGAGAACTGAGAACACCACAATACGCAAGACCCCAAAAAAAAGAAAAAACAGAAAACCTAAGTGGCTAATTGAAAGAAGAGAAGAGAGAGTGACAAAGTGAGACTCTGGGACTTGAAGCAAGGAGAAGAGACAACAGCATTAAAGCACTTATTTTTGGTCTGAAAAAGCAACTGTTTTAACACTGATTTTTTAAGATTACCAAACGACTCTCTTTTCATCTTGTATGCTTCAAAACTTAAAGACCTTCAATCGTAGGTTTCACTGCCCAGAGACAGTCTAACCTTATTCTTCCCCATCCAACAATAAAGAAAAGATCAAGGAGTAGTCCCTGTGGGAAAACTAGCCAGCAAAGGATAGGGCTAAGGATCTGGGGTTTTCATTAACCAGCGATCAGGAAGCGGTCAAAGTTAGGTCAGACCAAGCTAGTTGAGCAGCAGGAGGAGAATCGGTCTAATCTCAAGTAAACCCACAGTCGGAGTCATAAGGAAAATACCAGTTGGACTGGGAGCACCCACCGGTAAAGCCATTGGCTAACGCCCATCTTCTTTCTTTAATTCCATCCTAAAAGTAAGTCAAAGTCTTTGGCACTTGACCTTGACCATGCTTCCTTGGAAAAGGAGAAAGAATTGGCTGAGCAGGCTTGTCTTCGCTTCTTATCCATGATCAGTCTTTCCCTTCATTCCGAGTCAAGGGTATTGGGGATTTCCCTTAATTGCCTCTTAGTTCCTGTAGGTAGGCTACTCGCCCATGCTTCATGCCGCATTTCCTAGGTGGAGAGATTCCCCTGGTTCTTCTTTCTCGTGAGCTAGGTTTAATAGATTAGTTCCTATACTGGGCGTTGTTGAGATAAAGGGTCCACAAACCTCTATCTATTAAGAAAAGGTAGTAACGAGGTTCTCGTCCTGCCCTCCAAAGCAAGAAGACGAGATTGCTGCAGCTGCCAGATTGGTTATACCCGTTGTGAGTATGATTGCTGCGTATATGTTAAGATGCTTGATGAGATGGCGGGGGACTACCTTACTCGTAATAGCCACTATGGCCTACATTCTTACTGCCAGCGTTATCCCGTCTTTTTTCGTTCCAGTTATTCTCTGAATGTACTCGTCCGCCTTCTCGAGTCTCTAGACTTGCTTCCTAAAGCTCTGTGGCTGCCTGCCTGTGATCAACTTCTTTACTTTTCGTTTTTTGAGCCTTTTCCTTTGCTGTTAGCTGTAGCATACTGTCTTAGTTAGCTAGTTTGACTTTATCTTATCATATTCTGGTGGTGTAGCATTTTTTTTTTCTCCAGACCACCACCGACAGCCTTAGCTTGTGTGACTTCGGCTCCAAAAATGAGAGTCAAGCTGTGAACAACGAAGAATAAAAATACAAATTGGGACGTCAGGGTCTAACCTCGTTTTCCCTTGTCGTCCAGTAGTAGCATTACTGGAAGTAGAACCATCAATCCACCACCCTAGATTTGGTGTGTGTATATATATATATATATTTCATATTCCAATCTCTAGTGAAAAAATTATTGAACTTTTGTTGGTTGATTTGATCATCAATCAAATTGGACACACACGCCTCTCTCTCCCCTCTTCTCTAAACTTCTCCTTTGAGTTTTCATCATGGCCCTGCTTGGTTAAACTTTTATACTTGGTCGAAGGAACCTGAACCTTAGAATCAATAAAACTATGAGATCTAATTTGTTTTTTATTGTTCAATTTATGCTTTGAATATCGGATGTTCTTCTGTGTTTATTTTCATGATTGTCTCGTTTAATTACTAGGAGGCCTACTAGTTTATTATTCATTGCAATCTACTGCTAGGTTAGATATCAAATCCCTAATTGTTTGATCTCTCTAATTTGTGAAGCAACCAAGATTTAATAATTTGCTGCGTTAGAAATTATTAGATCTTAGGAAGAACTCTTGACTAAATTAAATACAACACCTTGTGCTTGTGTTGTTTAGCTTCATCGATCTCTCTAATTCTTAAGGCTGCTACTAGATTAAACATTTAGCGCTTGTCTTGGGTTGTTTAGTAGTTAGAATTAATTAGATCGCTTGTTTTCTAATTAATTGCAACTAAAGAGAAATAAGAAAATAGTTTCAACGGTGAATATTCAAAGTGTGAATTGATATATGCTTGCATCGGTGATCAATTATAATATTCTGATGGTGGAATGTTGACTTAGACCAAAGTTTGTTCTCTTGATTGATTTTGATACTTTGATTTAAATTGTTCCTTAGTTGTTTTTCTTAAAATTCTTTTCCTTATACTCAAAACCTCCCCCATCCTTGTTCACATAGCATAAAACTAGGCTAGATACTCTTTATGGGAACAATCTTTACTCACACCACTACATGTATTTTTAAGAGTATAGGTTTTATTTTTAGTTGCCTGCGATAGCACACCAATATGCCAAATTTTAGCATCAAACTACTAAAAAGATGCATTACCCAGTATTGTAATTGTAAAAAAAATTTACAATTGAGCTACAATACCATCCTAAATTTATGATGGTACTATAGCTCACTTGCAAAAATAAAATACTTTTTTTTTTATTCATTCTCCTCAAAAGCATCTCTCTCTCTCTCTCTCTCTCTCTCTCTCTCTCTCTCTCTCACATCCAAGTCTTTCTCATCTCTTCACAGCCTCCCTCCCTCTCTCTCTCTCTCTTCCCACTCTCTCTGTCTCGGCCTTTCTATACTTCCTCACTCTCAGATTAGCATGGGGCGGCGTATGAGGTGGAACTCAATAAAACTAAAGACACCCCTTCATGGGGATTGGTTTTTCTTCTTCTTCTTCTTCTTCTTCTTCTTCTTTTGGAGAACCAAATGAAAATCAGATCAGAGTGGAAAAGCGAGATTGAAGGGTATATAGGTAATTGTGAGATCTTTCTAGCAAGTAAAATGGAAAAGAAATCGGTGGCAGTGGTAGCTTTGATCAAGACAAAGATTAGCGTGGATTGATAGTGTGGTTTGTTAGGGTTCGACGACAGTGGCAACTTCAATCATGACAAAGATCGGCGTGGATTGATGGGGGTGGTTTGTTGGAGGTTTTTCTCCAAATTTTTGTTTTGGGTTTTGGGATTGTTGTTGTATGTAGTTTTGTTGTGTGATTAGATTTTTGTTGTTTTTTTAGATTTTTGTTGTGTTGTATGTGTTTTTTCCATGGGTGTTGATTGGATTTGGTGGCAATGCTGATTGGGTTTGGTGGCAATAGTTCTAGGTTTGGGTTGGTGGTGGGTAGTTGTTTTGGGTTTAGGTTGGTTTGATGGCAGTGCTGATTGGGTTTGGTGGTGGGTGGTTGTTCTGGGTTTGGGTTGGTTGAGAGAGAGAAATGGAGAGATAGAAATTAGAGAGTGAAGAGAGATAGATTTTTTTATATATTATTTTATTGTGTAATTTATATTATTTTAATATGTTGTATGCAAAAATAAAATTTGAGATGTTGGCTACGTTGTAAAATGCTATGGTACAATAGATAAAGTAACTTTTGAGATGGTAAAATGAGATATTTTTTAGAAACTGGATACTTAGAGCATTCATATTAGGAATGGCATACGCCATATGTTGGTAGTATTTAGCATCTAAGTTCTAAACCCCCCCCCCCCCCCCCCCCCCCCCAACAAACGGTCTTGCAAAATCTAACTATTGCAAAAAATTTTGCAATTGTGTTATAGTGCGATTCTAAATGTAGAATCACACTATAGCATAATTGTAAAACTAAATAATATTTTTTTATTCACATATCTGACTCTCTTTCTCACTTTATTTTCTCTTCTCTATTTCTCATCTCCTTTCTCTCTCCACAACGACCTCTCTCTCTTCTCACATCTCTCTCTCATGGTGGGCTCTTCTGGCGTGGTTCGTGGGTCTGGCGTGGGTCTGGCGGCGGCGTGAATCTGGTGGTATCGTGGGTCTAGTGGTTTCACCGATGAAACGCCATCCGAACCTGACACCAAACTAATACCATAAGCTTGGAAACTAAAGGGGAGCGCTCAGTTGAACTGGTAGTTGAGGGCTCTCACGATTCGATCCAGGCGAAAGCTGGACCGGCTGGACCAATAGGTCCAAGTATTGGAAGTGAAGCGTCCTCCAGTTGTAGCAATAGAGAGTGAGGGTAACTCAGTTACAAAAATTGATGGAGACGATGACGTGGAGGTGAGACTGTGGAAGTCGATATACATGATTTCTAATGGAATTGGATGGATGGCGGAGCATTCCGTTAACACTGCGTTGGGCCAGTTCGAACACTGCTTGGTCGATTGTGGCTGTCCTATAAATACCCACTTGTCTTCTAAGGTAAATACGTCTTTTTTACCTACTTGAATTAGATTTGGATTTGGTTAGTTCTATTAGTATTTGAAACTCGTAGTATTACTAGTTAGTTTATTCTTGTAGGTTTTGTGTTAAGTTTGGTGCCAATGAAGGGTTTTGTGTGTGTTTTGCAGTGAGACATGGATTGATTTTTATCTTTTGGGTTCAAATGGGTTGGATGTGGCAATGATCTAGTGGTTTTTTTTTTCCCCCTAATTTGTGTTTTTGGTTCCGGTGAGATTTTGGTGGGTAGTAGGCAATGGTGGCGTGGTGGGCATGGTGATGATTGGGTTGTTTGGTTGTTAAGAAAGGGACAGAGACTCAGAGAGGCAGGGACTGAGATGAAAAGAGAGGAGTGATAGATAATTTGTTTATTATTTTATTAATATTGTATAATTTATATTATTTTACTGTGTAGTATTGTAAAATAAAAGTTAGGATGTTAGAAGTATTGTAAAATGTTATAGTATAATTGATAAAGAAACTTTTTGGGATGGTAAAATAGGATAGGATGGCATTTCCGAATGGGAATGCTCTAATGCTCTAAGTTGTGATTTCTATATGAAGTTGTTGAGGTTTGAAAAATCACAATATTGCGCCAAGGCCTAAAACAACACAAAGGATTGAACTATAGAAAAAAAAAAAAAAAAAATTAGGCCAAAAGCCTAAATCAATCAAGGGTCATAAGGAGGAACCCAAATCCATGAATGGGTAAAGGTCTGATAAAACAAAAGGAAGAGAGATGCTCAACCTGCCATGGTCAGAAAATCACTGGGGAGCTTAGGGAAAGAACTGGGCCAGGATACCTGGGGATTCCCAAGAGCCTGGGATCCTCGGGACATGTAGCAAAGTCAAGTTTGGATTAAGACAGTTCAGGGGGGTGCTAGGAAACACAAGAAACAAGAACAGATATGTCCCTATCAGCCACCTAATGATGCAGTAAAGGGGTCAGAGGGCCTGGGAACCAACAACTCATGAGCAAAAGCTTGGTACCTCGGGGAACCCAAGAAGAAGAACCAGGAAGGAAGGAGGCTGAGGATCTTTCGACCTGGCTGAAAAGAATCAGTTCACCTAGGAAAAATGACAAAAGAGAAAGTAGCCAAAAGGTGGGTCTGAAAAAGTGGAATCTAGAAACCTTGGTGAATGAAAGAACAAAAAGCCAGCCTTCTAGGACCCCTCAAAACGAAAAGTCAGCTAGAGGCTTTTGAAGAAGAAACCTCAAAAGAAGAAAATAATGAGGAATGAGGAAAGGACCAGCCACCAATGATGCTAGCACAACATTGGTTCTGATATCCAGGGGAGCAAATAGAGAGAATCAGTGGTACCCCGAAAACCGCAGGATGGCATTATAAAAGGGGAAGCAGCCAAGAGCAAAAGGCATTTAGCAACAGTGAATTAGAGTAAAAATCCTTGAGAAAACCCTGTCAGAATTCAAAAAAAAAAAAAAAAAGAAGAGAGAGAAAAGAGAGGGAAATACCGTCCGGTATCCTCAAACAGCCACTAGAGAACACACTTGGATTCAAATGGATTCAAACTTTGCAAGTCTTAGAGGCCTGAAGAGCCATCTAAGTCTGTGATTTTTGAACTTATTTGGACCTTATAACATGTCCTAGTGAGTGGTGTATTACACAATTAAGAAAGTAATGAAGTATTTTACATTGTTTTAAGTATCCCTAATGTTTTGTTTTATGTTCTTTCTTTGTCATTTCATTCCTTTACTGTTTCTTGCTGTTCAATGCATATATTTCTTGTATGTTAGCATGTATGTGTTGTAGGATTCATGCTCTGTGCACCACCTGGTTCGAAATCAGCCCAATTAGTTGCGGTGAACCAAGCACATTCCCTTGAAACAATAAGTATTTGGCCCAGGATCCTAGTTTCTACTTTGGCCTATGTGCCAAAAAAAAAAAAAAAAAAAAAAAAAAGCCACACAGAAGTTTTGACCTAACCGCAAATATCAAATAAAAAAGAAAGTGAGGTAGGAACTCTCTACACTCATCGAAAATAGAAGAGACAAAGAGTGTGCTAAATTTTGTTTGCTAGTGAGAAGCTAATGGGAAAGTAGTAGGAAGAAACCAAAATTGAAATTGTATTGTATGTATGACTGGTCCTACCCACTGGTGAGTAAAAAGTTGCAACTTTATTGTTTTGTGTAATAAGTTGTAACTTTATTGATTTGTGCAGTGAATTATAAGCATCAATATGTTTTTTTCTAATTTTTGGTATGATAGATTTGTAAGATAGGGAAATAATGAAATAGCTTAAAATTATAATAATAATAATAATAATAATAATAATAATAATAATAATAATAATAATAATAAAGAAATGAACACTCAATAGGAAAATAATGGAATTAAAAAACTAATTTTTTATAGAATAAGTCAAGAAATTATTTGAATTGTTTTGTTGTTGTAAGTTGTAAAATAAATCCCTATCATTAAAATGACTTTTATTTGATTGGTAGATCATGGAGAATTCAGCTACAAGTCTATAATATTTGATTTCTTCAAAAGAAAAAAAAGAAAAAAGAAAAAAAGAAGAAGAAGATAATAAGCTAACATGTTCATAGCCTCTAACGTTGATGTCCTAATATCTAAAAGCCCTCAAACAAAACTTTGAAAAGTCACTACAAATAAAATTAGCATTTGTTCATTGTATTGTAATACAAGATTGTGTCCATAAATATGAATTGTCCACACATGACACATACTCTTTTTTGAGAGGAACATGACACAACATTTAATTTGTTAGATATCAATCATTTTTGCATCACCAGACCACAAATTAATCATCAAACGATAAGAAATAATAATCTAGAGGTATGGAGTGGTACACGTGGAGGAAATTGAAAGAGAGCACAAATCTAGATAGATATTCTTTGTGCTTTTTTGTTTTTTGTTTTGTTTTGTTTTGTTTTTTTTTTTTTTTTGAGAAACAAACACACACACACACACACACACACAGGGGAGAGAGAGAGAGAGAGATTCTAACACAAAGGCACACCACAACTCCACTCAAAAGTCATGGTAACTTTTAAGGGAGGGTGGTACTAGATAGATATTCTTAGTGTTGACTGTAAGATAGACTCGATAGAGGAGTAAATTAAAGAAAATTCGGTTTGCTATATGGTTTCATTAATCTTTCTGATGAGTGCATCACCTGGACTTTTGGGGTTCCTTCTTAGAAGATTGGTGGTTCCCTCTGAAACTGCAATTTGTTCTTTTGTTAAAAAAAAAAATTGAAACTTATTGTGTTAGCCAGTGTTCTTAAAAAGTTCTAACATATGAAAAAACATTGCAATTGAACCTAATTTTACCCCTTTTGACACATGATTAAAAATCCTCTTGCGCTATTAAATTTAATCTATTTAAGATTAGTATGTCAATCTTATTATTAAGCATCTATATCTCATTGTGGATTTTCCTAGCAGGTGTGTAATTGATTCTGCTGCTAACTTTGGGCTTTAGTATTTTTGGACTTCAATGGACAGCTCAGATGGAACCTTGAAATCTTGATATAATCTTTTCATTTTTGATGTTTTAAACTGGCATGACCATTGATTTTAGAAATGCACTCGATCAGCTTATTTAATGGGATTTCTAAATGCTTTACAGATTTATAACTTACCGCCAACTACTTAATTTAAGAGTTTTAGGTAATGTTCTTAATACTTGCAATTAGTTGTAGAAGCATAAATTGTGAAATAGTTTCTTGTGGCCATTAAAGAATCAATGCTTATCTATACTATTACTATCAAATACATTTGAGTTTTGCTTATGTTAGGCACACATATGGTTTGATTTTTTTTTTCTTCTATTAAGAATTAAATCCTTCACTAACCAATATTTCACTATGCAAATGGCTCAATTTTGCTAGATAATATATTTGTGTGGGCTTTTATTGATGTTTTGTGTAGATACGCATAGTGCATATTCTTTTATTTTGTTTTTTATTTATTTATTTATTTATTTGTGTGTGTGTTTTTAATAGAAATGAAAAGAGAAAAAGAAGTGGTGAAAATAGTGAGGGTTGAAGATAGATTTATAAAATAGGACAAAACTTAGGTACAGTATCTTATGTGTTGTTCCTTAAGTTCCTCTCTTCAGATTCAGCCATGTGGCTATTTAACTAAAAATACACTTCCAACCAATGAGAAAAAATCCACATGGCAGAATCTTAAGAAGGGAACTTAAGGAACAACATCTAATTAATGTACCTAAGTCTTGCTCTATAAGATATTGCCTAGGATTATTCCAATGTTCTTGGAAACTGTAAGCATATCCGTATGAGTTCTGAAAATTTTGGTTAAATTGGTTTTTGGCATTTTGTTGAGCATTTTAGTTAAATTGGTTTTGGGCACCTATCAATGGCTTTTGTAAATAGAGAAAAATAAACATGAATTTGCTTTTCTTTTCCTTTTTTTAAGAGATAAGAATGGTAAAAGTCTTAGGTTTGAAACTTGAAAGACTCGAAATTATGGCCATGGAAATACTTCATATGTGGTGATTATATTGATTCAATCAATGTATTTATTTTCATATCCTTGTTTTTGTTTAAGTCCATATTATCATTGTTAAAATTTTCAGTTTATAACTTTATATAATTTTTTTTTATTTGTATGTAATTCTTTAGGATATGTCATGCAAGATGGCATGAAGTAGTCTCTTATCAATAAAATTTTCTCACCTATAAAAAAAAATTAACACTATTAAAATTAATGGATATGCAAAGTTTTGATCCTATCCATAAAAAGATGTTCATACTTCATATATATCCTTGATTGCTATTTTGCTATTTTGATATTTCAAGTTACGTCGGAATTAATCCCATATCTATGTGGGACTCTCGTTGTGGAAATAAGAGCTTTGTGCTAACTAGACGGCCTTGACTTGCATCTCTCTAAAACCAAATTTTCATCGCCCAATAAGAAACTAATGCTAGTGCTTCCCTCTTAGATCATGACTCGACGACCTTGACTTACTAGTTTAATTTACCCTTAAAAATGTTTTTATTTAATTTAAGATTTTAATTTACCCATAATGACTTTTCTACTCCTTCCAAGAGGGTACATTAGTTCGCTGCTCAAGATGGCTCTTGTCCAATTGTGGGTGTCCAACTATTTTTCATTGGGAGTCATATGCGAATCTGGGCCGGTTTTAGTTTAGTCTTATTAGTACCGGGCTTTGTTTTGCTTTGGTCCTCTTTGCTTTCTTTGGCAGACAATTCTGTGGCGTCAGAATAAAATCCCTGAATCTTCACTAGATCTTCTATATAGTTTATGCGTATATAATGTGGAGGATCGTAATTTTGATCGTATATAATGCGTGTATTTTATTTTCATATCCTTATTGTTCTGTTTAAGTCCATATTATCATTGTTAAAATTTTCAGTTTATAACTTCATATAATTTTTTTTATTTGTGTGTAATTCTTTAGGATATTTCATGCGACGGCATGAAGTAGTCTCTTATCAACAAAATTTTCTTACCTATAAAAAAAATAAAAAATAAAAAATAACACGGTTAAAATTAGTGAATACGCACGGGTCTTGATTGCTAATTGGCTGTTTTGATATTTCAAGATAAGTTGGACCCTCATATCTCCCTATCGGTGATGACCCTCATATCTATGCGGGACCATTGATGTGGAAATAAGAAACCAATGCTGGTGCTTCTCTCTTACATCATGACTTGACGACGTTGACTTACTAGTTTAATTTACCCTTAAAAATGTTTTTATTTAATTTAAGTTTTTAAATAACTCCTGAAAAGAAAATTCTTGGAGCCGCAACGGCTTAGATATTTTCTCCCCACTTGCTCAATCCGGTCTCTTGCTGCTATAAATAGAGACACTGTTTGCTCCTGTAGGTTATGGAAATGCATCATTTTCTTCACTCCAACTAGCTGCTATCAGCCTATAACCATCAATTACCACTATTTTAGATCATATATAACACGGGAAAACCTGCCTTACAATGTCAGTCTACTCTATGTTGAACGAGATTGCTCAACATGGAAATATTGAAGCCTTTTACAGTTTAATAATTCGGCAGGATGTAACAATTTTGGAGGACATCAATCAGCTACCATTTGTTGATACTCCTTTACACATAGCTACATCTGCTGGGGGCCCACAACACATCCAATTTGCATTGGAGATGATGAGATTAAAGCCCTCATTTGCCAAGAAGCTAAATCTAAATGCGTATAGCCCCATTCATACCCAGATGGCGCGTCGGCTTCTACAGGTAGATGGAGACTGTTAGTGTATAGATTAGCCCATTGGGCTTAGCCTAGTATATTACTTGTACTACACTTATATTACTTGTATTGCACACATACCTAGCTTATATAAAGGCTCTCTTTTGTACATTGTTTTACACGTATTAATATACTGACTATTCAGTCATTCTCTCTCTTTATATTGTTAACATGGTATCAGAGCCTTTCCTCTGATTTTTTTGGTTCCTGTGGACATTTCCGGCATTCTTCCACTGCCCTCGCCTTCATCCAGTAGTCACTGTCAGAAGCGAGTCACCGCCGTCATGCCCACAACCCTAGAACACTCGGATCTCATCAGTTTGTTGATCAAGCCGCCAAAGTAAAGGCACATATTGACAGATCTGACAGTCCCGAGCAAAACCCAACAAAGAACGGCCAGAAATCACCTCTCACGTGCCCCCACGCGTCGGCTGAAGTTTCTGCCGCTCGATCACGCGTTCCACGCGCTGCCACTCGCCTCCTCGTGCTCCCACGCGCCTCTACGCGCCATCCTCCTTCCTCACGCGCCTTATGCACCGGCCACGCGCCTGCTCCTTATCGCGTTTTGCCATGTCAGCCCTAGGGTGACGTCACTCAGCCACGTCATCATCCCACGTCAGCACATCCGTTGACCGTTGACCTATGGCCGTTGACTTTGACCAAAGTAAAAAATTTTCAACAGGACCTATCTTACTCAGTTTTTTGCGTAGATTCCGATTTTGGGCTCTGTTTCTGCATTTGAGGTCTCTAAATCTCATTTTTTGGTCATTTTCTTCATTATGGCTCAACAAAATGAACGCGACATCATACGTCCTACCACCATTATGTTGGATGGTCCTACTAGTTATCATGCATGGTCTCAGAATATGACTGTTTTTCTCAAGGGTCATAAACTGTGGAGATATGTGACTGGTTCAATTCTTAAACCAGTACCAAACCCTAAGTTCAAAGTCACAGCTGCTGAAGAGTCTTCCACGACTACTGTTACAACAGATGATTATGAAGATCGCCTAGAGGAATGGGAGAGTATTCAGAGTAAGATCTTGTTTTGGTTTATTAATACCTCTATTCCCTCCATTCATAATCTTCTTCCTCATCTTGAGACTGTCGAGGTTGCTTGGAAGTTTTTGGCTGATCGCTATAATTGTACTAATGATTCAAGCTTGGATTTCCACATTGAATCCAAACTTTATCAAATGCGCCAAGAGACAGGTTAGTCTATTTCTGATTTTTATTGTTAGACTTCTACTATGTGGGAACAACTCTCTGTTGCAGATCCTCCACTAGTGTGTTCTAAGGACATTGAGCTCTTTGTCAAATATCGAGATCGCCGTAAATTTATGCACTTCATGATGGGTTTGCGTGAGGATTTTGAGCCTACTAGGGCTTCCCTGCTTAGCCGGTCTCCTACTCCTTCTCTTGATGCTGCAGTCAATGAGCTCATCTCTGAGGAAAACCGTCGGTCTGCTTATCACATGTCATCATTTGATCATGTATTGGCTACACCATCTCCACAGCCTCCCATTGCTGCATTCACTGCTCCTCCACGAATAAACTCTGGGTGTTCCACCTCTCAGTCTTCCAAAGGTACTCGCTGCGAGTTTTGCCGTGCTAAAGGCCATGACATCTCAGTTTGTCGCAAACTGTAGAAATTTATACAAGAGCAGAATAAAGCTTCTCTTCCTCGGGCAGCTGCTGTATGTCCTTCCGATCCATCGGTTCCTATAGGTCCATCTTTGGCTTCCTCACTTACTACGGCTGATATTGAGGCAGTTGTTCAACAGGTTTTATCCCGCACTTCCACTGCCCTTTCTGTCACCTCAGGTAAACAACCTTGGTTTTTTGATACTGCATGTTGTAACCATATGACTTCTGATGAATCCCAATTTTCTGATAAGGCACCCTCAGAACATCCAATCACCATTTACACTGCTGATGGAACTCCTATGCCTGTTAGTTATAAAGGAACAATCTCTTCTCCTTGTTTATCCCTTAGTGACACTTTTCATATCCCAAAGTTATCCCTCAATTTGCTTTCTGTTAGTCAACTTTGTGAATTAGGCGTAGATCTTCTCTTTACTAATCATGGTGTGGATGTGCAGGATCCCCAGACGGGTCAAGTGCTTGGGACAGGCCGTAAGGTTGGTCGCATGTTTGAGGTTCATGACTTGAAGATTCCTTCACAAGTTGTTTCTGCAGCTGCTACCACTACCACCTCCTCACCTGATCTATGGCATGCTCGTCTTGGTCATCCATCCTTATCTCGTCTTCAGTTGTTAGCTTCTCCAGGTCATTTAGGTTCAGTTCAGTTTCAAAAATTTGATTGTACTTCCTGTCATTTTAGCAAACAAACAAAATTGCCCTTTAATAATAGTGACTCATTTTCTTCTGCACCCTTTGATCTTATACATTCTGATATTTGGGGTCCTGCACCTGTTCCTACTGAGGGGGGATCTAGATATTTTGTCATATTTGTGAATGATTTTTCTCGATATACTTGGATTTATCTACTTCATCATAGGTCTGAACTTGTGTCTATTTACCAAACATTTCATAAAATGATTGAAACACAATTCAATTGCACCGTCAAAGTTTTTCGATCAGATAATGCTCAAGAATATAATGATAAATCTTTCCTATCCTTTTTAGACAATCATGGTACACTTACTCAGCGGTCTTGTCCTTACACCTCTCAACAAAATGGTCGTGCAGAACGAAAACATCGTCACATTCTTGATGTTGTCTGCACCCTTCTCATTTCTGCCTCTCTTCCTGAGCGCTTTTAGGGTGAGGCTGCACTCACTGCTGTATACACCATTAATCGTATCCCTTCACCAACTACACACAACAAATCACCATTTGAGCTTCTCTATGGTCAAACCCCTGACTACTCCTCTCTTCGGGTTTTTGGTTGTGCTTGCTTTGTCTCTTTTCCTCCTCATGAATGAACAAAGCTCCAACCTTGTGCTCGTCTCTGTTGTTTCCTTGGTTATGGTGTATCTCAAAAGGGGTTTTGCTGCTATGATCCCATTTCTCATCGTCTTCGTGTCTCTCGTCATGTTGAGTTTTGGGAACATCGTCCTTTCACAAGTCTTCAGCAGTTTCCTACATCCTCTTCCTTTGAGTCTCCCATTTTTACTGATCTTTTCCTCCCTCTCTATCCTGAACTTGTGGAGGATTCTTCAACATCGGTTGCCTCTCCAGACGACTCATCTCCGGTTCTGTCCTTGGCATATGACCCGTCTGTCTTAGATCCTATAGCACCACCCTCTCCTGAGTCCCCTGATGGTCCTAAACTTCGTCGTTCCACTCGGGTAAGCATTCCTCCCCCTTATCTCTCTGATTATCACTGTTCTTTCGCCCTTGCCACCCTCTATGAACCTCACACCTATCGTAAGGCCCATACTGACCCTCTTTGGCAGCAAGCTATGAATGATGAACTAGATGCCCTTCATAAAAATCACACTTGGGATATGGTTGATTTGCCTCCTGGTCAGTCTGTAGTAGGTTGTAGGTGGGTTTACAAGATCAAGACCAAGGCTGATGGATCTGTTGAACGATACAAGGCTCGCCTAGTTGCCAAGGGCTTTACCCAAGAGTATAACATTGACTGTGAGGAAACATTTACTCCTGTTGCTCACCTTACATCTGTCAGATGTCTCATTGTTGTGGCTGCTGTTCGCCGTTGGCCTCTTTATCAAATGGATGTGAAGAATGCTTTCCTCAATGGAGACCTTCAAGAAGAAGTGTACATGCAACCACCCCCTGGCTATCCACATTCAGCCAGTCAAGTTTGTCGCCTTCGTCGTGCTCTTTATGGCCTCAAGCAGGCTCCTCGAGCTTGGTTTGAAAAGTTCAACTCAGTTGTTGCTCAGCAGGGTTTCACTTCGAGTCCTCATGACATTGCTCTCTTCGTCCGAAGATCCTCTGCTGGTATCACTCTTATTCTTCTCTATGTTGATGATATGATTATTACTGGAGATGATTCTGCAGGTATCCGCTCTCTCTAGCACTTCCTTAGTCAGCATTTTGAGATGAAAGATTTGGGTACTCTTAGCTATTTTTTGGGCTTGAGGTTACCTCATCCTCTGATGGATACTATCTTTCCCAAGCTAAATATGCTTTTGATCTTCTCTCCAAAGCCGGTATCACTGACAACAAGACTGTTTCCACTCCTTTGGAATACAATGCAAAGCTCACACCCTTGGATGGTGAACCTATATCTGATGCTACTCGCTATCGTCAGTTGGTTGGTAGTCTGATCTATCTCACTGTTACTTGTCCAGATATTTCACATGCCGTGGGTATGGTTAGTAAATTCATGGATGCCCCTCGTTCTGTCCACTATGTAGCTGTTCTTCGGATTCTCCGATATGTCAAGGGTACACTTTATCATGGTCTACACTACTCCTCTCGGTCTTCTCTTGAGCTTCATGCTTATTCAGATACGGACTAGGCAGGTGATCTGACTGATCGATGCTCTATCACAGGTTTCTGTTTCCTATTGGGTACTTCTCTTGTCTCATGGCGAAGCAAAAAGCAGGACGTTGTTTCCCGTTCCAGTACTGAGGCTGAGTATCGTGCCCTTGCCGACATCACCTGCGAGCTTGTCTAGCTTCGCTGGCTCTTGGCTGACATGGATGCTCCACAGCCCACTCCTACTCCTCTTTATTGTGACAATCGTAGTGCTATCTACATTGCTCATAATGATGTCTTCCACGAACGCACCAAGCACATTGAGATCGACTGCCACATCACTCGCCAGCATCTCAAGAAAGGCAATCTCAAGTTGTTCTTCATCTCATCTGCTGACCAGCCTACTGATATCTTCACCAAGTCTCACCTGCATGGTTGTCTTCGAGATCTTATATCCAAACTCCAGTTGGCTTCCTCCTTACCATCTCGAGTTTGAGGGAGAATGTTAGTGTATAGATTAGCCCATTGGGCTTAGCCTAGTATATTACTTGTACTACACTTATATTACTTGTACTGCACACATACCTAGCCTATATAAAGGCTCTCTTTTGTACATTGTTTTACACATATTAATATACTGACTATTCAGTCATTCTCTCTCTTTATATTGTTAACAGAGACCTTGTCCGTGTAAAAGGAAAGGAGGGTAGAACTCCTTTGCATGATGTTGCTGCGGCAGCAGCAACAGAGCAGCAACTTGATTTATTATTCAAATTTCTGTCATACTGTCCCAATTCTATTGAAGATGTGACGATTCAAAACCAAACCGTTCTGCATATTGCCCTGGAAAACAACAACTTGGGTGCTTTTAAACTCTTAGTAGGATGGCTCTGAGAAAATAAGTCTGAAAATGCCAACTGAACTGGCAAGATGAGAATGGCAACACTATTTTGCACGTGGCAGTATCTCTCTCTATTCCTCAATTATCTACATACTAAAGAAACACACTAAAGCTTGTGTTGTGAATGTCTATCGTGCAAGTAATACATCATGATCATTCCTTTTTTTACTTTAACGAAGAAAAAAAAAAAGAGGCAGCAGCTCACCTCCAGTTTTTATTTCTCCTATTTCCCCCCGTTTTTAGATAGATGAATGACACCTGGAAACAAACTGATCCAACGATTAAAAAAAAGAGGCCAACTTGGAAAAATACAACAGTGACCTTACTGCCTCTTCCTTTTCTCTGTGGCTCTCTTCTCACTCTGCAACTATGCAGCATCACAACGCCAAACTGAAAACATAGAGCATAAATGGAAAGCCCAAAACTGACCATATTAGTCAAACTGAAATCCCAAACCATCTCTGAAAAGTTAAATCTCACCATTGACAACCCTATCATGTGCTTGCAAGAAAATAAATTGTTTTCCATTTTCGATTTTCAAATCAAGTTCGAAACCAGTGAGCTTTCTCGTCGTTGAGGTTTTAAATCTCAGATGCTTTTTATTAAAAGCATACCCACAAAATTTTTCAGATTTTGCATCTCCCTCTCTGTCGAAATTTATCATCGTTGAAGTTTTTCAGATCTGCATGCGTTTTTTCTTTTCTTTTTTTTGCTTTTTAGATAGTGGAAATTGAATGATTTTTACTCTTCTTGTTGTGTTTATTTCTCTAGTTTTAAAATGATGTTCAACTTGAGGAATTGAGAGATTTGTGAATTTTGAAAACCCCTTCAATCTTTATATCTTCAACCCTGTAGGAGCATAAATAAAAATCTGAATAAAGATTCTAAAGAGAGAGATAGAGAGAGAGGCAAAACAATAGAAAGAGAAAGGGAAAATGAGAGAAGGGAGATTGAGGTGGGCGATAGCCTAGAAAACTCCATAGAAGGATGGGTAGCTCTAGAAAGAGATGGAAAAAGAAAAGATAAAGCAATGCACAAATTGAGAAAAAGATGTGAACTTTTTTTTACCTTTGGATGGTTGGTGCGCTAGATGTCATTCATCTATCTGAAAACAGGAGAAATAAAAACCGGAGGTGAGCTGCTCCCAAAAAGGGAAATCCTAATGTGTTTGTATCACCACAATATGCAGGCCGTGAGGGTGTCACTAAATTGTGGGGTTAATATAAGCGTTAGGAATTTAGACGGTCACACAGCACAGGACATGTTGCAAGAACAAACACACGTTGAGATCAGGGATATGCTAAGCCATACCGGGGCTTTACGGTGTATATTTATTCCTACCAAACCCCCAAATTTAATACCTTAAAAAAATTGACCTTCCTCCAAAAATAATACTACCCAATAGAATTAAAAAGATGCAATAAAAATGTAAAACACGAAGATCCTACCTCGTATTTGATATTGTGTTTCTCAGAATCCTTGAAAGGAACATGATACTTAGCAAGACTAGAGAAAAATTTTATGAATTTGGAATAAGAAAAGGGAAGACGGACGACCTTACTTAAATAGGATCTATTATCCTATTGTCCATACGTCAATGTCCTCGATCTCCCAAAGAAAAGGGATGGCGATGGAGACTATTGAGCAATATTTTACATAAATGATGAGATTAGTGACAGTATTAATGTATCACTACATTATGCATGCAGGCTGTGCGTCACTTATTAGCTTGGGGTGGGACATCTTTCAAGGTAAACGAGAAGAATTTAAAGGGTAAAACAGCGTTGGACATCTTGCAAGGACAACCACAAGAAGTAGACAACAGCGAGATGAGGGATATACTAGACTGTGCTGGAGCTTTAACAGCTTCATCTCTTCTTACAGTTACTCCTCCTCATGCACATTACCTAAGTCCGCCCGTGCCCGAAGTCGCAACTCCTGAGACGGTTGTCAAAGAACCACTATCAGACGACAAGCGCAATGCGTTGCTGGTGGTTGCTGCACTGCTTGTCACAGTGACCTATCAAGCGATACTCAGCCCTCCTGGGGGACTTTGGCAAGACAATGATCTGTCCAAACCCAATACCACTACAGCTGTACTCAGCCCTCCTAGTTCACATAGAGCAGGGTCAACCATTGCTGGCACAGAATCATCACTCCCTTTTAGGTTGTTCTTGGGTTTTAATTCTGCTATATTTTTGTCCGCAATCGCAGCAACTTATTTCCTCGTTACACCAGTCGGACTCAGTGGTGCGATTTTAGCCGGAGTCTCTGTATCCCTCTATTACTGCTATTTTAATTCATTGATAGTCATAACCCTTGCTCCAGACTGGACCGTTAATTTTGTTATGTTATTACCATTAACTATCCTCTTAGTAGTAGCCGCTTTAATCTTTGCACTTAAAGGGATAGGTTATTTGCGGAATCTTAGAAGGAACTAAAAATATATATATAGCCGAGCTTGGAGCTGATGCATCTAGAATGTATCAATTTGTATTTTTATTTACTAATAAATTTCAAGAATAAAATTTAGCTTATATAGGCATGGTTGGAAGTACCCAACTTCATTTATGAATGTAATGTATGTATAATATTTTTTCAATAAAGCAGTCAGATTGCCGTCGGTTTTTTTTTTTTTTTTTTTTTTTTTTTTTTTTTTTTTTTTTTGGAGTTCGCAATCAAATTCCTCACACTGTCACACACCTAAATGGCAAAATCCACTTGCCTTGACTCAAAATTTATCATCTTTCTGCTCATTATAATTTTGTACAATTCCCATTTTCCTCTACTTAGGAGTTATTTGCTTTGTAAATTTCACATGTTAAGACAACTTTGTCAAAACACTAAGGGTCTGTTTGGATAGCACTTATTTTTGCTGAAACTGAAAACTTGTTGCTCAAAACACTGTAGCAAATAATTAGAAAAACGCGGATTAAAGTAACAAAACGCGGGTATTGTAGCGGAGGTGAATGTACTGTAGCATATAAATACCAAATATATCTCTTTTTTCCTTTCTTTCTCCATTCACTCCTCACCCGAACCCTTGCTAGCGCCTGTGCCAAGAGAGTTCCACGCCCACCAGAGTTCCACACCTACATTGGTCTGACGTCGGCGAAGAGCGCCGGTGAGAAATTCACGAGGAAGAAAAGCCCAGTCCGACGCCGGCGTGTGCTCTTCCTTCAGAACAGGGATCACACAACTCACAGCCTACACCCACCTGCCCCATTCCTTCTTCCCCACAATCCCAAAGAATTGTCAGGTATCAAGATCAAGCTAATCCAGTGGAAATTTATACTTTGTTAGCTGACAAATTTTTTTTTCTTTTGGTAACATCCAGACAAAATTTGTGGGTCAGATTGGCGTAATCTGGGTTCTGATTAGATGTTACTGTTAGATGAGTTTTTATTTTTTCGGTATGTGTTTATTCTTAATTTTGATTTTCTGTCTCTTTATTTTGCGATGATTTTATAGATTCTGTTTTAATTTCTGATGGTATATGTTTGGATGCAAGCGATTTATGGTTGAAAGTTGAACCTTTTGCCGTTGATGTATATTAATTTGTTTTGCAAGAAGAGGGTTTGGGTTTTGGATCTTCATTTTTTTTTTTTTTTTAATTATTTGCTGTAAATTTGTAACAAACGTAGGAGAAGAGAAGGGAAGCCTTCTCTTTCAATTTTTTGGTTTTAGTTTTGCGCTTGAAAGCTGCGTTCATGAGACTACCTCTGTGAAAATGGAAATTATGGGATCTAGATCTGTTGTCCGAATATGATTTGTAGGAAATCAAGGGATTATTTCTTTTGGGTTATGGACAAGGTATAATTCAGCCTCTCTATTTCATCTTTTCTTTAATGCAAAGATTCTAATGTTTTCATTAATGGATGTTGTTGTTGTTTCCTGGTGGGTTATTATAGTTGGGGCTGGTCCATCTGGTTTAGCAGTTGGTGCTGGCCTCAAAAAGCAAGATGTGCCATTCATTTTGTCTGTTTGACAAAGATGGAGATGGTGAGCATTTCCCTCTTATATATGCTTATGTTTAGTGGCTCTACCTTACTTATTATATGCACTTATGCTTCAACATCTATAAAACATGTTATCTCTCTGTTTAGCAATAAAAAGGACCTATAAGACATGTTTTCAAGAAGATGTATGAGTGGAATAGCATATTTATATGGTGCTCAAATACTTGATTGTGTAGGTTGCATTACTGTTGAGGAATTGGCAACTGTTATCCGGTCATTGGATCAAATTCCAACGGAGGAGGAGCTTCAGGACATGATAAGCGAAGTTGACGCTGATGGAAACGGAACTATGGAGTTTACAGAGTTCTTGAGCTTAATGGCCAAGAAAATGAAGGTAACCAATTAAAGTTATTACTTTTTAAACATACCAAACTACACTCATTAACCAAAAAACATGTCAATGTATCCTACCAAAGAAAAAGAAGTAATATCCCAAATTGGCAATTCTAATATTTTGTTCTACATGTTTGTCTTCTCCTTATGTAGTAAATGATAAATTACTATTAATCCTAAAAATTTAAACGGTTAAGAAACTATGAATTTAATATTCTAATAGTAAAGAGAGCAAGAATTAAACAAATTTACAACCAAACATAATTGAACCATTATCTGTGCTTATGGTTGGATATTTGTGTGTTCTTTTGTAGGAAACTGAGGTAGAGGAGGAGCTTAAAGAGGCTTTCAAAGTCTTTGACAAGGACCAAAACGGATATATATCAGCTACTGAGGTATATTGTTATCTCTTAAATACTCTTTAGTTAATATATGAATACGTAAATGTATGTAAGTGAAAGTGAAAGCCTCCTTTTTGCCTCTAAAATGACACTTTTGTTTCTTGCTCTTTTGATGACCACTTTTAGCTTTTCCATGTTCAAATAATAATTGGGTTACTCTTACTTTGGTGGCTGCCACTTTGGCTTGTCGATAAGATACTGCTGATTCTAGCTTTGTTAATTCTTGGAAATGTTGAAAAGTATGGTCTGAGAAGGCCATCCATAGGTCCTTCACAACTCAAAAATAGTGCAGGCAAGACTCCTGTGCTGGACATTGGTGCATTACAAAAAATTAGATCTGGTGAGATCAAAGTGGTCCCTGGAGTGAAAAGGTTTTTCCCTGGCAGAGTTGAACTTGTTAATGGAGATGATATTGAGATTGATTCTGTTATCCTGGCAACTGGGTATCGCATCAATGTTCCTTCATGGCTAACATAACAAACTATGTTAACGGTTGTAGAAAAAAAGATATAAAAAATTGATAGATTGATTTTTACCATGTCTTTATTGGAAACCTACTAAATTATTCTAATTTTTTTTTACCTATTTTAAATAATTCTTTCTTATTTGTGTCTTTATTTTGTTTTAATAGCTATCTGTACAAAAAATTATGCAAATAACATTGTCCTTTCTCATGGAATAATATATATTTTGTAGAGAACAAGCTTACTGGATTGATATTGTTTGTTTGGAATGTTTGTATTGTACAGGAAAATGACTTCTTTTCCCAAGATGGGATTCCAAAAAATCCATTTCCTAATGCGTGGAAAGGGAAAGCTGGGCTCTATGCAGTTGGGTTCACATGGAAAGGCCTCTCTGGAGCATATTGGGATGCCATTCGTGTAGCACATGACATTAGCAAGAGCTGGAAAGAAGAAACAAAGCATTGGATTTTTTTTTCTTTTATTTTTGTACCAAGGAAGATTTGTGTACCAGTAATAGATATTATAATTTTACAATTTAAACTTTACAAATTAATATATAAATTTTTTATTTTTTTATTTTTTATTTGTAATTTAATAGTTACAATTTTGGGAAAAGAGATTTAAATTTTAGACATCTTATTGAAAAGACACACAAAAAAAAAAAAAAAAAAAAAAACACTAATATTTTTAGTGAAATATTAGAAATTTTAATTGATAGAAATTAAGATGATACCTTTAGCTGACGCCTGACTGAACAACAACAAAAGCAAAAGGGAGATCCTCCAACCAAATGAAGACATTAGCATTAGCCTTAGCATATACAATTTGCCATACTACTATTAGAATCTTTACAAACAAAAAAAAAAAAACAACAATACTGAAATTGGTTACACAAAATACTAATTATCTTCTAATAAATGGCCATATTAACAGTTTGATTTCGCCACTGCTGCACCACAAATAAAAAGTACAAGCTAGAACTACAACAATCTTGACACTCATTTATTATTATTATGTTATTAAAGTAACATAAATCATGGTTTTTGACCGAGTCACTTTTTATGATAAAATGGTTAATAAATAATACTTTTCAAACATTTTCTTACCAGTGTATTGTGTGGGGTATAAAATCCTAATCAAATGGGTAGGGCCTCTCTTCCATTTTTACAAGTTTTTTAGTCGGACCCAGTCCAGATAGCCATTAATAGGACTGATGGGTTCTCTCTCTAAATCTGGTCAGCTAAGGCCCAATATATTTGGTGGACCCCAGGACCACTAAACCGACTTCACATATCTCTTTCAAACTAGAAAAGGCCTACTTAAAATCTGAAAATTATTCAAAAAGATAATTGCACTAGTATCCATGAAATGGAAATGGAATTCATTGGGTATTTTGTTTGGTTCTAGTTATTATCCATAGGTAGGTGTTTTGGTAGAAACATCTTTGCTGAAATGATTACTTCCCTGCTGTGTCAAGGAATTGTTTATGCTACATGCAAGAATTAGCCAATTGTATTAATTATTTTCATATGGTGCAGGAAATTGGTGATTGTCTTATGTTTTTTCTGCTGCTTTTCTAATGTCATCCCTGGTCGTTTTAACTTTCTTCTGCAGTGGCTTTCATTGACATGAGTCGTCCACATGACTTACCCCATCCCTTCTTCCACCTATTCAGTGTGAATTTGCTCGATATATGCAATGTTTTTAGCTCTAAAATCTCAAGGTTGAACCAAGGCCATCTCTTGCTTCAGTGTGTGTTGCACAATTTGGATTCCAGCTTTTCAAAGCAGTTTATCAAGGCTCGATCTTTGCTTGATGCATGGAGACAACATATTAGTTCAAAGAACCCTAGAGTTGAAAACTATTCCACCACTTTGAACTCAGCCAAATGGATGGTTTTAATGCGTGCTATGTATTTTAAAATGGTGGAGACGGTATTTATCTTCAGTGTCTTTGCTTTAACCTTCTATGGTTGTACAAGAAAGTTGTTTGATTTGAATGTTGACATGACTTACCCCATCCCTTCTTCCACCTATTCAGTGTGAATTTGCTCGATATATGCAATGTTTTTAGCTCTAAAATCTCAAGGTTGAACCAGGGCCATCTCTTGCTTCAGTGTGTGTTGCACAATTTGGATTCCAGCTCTTCAAAGCAGTTTATCAAGGCTCGATCTTCGCCTGATGCATGGAGACAGCATCTTAGTTCAAAGAACCCTAGAGTTGAAAACTATTCCACCATTTTGAACTCATCCAAATGGATGGTTTTAATGCGTGCTATGTATTTTAATATGGTGGAGACGGTATTTATCTGCAGTGTCTTTGCTTTAGCCTTCTATGGTTGTACAAGAAAGTTGTTTGATTTGAATGTTGACATGACTTACCCCATCCCTTCTTCCACCTATTCAGTGTGAATTTGCTCGATATATGCAATGTTTTTAGCTCTAAAATCTCAAGGTTGAACGAGGGCCATCTCTTGCTTTAGTGTGTGTTGCACAATTTGGATTCCAGCTCTTCAAAGCAGTTTATCAAGGCTCGATCTTTGCCTGATGCATGGAGACAACATATTAGTTCAAAGAACCCTAGAGTTGAAAACTATTCCACCATTTTGAACTCAGCCAAATGGATGGTTTTAATGCGTGCTATGTATTTTAATATGGTGGAGACGGTATTTATCTGCAGTGTCTTTGCTTTAGCCTTCTATGGTTGTACAAGAAAGTTGTTTGATTTGAATGTTGACATGACTTACCTCATCCCTTCTTCCACCTATTCAGTGTGAATTTGCTCGATATATGCAATGTTTTTAGCTCTAAAATCTCAAAGTTGAACCAGGGCCATCTCTTGCTTCAGTGTGTGTTGCACAATTTGGATTCCAGCTCTTCAAAGCAGTTTATCAAGGCTCGATCTTCGCCTGATGCATGGAGACAGCATATTAGTTCAAAGAACCCTAGAGTTGAAAACTATTCCACCATTTTGAACTCAGCCAAATGGATGGTTTTAATGCGTGCTATGTATTTTAATATGGTGGAGACGGTATTTATCTGCAGTGTCTTTGCTTTAGCCTTCTATGGTTGTACAAGAAAGTTGTTTGATTTGAATGTTGACATGACTTACCCCATCCCTTCTTCCACCTATTCAGTGTGAATTTGCTCGATATATGCAATGTTTTTAACTCTAAAATCTCAAAGTTGAACCAGGGCCATCTCTTGCTTCAGTGTGTGTTGCACAATTTGGATTCCAGCTCTTCAAAGCAGTTTATCAAGGCTCGATCTTCGCCTGATGCATGGAGACAGCATAGTAGTTCAAAGAACCCTAGAGTTGAAAACTATTCCACCATTTTGAACTCAGCCAAATGGATGGTTTTAATGCGTGCTATGTATTTTAATATGGTGGAGACGGTATTTATCTGCAGTGTCTTTGCTTTAGCCTTCTATGGTTGTACAAGAAAGTTGTTTGATTTGAATGTTGATGACAAATATATGTGGGCTCAAGCTTTTACCGGTTTGCAAATTAGCATTAATAGCGATATTAAAAATTTATATTCAAGTGGAAGATTTACAGTTTTGAAAGAGCTCGAAGCAGTTGATACAACTGTAAAAACATTGTATGACATGATCCAAGCTTCTAGTTGGACCCTATTGAAGTGGAAGCATTCCAGAATTCCAGCTCTTCAAATTTGGCAAGGAGAGCAAAGGGACTTTCACAAAGACTAGATCTTCTTACAAAGGAAGTTGATGGCTTTTTTCATGTAGTTTTCACTGGGCGTGATGCTTTGCTGTGTAATGTTTAAGGGAGTGGTACTAGGCAAATCACATTTGTGAATTATGTCATTTATTTGGCTACAATTGCCAATCTATTTGAAGAAAAACTATTTGTTTTAGCTTTTATTATGCAAATTTATTTTCCAAGTTATTGGAATTCGGTTTTGAGTGTTCAATAAATCTTTTAACACTAAAGTATCATATATTTTCTTTCGAGCAGTCTAGTATGAAAGTGATAATTGGCCTTAATTCTACTTGTGAAAATAAACACCCTATGGCAAGAACAAAACACTCTTCTGTGAATTTGGATGTGCCTATCAAGTGTCCTGAAAGTTTCTAAGATACAGATTTAACACTTGAACCTTATGCTTCACAACATAACAAATCCACGAGTTAATGTGAGCTGTCTCAAGTTTGTCCGAACCCTCAGCTCTGCTTACCAACAATACAACAACAAATGCATTTACATTATTGAATGACAATTGAACCAATAGTTATGGTCCTCACAAAAATCAGTTATCGTCCGCACATATCGATGTTGTGATATCAATACGAACTTGTTTCATCTCAAGTTCGTCCAAGACTGAGATTGCTTTTGCCACGGCATCGTAATGCCCTCTCTCACTACGTCCAAATGTGCCCTCTGTAGATCTGGAACATTGAGCACCATTGTTTATCTCATGTGCTCTAACGAAATTGTGAAGAGCCATTGTAACAACAATGATGAAGTTTTGAGTGCCTAACTTAAAGGATGGCATATTTCTCAAAATTTTCCATTTGTTCTTCCAAACTCCAAAAGTTCGTTCTATGACTGAACGGAGTGATGAATGGAGATAATTAAATCTCTCCTCTGGACGATGCAGCGCTTCAGAAGGTCGAAATTCTCCAATGTGGTACCTCTCCCCCTTATATGGTGCAAGGAACCCTTTCCTCATAGGGTATCCTGAATCAACCAAATAATACTTTCCTGCAAATGAACACATTTATTACATTAGCATTTTCACTACATTAATAGATACTTTAATATTGTAATTAGACTGCATATTTACAAACCAGCTGGAGCTTTTGGGAAGTTGGAACTCTCATTATTGAGGCAGCTAAAAAAAATCCTCATGTCATGCGCTGACCCTTCCCATCATACACATGCAAATGTGAATTTCATGTCAAAGTCACATGCGCACATGCAATTTGTAGTGGTGATCCCCTTCCTGCCATAGTACGGGAGTTGCTCATGTTCTGGTACGACCACGGGGACGTGGACCCCATCAATCGCACCAATGCAACCCTAATTATTGTCACAAAAATACCATGTGCAATGAAATACGTGGTATAACCATAAATATAATTTGAATAAAATTAAGTCAAGATACCAAATTCACAAAGTACCTTGAAATGTGGCCAATATCGATCTGAATGCTGAATATGTTCTGGCACGTCCTGAAATGTATGATCAACAGGCTTTATAATGTCCGGTGCCATAACGGTGGCTAATAATTTAACTACTGTGTCCACATGTCGATGCACTGTCTCACCCAAGTGCTGAAATCTTTCTTGCACCATTCTGTTACCATGAGCATGACCAAGTACCATCAATGTCATTGCTAGAGACTCCTCCACGCAAACTCTTCTGGTACCGTTATATCTATACCGGCGCAGTGTATTACACAATTGTCCAAACACATAGCTTGACATTCTAAAATTTCTTCGACATTTCCTCTCATTTCCAGTTAATGTATATTGTACCCATTGTAAGCCTGTTTGTATATTCGTATGCAATGGTACTTTGGTCATATATGTCTCCACGTAAGTTAGGCATGCACACCCGCCTAGATATGCTGCGAGTAGAAGGTCGTCATTTTCCTCGAAGTCTGCGTCCCTGCACAAGTTGTTAAATTTTATTGAACCTTCATTAGTAATAGGCTCAAACTATGGTCGTACCAATAAATTAACAATCCTAAGCATCTACTTTCACGATTTTATCCAAGATTTCTCAAAATTGTAGATTCACATCTAGAGGGGAAAGTATATAGGAACTCACTGGTGCTGGGAATCGGAGGAGTCATTTAGCAAATCCATCCTTTTGTATACCTTGACACTGCTTTACAGCTATTAAGCAATGATGTAAAAGATATATTGAGCTTAAAATTCAAAGCCTCGAAATCTGTATACCAAAGATTAAAGTAAAAAACAAAAAATATAGAGAGATTACAGTTTTATGTAACAATTTCAAAGTAATAATGTCTTAGCTCAAATTCGATGACTAAAAATAAATAGAGAAAAATTTAGCAACATAAAGAAATATGTGTTTATCCAATTTCCAACTAAGTTACACATCTTATTCAAATAGTCATTGCTATTATTATTTGTCATTAATCCCACTGGGTATTGAGTATTGATAGCGCCACATCCTAAAACACTCCCTACAAAACTCTATCTCTTACTTCTACAAGACCAAGACCCATTAATAGGCAAAATTGTGTACAGCTTATCCATGAAACACTAAAGCAAGATGCACAATTCCATGAAACTTGTCATATATGTAACAAAATTAATCTTTGATTGGCCATTTACATAGTAAGAGTGGTGGTGTCTATTTATAATGGAAATAAAGGTTGCCCTTCCGACCGTTGGTATTAATTGGAAAATTTTAAATAAGCCTTTTTTTTTTTTTGGTTCCTTAGTAAATAAGGCAAGCTTTTTCTTAACATTACTTTATTTAAAATTAAGAAAAAGCTCACGTTTTTATTTTAGGCAACGAATTAAAGTAAAAGTCCAATGTAAAAGTAGGCTATCTAATTAAATTTAAATATATGTGTGTATAATTTAATAATTAAAAAAAATAACAACGTTTCTATTGTATTGTTTAATGTGAGGTTTCTTAATTAAATTTATGATTATGTTGAATTTAATTTTTTTTTAAGATGACAACATTTGTTATGTCATACTATTTGATTCAATCATGTATTTGAATTTATTTCATAATATAATACACGTACGTATTGTAAATTTGTACTTTAGTGTTACTCATAATTAAGTGCCCATTTGTTTCTGCTTTTAGAAGCTAAAACGCACTTTTTGAAACCAAAAAAATATTAACTTCATGCAGAAAAAGACCATTATCACTAGCTAGTCAAATCAAGACCATTATCACTTTTTTATCTTGAACACACATTTTTTCTAACTTAAGCATAATAGGGATTTTTTAGAAGCAACTCCAATAACATGTTTAGTTGTGGAGGTGTTTATAACCGTACCCTTACATACAGCTTGAGATTCCTACTTTCTAAGAATATATATGCCCATGCCATATAGAATGATTAAATGGACTCTTAAAAAGGCAAATCAAGTTGCCCATATTTTAGCTTTTTAGTCTTTTAAAAATAAGTATTCAGGTTTTTTTGTTCTTGACCCTACCCCTTCGGTTTTTTGTGATATATTAGCTCTTAAACAAGCTAAGATTTTGGTTTCTTGTATGTAGTTCCTGGTTCCTTTGTTAATAAAATTTGTTGATTAAAAAAAAAATGTAATGCAATGCATATAAATGCTCCAATCTATCAAGTCTCTTCTACTAAAAATTGTTTTCTATATCCTTTTGTATGACACGGAAAGATTTCCTTTGATACTTCCTTGAATCAATATACTGATGAAAATTTTTATTTATCTTTGGGTAAAATGTCTAAACATATTGGTGTAGAATGAAAACTTTAATTGCTTTTTTTTCTCAAAGTTATCCATGAGGAGTCCCATCAACTTGTCATTGCCAATGAAAACAACTTGTAACGAAACTATTTTGCCCACTATAAGTTTAGTTGCGGTGTATGAGTTATCTCCAACTTATTCTATTTGTATAACAACTCTTTTAGTATTATTTTATTTGTCACAATTTATTAAAGTAATCAATTATAAATAAGAAATAACCATTAACACATGAATTTATTATTTTTTCTACGCCATTCACGATCGAAAATATCAATATTGTACTACTGTAGCAAAGATTCTGGTATAAATGTGGTGTATAAACTTTCTCTTCCTAGAAAATACGATCTCATCCTCACAACATAACAAATCTCTATCCAATTACCCCACAAGTGGCAGACTCATATTCATCCCGATCAATCAAGATCATTACAGCATGTGAGAGTGTGTCCCATTCCCATACTATGCTGCAGTTCTGCAGCTGATGCACTTGCTGCCACACTGGTGCAGCCCAGGCTGCAACACAGTGCAGCAGACAATGCACCAAGGCAGCACCAGCATCAGCTGCAGAACTGCAGCAGGTGCTGCACCTGCTGCAGTTCTGCAGCTGATGCAGTTGATGTATTCTATTGTTTGATTTCTATCACACTCACCCTCATCCCCCACACTCAGTATCATTTCCTCAATTCCAATGGCTACCTCTTCTACGTCTACAACCGTAATCAATGGTTCCGCCAACAGCAATTCCATCACCAAGAATCAAGCCTTGATCAACTCTATCATATTTTGCACACTATGAGACTTGTACATGAAGCCAGGTTATCAAACACTTGAATTGAATGGATTCCAACGACCCTTGCCTACTTTCCTCACATGCTGAATGAGCAACTTTTACTAAGCTTAGCTACACGTCTATATAAATGAACACACAACACCTCTAACTTCTAAGTCCTACAATTCCGTCTCTCCTGAGGTGACTCAACAATCATTCTTTTGCAAAAGCCCTATCAAAGAGGAACTCTATAAGATGGATCCACCATTTTCAAAATGAACAAATTACCTTTATCACCTCTTCATACTCTGCAAAAACAGAAACTAGAATTTAGCAAAAGTAAAGGGCTGAACAGAATTTCAAATTCATGAAATCATTAGAAATTTAATTTATATGATTTTCTGAAGCAAATAGAGGTTGATAGTAACATTCTTTAACCTTTAGTAATTATCTGGAATCACATGAGGAAATAGTCCGTGTGAATTATAAAAATGTAAAGAACTACAAAAAATGCATTGTCATGACATAATTATTTGTAACTAATTCAGAATTTTTTACAGCATTGAAGATATTTGCAAAAACAGAAGCTCTTTGCAAGATCTAAAGTACAGACATGCCCCTTACATCTTGAGCCTAAGCCTAGGGCGTAGGGTTATGTTTGGATGGAGATAGACGGGGGGTAGAGGAGAGGAGAAGGGAGGCTTGGATAATGTGAGACTTTTATTACAATGTTTAGTTTTATTGTTACCATTATATTAACATTCTTGGAAGAAGAATTACTTAGACACTCATAGACCATAGAATCAATAGTTTTGTGTTGCTTACCTTAACTCCTCATCCAAGTAAGTTATTTCCAACTGACCACGACCACTTCCAGGTGATTTAATAGGTATCAGACCAGCAATACTGAAGAAGTCAAATTTAACAGCCACCCTTCTTGAGTTTAAGGGGACTAAATTAGCTGTGATCTGTGTAAACATTAACAGATTAACCTTAAGCACATGAGCTATGAAGAATGATAAAACTATACTGCATTTGGGAAAAATCAGCACTAAAAGGTCAAGACAAAGACGAAACAACATCAACACAATTATCAAAACCAAGTCTTATGCTACAGAAGGCCTCCATTATAAAGCTGCTGTAATCCAGTGTAAACCCAATTCACCAAAAAATGGCTACAGAGAATCATCTAGATTTATTGATTGGAAGATGAAAATTTTCAAAAACAAGATCATATATGCATATGAATAAATTGTAAATGATAATAAAAGATTGGTCTAACGCACAAGAGAAAATATGATTACCATTCATTTATATAGATTCCTCTCAAAAGTCAGCATATTTTGACTTGCTACTGCACACTGCACAGTTAACTTAGTTGGCAAATCTAAAAGAAACTTGATATAGTTAGGTTGTTAGGATACTTCAGGAGGTCTTCCTCATAAAATTAAGGTGAGTATTATAATAATTCCTAACATTACAACCTCTGCCTAGAGATCTATGATTCACGCTTAGTGGGGGAGGTGTTTATTAGGCTAGAATGCAGTATGAGAAGTCATAGAACCTATTTTTAAGCACACTCCTATTTTAGAAAATATCGATGCATCATTATTGACATTTATGCACGTTGGCATGATGGCATGTATCACTAGTCACATTGTTTTGGATGTCTTGTACCAGACAGGTTGTGTTGTTGAAGCTGTGCACATGCTGACATCTATGTTTAAGAAATCTCAAATGATAAATTTTTTTTTAAATGCACACGGAGATTTGTGGCTAAATTAATCTGCTGCTTATCCATTTGGGTTGTAAAACAGATTTTTTTCACTACCCAACAACTGCCATCAGACTTTTGACTGCCTTCTTTGAATCATGGTTGGATCAAATTTTTATCATCCAATTTAAGCCATTTCAGATTTTAGCTACCAATATTTTCAATCATGCTACCATAGCTCTTATTCTTTTTGTGATTTTTTTAGCTTCTGCCCATGATAGGAATAGCTTCAGGGGAGCTTTGTGGAGCAGTCAAACTTGCTTCCAAGTGAACATGTCCCTCTTGTAGCAAACTATTATGTCAAAGACTGAATCTTACAACACTTTTTTTTTTACATAGGTAGCCAACATTCTAAAACCTAAACCTAACCATATAGAAAGATTAACAGAACTTGACTTAAGACAAAAGAACCGAATGTCAAAAAAACAAACCAATTTATTTTCTTAATGCTTCGTACTACTAGTCATTAAGACTACAATGAAAGAAAAGTAAGTCCTTTTCTTGACTTGGCTTGTGACTCTCATAATTCTTCAAACTTAGACTCTCATACCAAAAGTGATGGTTAACAGGCTCGGTACTCCATCTTAACAATCTTTTTTTATTTTTTAATAAAAAAAGAGCCCTCACGACTGATTGCTCAATTCAAGAGACGTATCAATAATCTGTTAGCTCAAGTCACAATCTTGACATGACTTTGACAAAATAGAACAGGATTGCCAAGCAAGATTTCTAGAATAGTTCAGTTCAATGTAAAAATGGATCCACCTAAATTCCTGTGTATCAATCATCACTTCCAGAATTAGAAAAGAAGATTTACTGGTCACACACTTTACCAAAAATACAAGCAAGAGAGCCATGCTTAATCAGATGTTGTTGTGCTATGGATCAAGTTATTAATCTTATAAAACCCGGAATAGTATTAGGCAGAGTACACTACAGAGCATCAGAACTCAACTACCAGATTATATATGGTTAACCTGGAATTTTTTATTTTGACTAGAGTCTGTTTGATTAATGAGAATGGCTAACTTCGAAGTGTTGCTCATCTAGAATCAGATGCAGACAACGCCTGCAAGAACATGTAGATGGTAGAGCATATGAAGTAGGTTCAAGGTTGTGAAATATTTGTACACACCTTATCACTTATCAGTGGTGTACTCCACAGTCAATGAATGAGCTGGTGACTGCTATATACTTTGAAAGTGGAGCAACTTAAAGAAGTCTGTTGTTAGAATTTGATACTATATGTTTAGCTTTCTTCAAATAGTTACATATAACTCATCAAAGGAAAGATTAAACATACATGTTTAAGTGTAGAATAGTTTAGTTCCAGTTAATGGATGCCACTAGCCAAAAACAAAAACAATAAGTGTTGACAGATGGTGCAAGCCAAGGCCATGTCAGGAAAGTAGGCAGCCATGGCGGCACAGGGGCTTGGTCGTGCCTTGGCTTGCATTTTAGGTGGTGTGCCTAAATCACTATGTTGTTTGTATATATTTATGCTATCTGATGATGATGCTATCTGAGACAACCACACTAGTCAAGCTGCCTTGTTCTGTAACCTGAACCTCTAGGACAAAATTCTCTTCACATGGACTTCTTTTGACCTTACTGGAGAAGCAATAAGGGCTAAATCAAAGGGTGCTCTTCTAGCTGTCAATAAAGCTACAAATTTGTGCTTCAAGAGGTTATTTTTGAAGGGGATGCTTCTTGTGCAATTGTACCAATACAGAGCTCTACTTATCGCCCACCTTAGCTCATTGCACCATTGATTGAAGAATTCAAAATTAGTTTCTCAATTTTCAGAAAATATTTGTTTCATGTGTTTGGTTGGACAGAAATTGATATCCAAAAACTACTTTCCGCATTTTCATGTATTTGGGGCAACTAAAAATGTCAGCCACCCTCTCCTACTGTTAGCCACCCAACCACCACCATAAGGACCTTTGCTTGTCATGCAGTATATGTCTAGGTTGTATAATTACTTTTGTCCTAACCCCGAGTTGTTCACAACTTCACATGACCAAAATCATGGCTGCCAGACTGGTGTAGCCCAGGCTGCAACACAGTGCAGCAGACAGTGCACCAAGGCAGCACCAGATAATTGCACCCGTGCATCAGCTGCTACACTGATGCAGCTCAGGCTGCAACTCAGTGCAGCAGATATTGCACCAGGGCAGTGCTAAATAGGTACAAGCAATGAGTGTTCAATGTCAGTGACTAATCTCTATACACAAGTTAACCACAAATTTCTTCTCTAACTCCTAAACAAAAATTGTGCAGCAAGACATACTTGCTGCATCAACATCCCTAAACTCAACCATGTTGGTGGCATTTTTGCGGCCATTATCTTCTTCACCACATCAGAACTATGACCCATGCTACTGTCCAGCAATCCAATAAATGTCACACAAGTATAACACATGCAATTCAGAAATTATACACTAGAGATTTATTTAACATGCTACTTTGTTTTGGTTTTGGAAATGCAATCATCAAAAATGAAAGCATCAATAATTAGCCTCTTATATCAATCTTACATGACTAATAATGTTAGACGACATGTGAGTGGGTTAAGATAGCATTAACAGGGCACAAATCAATGTGAGGAATGTAAGACATGCAAGCTATGAGCCCACCACCCTAAATGTAAATGTGGAACAAACTCTAATATTTTCAAGTATGAAGAAGAACCAAATCACAAGGTCAAATAGAGAATAATACTTGGCTGTATCAGTGTCCTCAACAAGGAGTTGTACAGCACGTTTAACCAGTTGCTTTTTTGACCCCTACAAGATTCAAATGATGTTACCATGAATCCAATAATTTGATAAACATCCAGTTAACATAGCCAATTGACTATATAAAAATCAAATGTAGGAAATGCTAGATTATATGAAGGCAAAATGACACCAATGGTAGAAAACATCATTGGTCGCAAGGCAAGGAAAAAACAACCATCATCAAATTTTTACTACAAATAACAGTGCATAACCATCAAAAATACAAAAAAGTCAGATAAAAGAAGCATTGGACAAAAATATATAAATATAGCTCAAACACATAAGAGTGATGAGCATTGTCTTACATACACACCCATAACAAGCATTAGTTTCTACCAATCAAAAAAAGAAAAGAAAAATAGTAGTGCAATAGGTACAACACTGACAGTTTGATTACTACACCAAGCCTACACAACCCTATCGAGACAATCTATTGTTCCTTCACTCCGTCAATGATATTCAGGGTGCCTTTGGTACTCTTTTTCTAGCCACTTCAGTTGGATTTCCTTGTTATCAGAAATTGCTTGAAATATGTGCCTAGCCTGCTCTTTTTCCATGAAGTAGATGGTGCTGAACATATGAAGCTCATGACCCGGGTACACCCCGGGAAGACTCAACACCATGTCCAGAATTGCTTTAACCTGAGCAGTTGCTGCGGGAATAGATGGTGTACGGGCACTTAAACTAGATCTTTCAACAAGAACATTTGAGATGCTCTTCAAAGAGTCTGACATCTCTTGCGCAGCTGAACGCTTTTTTTTTTGGTTTCTTGGAAATTGGCTTGAAAATGTGGACACTAGTTGCCAATCCTTTCCCCTTATTCACTGTTGGTCCTGCCCTCGACGATGATGGACCTTTAACCTCCATTGCGTCAACGTTCACAACGGGTTCACATTGGGGGTCTACAAATTCTACGCTATTAGCAGAGTCCCCAGACCCTTCGTTGGTTTCCGTTGGTATTGGACCACTCGTGCAGAATGCATTTCTCCCTGTTGCAACCGTGCCTCCAAACATGATGTTCAATAGGTCACGATTCGGCAAACCATACATTTTAAAGGTTTTTGCATCAGGACATGCCTACATGTGGACAACTAGTAGTTAGAACACAAGAGAAAATAGTTTTAGACAGTAAATTTTTCACAATTATATATGTATTGATCAGAACTAATCGCAATTTTTCGGTTCCACCACTCATCAGGTGCGTCAAACATCCCAGTTCCAGCATCATAACCCAACCCAGTCTCATTGTCCATACACTTGTTATAAGTCTTCCACCTTTTTCTCAGATTATCCCATTTGTTTTTAATTTGCACCCAAGTCACCGCTTTTCCCATCTCACCCAACTGCCGAATCACTTCATTCACCCCAATTTTGGACAAAAATCCGGTGGCCTTCCTCTGGCCATCCATGACTTGCACAGCACAGAACCGACAAAATGCTTCTAGTTCCTTAGGGTCTTTCCAGTCAGGTCTTTCATCTTTACCACCATCGTCCATCGATTTCTTTTGCTTAACCATTTTTTCTACAACTTCCTATACTCATATATTATTGAGGCATTTAAACAAACACTTCAGGTGCATATCAATAATCAGTTAGGCATGCCCACATGACAAATGCAAAGTAAACTCACATATCCAAATACAACAGAGAACCAATGGCATTACACGAAGGAAAAGAAACCCACATACTACACTCATGGAAAACACAACAGAGAGAACCACAACAGATGTTGTTGAACACAAAAAAAACCACATGCAAACATATTATTGAATACAAAAAACCACAATTTGATGAAGCCTCATGGACAAGCACAGATGAGAGAGCATGAAAGATAAAAAATGACTTACTTGTGAATGTAGACACTGACAGTGGTGGCAACGGTGATGTCCCAAGCGGAGAGAAGCTTGTGAGCTTGAGCGTTTGTTGAACAGAGGGGATCTTCTTTTCTGTAAATTCCGCGTAATGGGTTTGTGTCCACAAATTGCTGTGCTCTGTTTTGATAACTTCGTGGTTGGTGGGTAGGTGCAAGACATTGAAGATGTTTCGGACACAGCATTGAAGAGGATTGAAGGCATTTCTGCCACGGTAGTTGGGAAGAAAAATCAGGAAGCTTGAGGAGATTGGAATTAGCCGTTGAGAGGCAACGCACCGTTTTGATCAGAGATGAATCACACAGCTTCTGTGATGAACAGGACGCGCAAGAGTTCCCAAATCCATGAACAGGACGCGTAAGAAGAGGCTTGTTTCAGCTCTTGCAACAGCCGTAGAAAATGTGATGAAACAGTGCGTAGAGAGAGTTTAATGAAACGGTGCGTAGAGATTTAAATTGAAACGGTGTGATTTGCTGAGAAGAAAACTTGCGTTTTTCATCCTGCGTTTTATCAAGACTAGTGTGCGTGGGTCCCAGTCCCAAAACGTGGAACGCTTCTTTCAGTGACTTGCCGTGCTATCCAAACGTATACTAAAACTACTTAATAATTTCTGTGTCTTCCAATTAAGTCCATTACATAAACACCCATGGATGAAATATAAAATTATTTTAGCTCTAGGTGTAAGATGTGACGACCTCTACCTTAAATGTACATTCTAAAAGGAAACCAAGATTTTGTTATCACAGTGGGTACTGACTACTTAGTAACCTTAATCAGACCAACTGGGTTTTGGCTAGGGCTTACATGTTATACTTACAACAATTTCACAATACTTTCACTATAAATCATAGATGGTAAGTTATTACTAGTTCTAATTTAAACATTTAAATTAAATTATTTTTTTACCCATCAGTAAAAGCCAATAATAACCTAACATTTAATATTTACAATAAAAACATTATAAAAATGTTGTAGAATCACAGTTTGATTCCACTATAGGAGTCAATTACGTACTCTATCAATCAGTATTTTTCATGCCTGTTCTAGGTCAGTACAAAAGCACTTCAATTTCATGTTTGTTTAAAATTCCAGCTAAGCTATTCCAGAGTCATTCTATCTTCGCTTCAATGTTAGAATAACAAGTGCATGTGCATCTGATTAATTGTAGTAGATTGTAGTGTTGATTGATTGTAGTAGCTAGCTGATTACAAATTGTATTGGTTACTAGTACAGCTGGCATTAGTAGTTATAACTGATTGTATTGGCTGGCATGAGTTAGTTACATCAGTTCCTAGCATTAGTGGTCACGGGCATGAGTCAGTTACATGAGTTCAAAAGTTAGTTAGTGGGCGGGAAGAGTATAAGACCAAGATGGGGACTGTACTGTGGACTAACCAATAAGCATTTTCTCAATTCATTTTCTTCTTAATTCTTCTCTGTTTCATTTCTCTTCTTCTGGAGGACCAGCTGACCTCGAAACCAGCTAGATAATCAACTTCCATCTCTCTGTGCTTAACAATTGGTATCAGAGCATCGTTCCTGTGCTACCATGACTGAAACTAGAGCTGCGGCCATGAGTGCAGTGAATGAAGCTATTGCTTCTCTTCGTACTTCTTCTGATCATCACAACAGAGACATTCAAGAAATGCAAACGATTCAAAGCATTCACACCAGAACAATGAATGAGATGAATCAGAATATCAATTCGATGAATCAAAATATCAATGTAATTTTACAAAAATTGAATTCAATCGATGTGAATCAAGATACTTCGCAGAGAAATGTGCAAGCAAATTCCATTCCAAGTTCTTCAACTTTGCCGTTTGCCAAGTCTGTGAGGTTAGATTTTCCACGATTTTCAGGTAGTGATCCAGCTAATTGGGTTTACAAGGCAAATCAGTACTTTTTGTACTATCAAACTCCTATTACAGAGAAGCTATTGATAGCTTCCTTTCACATGGATTTAGAGGCATTGATTTGGTTCCAGGAAGCAGAGGAGGCTAAGGTGTTTACAGATTGGGAGTCCTTGGTACCAGCATTGCATGTTAGATTTGGAACCAGTGCCTACGATGATCCTATGGAGGTCTTGACCAGGATGAGGCAAACTTCAACAGTGGCTGTGTATAAGGCAGAATTTGAAGCTGTCTCTAACCGAGTCAAAGGTCTTTCTCCTTTACACAAGCTTAGCTGCTTCTTGAGTGGTTTAAGGGATGAAATAAGGTTACCTGTAAGAATGCTTAACCCTCAGTCCTTGAATGAAGCTTTCGGATTGGCTAAAATTCAGGAGGAATATGTGTGGAGTAGCAGGAAGAGCACAAGGAATCATCAAGAACCAGGTAACACTTCAATTCTTGGTTTGCCTAAGAATAATGCATTGTTAGATAACAAATCAAAGGTACCAGTTAAGAGACTTACTCCTGCTCAAATGGATGAAAGGAGGAAGAAGGGGTTGTATTATAATTGTGATGAAAAATGGGGGCCTGGGCATAAGTGCAAAAGTGTTAAATTGTTTCTGTTAGAAGGGATTGATATAACATCGCAGGTACAATCAGGAGTTCAAATTTCAGATTTAGATGAAGAGTTCTGTAGGAATAAACTTATAGAACAGGAAGAGGATGTGGGGATCACCTTATATGCTTTAACTGGGACTCCTACACCAGGTACTATGAGGGTTAGAGGTAGGATTAAGGGCAGCGGATTGGTGTTGTTGGTGGACACAGGTAGCACTCACAACTTTGTGGATGCATTAATGGTCTCTAAATTGCAGTTAGAAGTTGATACCTCCAGAATCTTAGAAGTTAAGGTAGCTAATGGCACTATGGTAAGAACTCAAGGCTTTTGTAGTAGTGTACCAGTGTGTATACAAGGAGTGGAATTCTGTGTTTCCTTTCATGTACTAGCCTTAGGAGGGTGTGATGCTGTGCTGGGCACTCAGTGGTTGAGTACCTTGGGTATAATACAATGGGACTTCCAGTTGTTAACCATGAAGTTTCCCAACAAGGGTCAACAGGTCTTGCTGCAAGGATTAAGTCCCTCTTCAGGCTCTTCTTTTATAGATTGTCATCAGTTCCTTAAAGGATCAGTAAGGAAGGGATTGCTGCTTCATATTCACTCTGCAGCTGAAGGGTTGTTGGAAGAAAGTATACCCGCAGAAGTGGAGTTGTTGCTGCAGGAGTTTGGACAGGTGTTTGAGACTCCTACAGGTTTACCACCCATAAGAGGTCATGAGCACCAGATTACCCTCATGGAAGGCTCTCAACCAGTATGCCAAAGACCTTATAGATATCCATTCTATCAAAAAAATGAAATTGAAAGCATTGTGAGGGAGTTGCTGACTGCTGGGTCAATCAGAAACAGCACAAGTCCTTTTGCTTCTCCTGTTTTGCTAGTGAGAAAAGCAGATGGATCTTGGAGGATGTGCATTGACTATAGGGCATTGAACAACATTACTATCAAAGATAAGTTCCCAATTCCTGTCATTGATGAGCTGCTAGATGAGCTGACTGGAGCAACTGTTTTTTCCAAGCTTGATCTGAGGTCCGGATACCATCAAATTAGAATGAAGGAGGAGGATGTGCCTAAAACAGCATTTAGAACACATGAAGGGCATTATGAGTTCTTAGTGATGCCATTTGGTTTAACCAATGCTCCCTCAACCTTTCAATCCTTGATGAACCAGGTTTTTAAGACTTACCTCAGAAAATTTGTTCTAGTCTTTTTTGATGATATTTTGGTATATAGCACTTCTTTATCTGAGCATGTGAACCATTTAAGATCTGTCTTGGAGGTGTTAGCCTCACATAAACTTTATGCTAAGAAGTCCAAGTGCAAATTTGCTAGTAAGGAGGTGGAGTACCTCGGTCATGTCATCACTAGTGCAGGGGTTCATACTGACCCTAAGAAGACAGCAGCCATGCAACAGTGGCCTACTCCTACTGATCTCAAGTCCTTGAGAGGGTTCTTGGGGCTCACAGGATACTATAGAAAATTTGTTAAGGGCTATGGTCAGATTGCTGCTCCTCTAACTGCCCTGTTAAAGAAGGATGCATTCTCTTGGACTGAAGAGGCTGATGAAGCTTTCCAGAAGTTAAAGGCTGCCATGGTTCAACCACCTGTGTTAGCCCTTCCAGATTTTGATATGCCATTTGTTATTGAATGTGATGCTTCTGGTAAAGGATTGGGAGCAGTGTTGATGCAGCAAGGTAGGCCTATTGCCTTCCATAGCCAAGCCCTTAAGGGTCGAAATTTGGACTTATCTACCTATGAAAAAGAATTATTAGCTCTAGTGGTTGCTGTCAAGAGGTGGAGATCTTACTTGATTAGTAGACCTTTTATTGTGAGAACTGATCAACAAAGCCTTAAGTACCTCTTAGAGCAGAAAATTGGTACTCCTATTCAACAGAAGTGGTTTGCCAAGTTATTAGGATATGCTTTTGTGGTTCAATATAAAAGGGGTAAAGAGAACCTTGTGGCTGATGCATTGTCAAGAAAAGTTAATCCTGGTACTGAATTGATTACTACTGGACCTTCCATTGAAGCTGGTTCTGATCATCTTACTCTTGGCACTGAATTAGACTCTCAAGAAGGTATGGTGTGTATGATCTCATTTCCTTCTCCAACTTGGCTTAGTGATCTCAAGGCAAGTTATGCCACTGATCAGCAAGTGCAGAGCATTATAAAGGCCTTGGGTTCAGGTCAAGTTGTTCCTAAAGGTTATTCTCTGCAGAATGGGTTGTTGTTGTACAAAGGGAAGGTTTACTTAGGCACTTGTGGTGCTTTGAAGACTGCTATCTTGCATCAGGTCCATGACAGTCCCTTGGGGGGTCACTCAGGCTTTCTTAAGACCTTGCATAGGGTAAAAAGAGACTTCCATTGGCCTGGTTTAAGGACTGATGTTAAGAAGTTAGTGAGAGAGTGTGATATCTGTCAGAGGTTGAAATATGAGACTTGTAACCCAGCTGGTCTTCTGCAACCTTTGCCAATACCTGAGAAACCTTGGATGGATGTTAGTATGGACTTTGTTGAGGGACTCCCTAAATCTCAGTTCAAGGATGTGGTGTTAGTGGTGGTGGATAGGTTCACTAAGTTTGTTCACTTTGTACCCTTGTCACACCCTTACACTGCAGCCAAAGTAGCCCAACTTTATATGCAATATGTTTTTAAATTGCATGGGTTACCGGCCACTATTGTCAGTGACAGAGATCCCATCTTTACTTCACAATTTTGGCAAGAGTTGATGAGGCTTCAAGGGGTTAAACTTGCTATGTCTACTGCTTACCACCCCCAAACAGATGGCCAAACAGAGGTAGTTAATAAGAGTTTGGAGCATTACTTAAGAGCATTTGCTGCAGACAAACCACATTCTTGGGTGGAATGGTTACCATTGGCAGAATTTTGGTTCAACACCAATTTTCATGTTTCTCTTAAGATGACACCTTTTGAGGCATTGTATGGTTTCCCTCCCCCAAGACTCTTAGATTACATTCCTGGCACTACAAAAGTAGAGAGTGTGGAGGAGCATTTACGAAGTAGACAGCAATTGATTGTATTGTTGAAGCAAAATCTAGTGGCTGCTCAGGTGCGTATGAAGGTAACTGCTGATAAGCACAGGACTATGAGAGAATTTGAAGTTGGAGATTGGGTCTATCTGAAGCTGCACCCTTACAAACAAATGTCCTTGAGGCAGAAACGTTTGGGAAAACTATCACCTAGATTCTATGGTCCTTTTCAGATATTGCAGAGAATTGGTCCTGTCTCTTATAAATTAGACTTGCCACCTGAATCCAAACTTCATCCCACATTTCATGTTTCTTGTTTAAAGCAAAGGTTGGGTCAACATGTGATGCCTCTGCCTTCTTTACCACCTGTGGATTCTGAGGGCATTCTCAAGCCAGAGCCTATTGCTGTGATACAAGAGAGGTCTCATCATCTGCGGAACAGGTCTGTTACTCAGGTCTTAGTTCAGTGGCAAGGTGAACGAGTGGAAGATGCTACCTGGGAGGACCTATCCTTGCTGCAACAACAGTTTCCACACCTTGTGGGCAAGGTGTTTTAAAGGGGAGGGTATTGTTAGAATAACAAGTGCATGTGCATCTGATTAATTGTAGTAGATTGTAGTGTTGATTGATTGTAGTAGCTAGCTGATTACAAATTGTATTGGTTACTAGTACAGCTGGCATTAGTAGTTATAACTGATTGTATTGGCTGGCATGAGTTAGTTACATCAGTTCCTAGCATTAGTGGTCACGGGCATGAGTCAGTTACATGAGTTCAAAAGTTAGTTAGTGGGCGGGAAGAGTATAAGACCAAGATGGGGACTGTACTGTGGACTAACCAATAAGCATTTTCTCAATTCATTTTCTTCTTAATTCTTCTCTGTTTCATTTCTCTTCTTCTGGAGGACCAGCTGACCTCGAAACCAGCTAGATAATCAACTTCCATCTCTCTGTGCTTAACATTCAACCAAAAAAAAAAAACATATAAATTAAAGGGTGATGTTGTTCTATGTACTGTAGTCATGGTGTTCTTGTAATATTTCTGTTTGTACTATTTCTGTTCATCTAATATATTTCCCGTTTATGCAATATATATATATATATATTTTAACAAACAAACAATACTGGAAAAATATCAAATTTCGGCCCCAAAAAAAAAATTTTGTTTGATAAAATAATCTATCAGAAAAAAAAAAAAAAAAAAAAGCCCACATCATCACGCTGTCACTTTTTTCAGAAATTAAAACCATCCCCTCTTCTAATTTTGTTGCCCAAAACATCCTCATATCTGTTTCTTTTTTATTTTGCTAAGTGTGTCCGTGCATGAAAAATTGACAATCCGCCACTACACCCACGTGTTCAATTGAGTGCACAATTTGACTATTCATTTTTTTCTATTGCCAGATCTATATCAAAAATGAAAACAACATATCATCTAAGTATATAAATTTATTAATATTAATGAGCTAATATGTTAGATAGAAATTAGCATATTAAGTGAGACACGGGCCAATAAATTTTAAATATTTTTACCAAATTATATGAATTTTAACCAAAAAAACATATATATATATATAAGACATGCTTCTCAAAAATAAAAAATATATATATATATATAAAAGACATAAATAGAAATCGATAAATAGTTTTTTTATTATAAAATAAATAGTTGGCTGTTAAAGTGGAATTGGCGTAGTAACTGTCTTACTTTATTTTATTGTTTTGGATGATAGTTAGTGGTGTCTTTTAAAATGGAATTGGTTTGAAACTTTGAATGGTTAATTGTTAAAATTTTATAAAATCAATTGATTTTTGTGTGAATTGTAGTGATGAGAGGTCTGCATAATATGTATTTTGTTTGTATTTGTCTCCTTTTGTTCGTTCAATTATTTGTTTATTTGTTGATAGTATGAATTTAATAATCAATGATTTTCGAGGTTTAAAAGAATGTCGTGTTCTCTTTTAATAGATAAATTGTATGATAATGTATTAAGAAATAATTATTTTGTGTTTTTTTATTATTTTTTGATAGTTACTTAATACTAAATAGATGCTTATTTGGATTTTTTTTTAAAAAAAATACTTTAGCCCCCCCTCAATCAAACTTCTAGCTTCATCCTTGAATCTAAAAAGTCTGAAACACACCAAAATGACTCGAATTAATTCCCAAGGTGAAATATGGGGTGTTACCGTTCTGATTTGCATACCAGTACATATGAGATTTTTTCGGTCATTTCAACCGAAATAGAATGGTAATATAGTTATTTCTATGGCTCAATTATTGTTTAAGCTCAGTCTCTCTAAGCCCTCGTTTGGAAGGAGTGAATGGAATGAAAATAAATGAATGAAAAGAATAATTTTAAAATATTCTTCCCTTCCCTTGTTTGAGAGTTTTAATGAATGAAATGGAAATTTCATTCATTTGTTTGAGAGTTTAAGTGAGAAGGAATAGAATGAGTAGAAGAGAATACTCATTCCTCTATATTCCCTTAAAACCTCAAATTTTTATTTCCCCTGAAATTGAGAGGAATGAGAGGGAATTGAATTAGATTTAATGAATTTTTTTATTAAAACTTCAAAAATACCCCTATATATTTAACATTTATTTTAAAATAGGAGTTTAACAGTAATATTGTCATAAAACGATTTCATTCCATTCCCTCTATGTTACTCCCAAACAAGATTACTTACATTCCATTTATTTTCATTCCTTTATTTTAAAACATTCAATCAAGGTTACGTAATTCCATTTCATTCCATTCTTTTCCATTCATTTCTCTTGCTTAAATACATTCCATTCCATTATATTTCATTCCCTTATAAACTCTTAAACTAGGGTAAGGCTTAGATCCAATGTCTAGTAGTTTTAGACCCATTGAGATGATGACATGTGTTTACTTTTGAACATATGTCACCATCTGACCAGGTCCAATGCATTGGATGCACTGGATCTAAACCAAGTCCCTCAAACTAAGCTTTAGATAGTTGTTATAAATAAGAGAGAGAGAGAGAGAGATCTCTAGAATTAAATATTTTGGTTTACGGTAAAGCAATAAATGTCCAATAATATCATATATTTATGGTGAAAACACCATTTTGGTCCCTGCAATTTGGGGTCGTAGTCAATTTTGTCCCTACATTTTGGTAGCAGTCAATGTAGTCTCTGTTATTTTTAACACGCAGTCAATTTGGTCTCTGTCATTAACTCACTAATAAAAATGCCTACATGGCAAACGGCTTACACAGTTGGCAACATACATGACTAGTAAAATGTTAAAAATGCATTTAATTATTATTTAAAAAAACATGAATTAAAAAAAAAAATCACATCTAAAAAATAAAATAAAATAATTAAAGGACGTGAACTAAAAAAATTTCTCTAGACTTTCTTACAATTTCTTTGCAACCAAACACAACCCAAATTTAAAACCAAACACAATAAGGTGGATCTCTCTCTTGGGTTTGTGAGCTCAGCCATGGCTTGTCTCTCTACAAGACCCACCATAACAAACAATGGTCTCACAATGGCGCCACCACCACTAGCTGTGGCCATCGCTCCTCATCTCCCTCTACTTTTCTTTTTTATTTTCCTTTTTTTAATTTCTTTTAAATTCTTTTCCTCTTGTTTTTCTCATCTATGATTGAAACTCATTTTGTATTTCATTTTCCCTTTTAATATATTTTGGTTGATATAATGGGTTGGTTTTGTTTTAGTTGTGAGAAATATTTGATTTGTGCTTGGGTTTATGAAGTGGGGTTTTGGCCTTTTGGTCACTGTTAGTATTTGAGTTTGCTTCTTCCTCTCCTTCTTTGTCTGACCTTCTATGTTGTTGGAGACGTTGAGCTCTTGGATCCACTTGGTACTCTTTGAGCATATGGATGGTTTGGGTTTTTTGTTTGAATGACTATTTCAGTGGGTTTTCTTATTTCTTTGATATGGGTTTACAAATGAAATTTCTGGTGAAGAGAGCTTCAATGTATGAGTTGAATTTCTGGGTTTTGGCTGGGTTCGGCTTGCAGAGAAGGTAATATGAATGTTCTTGGTTGTGATTTCGAAGCATTATTTTCTTTCTTTAAAAATAAATAGAATTGAGAAATTAATTTTTTGTTGTTTTAAATTTAAATGCTGACGTGACATTATAATTATAATTTTAGTAGCCATGTCATCGTCAACTTTGCCACCTGTGAAAGCCGTTTGCTATGTAGGCATTTCCGTTAGTGAGTTAACGGTAGAAACCAAATTAACTACATGTTGAAAATAATAGAAACTAAATTGACTGCTATCAAAATATAAGGACTAAATTGACTGCGACTCTAAAATATAGGGACCAAAATGGTGTTTTCACCTATATTTATTATAATCTTTTATAGAGATGGGTTCAAGTGTAAGTCCACAAAATTACACTTTTTATAGACCATTAATTTTTATATGATTTAATACTTAAAATTAGTCAACTACTGCATCAGGAGAATTTATTTAAGGGCATTTTTTTTTTCTCTCACTTATTTACTACAACCGCTTTAAATGTTTATTTAATTTTTTGATAGATCTCTTTAAACGTTTAGAGAGAGAATATTACGCAATATTGATTTATTTTGATATATATCCCGCAATATTAATTACTAACTTCTCTTTTTGCACTACTAACTTCTTAAATGTTCACCCTCAAAAAAAAAAAAAAAAAAATTATTACACATATTTCATGAGGTGTGTATAGTACATATATATGTGTACATACTTGCATCCATATTGTACTAAGGTTTTTGATGAAAAATAACCCCATATAACTTAGCTTAGCTAGAATTGTTATGGTTATTTTTGATGAAAAATAACCCCATATGACCTTTTTGTCAACTTCCAGTAAACTACCATTATGAGAATTACATTCACTATGTATAACAGCTTCTCAAAATTTCTTAAACATTGAAGCAGTTTTAATTCCATTTAATAGAAATAGAGTTCCTTTATATTTCTTTTTTACTTTTCCCTCTAGACTCTAGTCATGATCTTGAGTTCGTTTTTTGTTTGAAGTTATTCCAAATTTGAACATTAATTAATTGGAAATTAAAGAAATAGCCTTCATGCTTGAGTCACTGCTAGATGGACTTTAAGGCATGGTTGTTTTTCCCCTTGGATTGAACAGGAAAGTTAGGCTACTATCTGATATGTGCATGATAAGAATTCTTGGCCCCAATTTGGGATCTGCCCAGCACAAAGCTTGCTGCTAAATTAATTTTGAATCTTGTCAAATAGATTCATTCCCTGTTTAATATATATGCATAAAGCTCTTGCTTCTCTCACATTCTCTTACTTTCAATCTCCCAAAGCTCATTGCTACAGAAACAAGCCGGACTCACCTTCATTACATATATAGGTGAAATCATACACAGATGCTATTGATTCATACAAAAAGATTAAGCCTGTAAACTAACTTGGGCATAAATAACCTTGTGTCAGATTAGAATAAGATAAATACTTAGTACTAGTACATTTACAGACCTGGTAATGGAAAAAGAAAAACAATTTCTTTTTTAACTGCTACATTCAGCAATTGATGGAGCATATACTAATATACACAAGTGACAAGTCCCTAGAATGTCTTTAGTGTTAAGGACTTTGGAACATAAAAATAAGTTTTATGTTAATGTTGTATGTGTTTTAATTTAGCTTGAATGCTTGAACATAAAAATTTGTGTGATGTCATTTATTGGCATTTAATATAATTATGAGTTGGTTTTTGATTAGTAGCTTTTATGTTTGCATTCATATGCTTATTTTTCACTTCAACAACTTGTTGCATGTTTCTTAATCATTTGATTCCTTAAGAGTATGTTACAATAATTTATTATGAACATTTTCTGAATGTATGATTTCAAGGTTGCATAAAATGTTGGCCCCCCATCTTCTTAGAAGTTTCTTAAACTCTTTCAATGTGACAATTAGATTCACTTGATTTAACTGTTGATTCCCAACATTGATTTGCCATGCGTATCAATATTAGCTTTGTCAACTTATCCAAGTCTTAATCCAAATTGATTGGGGACGCTATATGAATCCTTATTCCAATTAGTTCTGGTTGGATTTTTAATCAATACTAAAACTCTGTCTATGTTGTTCTCAATATCTTCACTTCTTTGTCAATTGGTCCAAGACTGCAAAAAGAAGGATTTTGGTAGGTAGAATACCTACTTAAAACTTATTAATATCTTATGACCCGAATCCATTGTTACCACCTTAGATGAGAAGGTAGTTGACTGGCAGACCCCAACTCAAAACAGAACAGAACATTCCTTTTTGCAACAAGGAATAAACGAGCCTAGATTAAATAGTGAACGCATAAATCTTATGTTACCTTTATACCAATATTGGAGGTTTTCCTGTTTTATTTCTATATTTCATCAACTCTTTGATGTGAAATAAGAAGTCTTTTGTTCTCCTCTTCTCATATGATGTTGTTCTGCAATTTGAAAGAGCAGTAATAAGTTCAAACTAATTTTTTTTATAAGTGCTTTATTAATTTGTTTGAAATATGTATGTTAGTAACCATTGACATCAAAGAATATTTACTGGTATTTTCAATTTTCGAGTAGTTTAGGCATTGATACTAATTGCTAATTTGGGCCTTGGTCTGGAAGTGTGTTTTTTATCCATTGGTTTGGAAGATGAATCTCAAGCGGAGGCCTATGCTGAACAAAAGTAATTATGAATCACTATCTAGAGTTTTTGCTTTCTATGGTAGCCTAATATAGTTATATTACATTTGCTTCATGCTCATCAAGGACCATGACTTTGTCAAGCAGGGTGGTTAGGATAAGTTGGATGTGTGAAATAAATCAGGAAGCGGTTCTTCTTGCATTGTACTAAAATCAATTCAGCCAAGCATAAATGCCAGTGTCTTGCTTGCAGCTTAATTTGGTTGCAAACTAGAGTAAAAGACCGTGGATACTCTGATTATTTTTAAATTTCATCACCAATGAAACAAGCTCTAACACTTTTCTTTTGTTTTCTATAAATCATGGGTTTTTGAGAAAGCCAACAACTACTATAGAACATCTGCACCTGAGTTGAAAGGGGAAAGAGCAAAGCCATTGGAAGAGTGGCTGAACATGGAAAGCAGTTTTGGTGAGCTTGGAGATATTAGTTTAGTCCAAGCTAAGCTGCCAAAGAAGCTGAAAAAGAGGAGGCAGATGGTGTCTGAGATATAATTGTGCTCCATTACATTTTGTAAGCTTTCCTTGTTTGCCTGTGCTAACAAGTTTAAATTGGCAGGTATGAGGAATGCATTGATTACATGTTCCCAGAGGAAACTCAGACGACTAATCTTAACATATTGGAAGCTGCGTATAAGTGGAAGAAGCAAAAGATTTCTGATGAAGAATAGCATGGTAACGCCCTTTTGTAGAATTGTAGCTTTTGGTGTGAATACATAATTGCTTTTTTAATGTTAATCGGGTGAAAATGAAGTAGTTTAGCTGCTAATCATATTTTTCTGGAATGGAAGATTGCACCACCAAAATCAGTTTTGAGGGAACTAAAGAGTTCTACAGAGTGTCTAGATTAGATTCTAAGAAAGTATTATCATAGTGATGAAATAACATTTCCTTCAGGGCTGAAATTAATTTTATCAATTCCTGAAATACACTTTGAACTGATTGTTGATTATAGATAGCATTATGTTATATCCATTATGGATAAAATTTTCAGATGTTTTAAGTAGCTTATGGCAAGTGACAAGCAATTTGGGAGGGCCATGTACAAGGATTTTAATAATCCAACATCAGTTTTGTCCTCTTGTGCTTCTGTAGATTTTAGTTTTACCAGGATATGGATATCCTCTTTGGATAGTCAATTTTTTGGCTCCGCAGCTTTGGTCTTATGTTGTATACATAGGCCACCATGTCCATATTATATCAAGAATGGAAAATCTGGATTTGAAGACTTAAAACCGAGTGAAAAGAGAAAGTTTTGTAACTAGGAAAGATTTGGTCCATGCTCTCATACTCAACAATTCTTTATCGAATAGTACGGCTATCCCTTATTTCACTATCTGTTTGCTATATGGTTTCATTGACTGTCATAATCCCGACTCGATATTGGGAAACTTTTTGGTATGTTTCTATTTGCCTGCTTCTTTGTATCTTCCTACTAAATACTTCTGCTACTTGTGTAGCATGGTCTTACAAGGCTTGTCTCTAAAAGACTGCAGATTTCAATGCTAAGTCGTTTGCTGATTCATGGAGGAAGAATTGATGGGAAATATATATATACACACACACACATACATAAGCCAAGCTTTGGAGCTATATGCATCTTAAATGTGCATGTTTGTCAATTTTTATTTTATTTTCTTCTCCCACCAAGAATTTTTAGGTATAAAATTTAATTAGCTTATGTTTCTAAGGCCCAATGTCATCTATTCAAAATTTGTAATCCAAACGTTATTGCTTCTGTGCGTTATAATAAGCAACGTGGTCTTTGAGCCTGATTATATATTAGGACAAAATAGGTCATTAGTCACAAAATAGTGAGCACTTTTAATCAATGTTTTGAATACCGTTTTAAACCTTGTTCCAATTTGTCCATTGAAACAAAACATTTTGATATTGGCCTAAGAACAAAGTGTTTTTCCAAACTAGTTTGTAAAGGAACCCTACAAACTCTTCATATATCTTTATATTGAGTGTAAATTTTAAAAATCTATTGGATTGCATATTTTTATTATATCATTTATACTTATAAAATTTCAAGAAGATCAAAAATAAATTGCTATGTCATCAAACAAATGTTAAATTTCAAGTTTATGTGATTTAAAATTATGTATAGAAAGTAAGTTTTTTTTTTTTTTTTTTTTTTTTTTTTTTTTTTTTTGAGTAAATAGTAATACTTTTAGAATATACATGAAAATAATAACATTAGTGTTTTAAACCGGATTTATAATACATTACATAACCAGAGTACAACTACAAAAGTACAACTACAAAGGTTCAACTACAAAAGAGCCTAACTTTTGTAGTTGTAGACTGAGGTTATAAACAGTGGACACTAGACACATACAAAATAACATCTAATTTGAATGAAATTTGAAATGCATGTCAAAAACATAAAGAACAAGAAATTCAAAGGTTAGATTTTTAAAATTCTCACACAAAAAAGTGGTATATGAGAAGTTTGAAGAGTTTCTCTCCAAACTAATTTGGAGAGAAACTTGTTCATTGGGTTAATCGTTTGGCATGTATCCACTCTCTCACATGATGTTGATCCCACAAGTGTGGGCTTCACCCTTGTGAAAGAGGGTGGATATATGTAATACCATACCTCGTCATTTTGGCCCACTTGCATGCATGAAAGTCCAATCTTGGCCCACTTGGATTGCCCACTGCTCATGTCCCAAAGATGAACAATGGCTAATCTCTCTCAACATGGCCTCAATCATTGGAGAAATTTGGCTCCTCAAAAACCAAGCCTTTTATCAAGGAATTCACATCGACACCCAAGCTACTATTTCTCACATCCATTTCAAAATGTCCAAACTCTCCTCCTTGTGGAACACCAATGAATCCACCCTACAGATGCAGCCATCTCTAACAATGTTTCTGCCCTTGCCGTTGTAGCTTGCAATACCAAAGGAGAAGTCTTACAATTGTGGACAAAGCTGCACATTTCCTACTCCCCCTTACAAGCCAAAGCTTCTGCTATTCTATGGGCCGTTCAGTTAGCACAATCCCTCAACTGGGACCATATCATTTTTGAGGGTGATGCAAAGGATTGCTTCGACCCAATTTCATCACCAGATTTTTCCCCTGACTGGACTATCGGCAACTTGATTTGTAATGTGTTAAGTCTTGTTAAAGATATATTAGACATATTAGCCCAATGTAATAGGCCCAAGCCCAAGCCCACTCTTACTTGTACTAGTAGTCTAGGATTTAGTCGTCTATATATATTCACGTTATAGTTCATTGTAACATAGGTTATTATACTACACTCTTACATAAGTGATTCCTCCGTGAACGTAGGTCCTAACCACGTAGTTCTAGTGTTCTCGGTGTTCCCATTCTTTGCTTCTCCTTCTGCATCCACTCTAGCATATACAATATGATATAACACATCACGTTGCTAATATATTTAACAAGTCTAAAAGAGTCTTTTGCTAGTGTTTCTTTTCGCTGGGTTAGTAGAGTTTGCAATCAAGCTGCCCATAAAGTAGCTAGAATGTGTTTGCTTTCCCTTAAGTCTTTTAGTTTAAATAATCGCAATTTGCTTGTAGACTTAGAGTCTGTGTGTAGGAAAGACTGCTGTTTCTATTAGTTTTCTCAGGTCTATACTCCAGTTTGCTATGCTGCGTTCTGGAAATAGCGTAGTAGTCCTTGACTCCTTGCGCCATGCATTTTTCAAAATAAAATTGTAGCTAGCAGTCCAAATTGCTATTGCCCACAAGTGTATAGCTCTCTATCCAGGGACGGAGCTATAGTTGGACGTGGGGCAATGTCCCCCCCTAATATTTTTAAAAAAATACTATTATTTACATGTGTATTAGTTTTAGCAATTTGGTTTAATAAAATTAAATTTAGCCATTTTGACAATATCATTGATCTTTTTAAAAGCCATAAAAAAAAAAAAAAAAAAAAACAAGTCTCACATGCATGAAAAATTATAAGGTCTTCTTGGTGAACCACGTCACTTGTCCATCATTCCACTAAGTCAGTTTAACAATTTTTTTTATCATAAGCTGACTCAGCAATTTTAAACAGAATGGAGTCTTTTAATAGAATTATGGACAAGTGACGTGGTCTACTATGAAAACTATACAATTTTTCCATGTGCGCGCTCAGAGGCTTTTTTTTTTTTTTTTTTAATAAAGGTTAATAGGTTTCATTCATCATAAAATCTCTCTCATTTTTTTTCTCTCTCACATTTTTCTTGTTTGCACTTGTTCAACTCTATCAAAAATAAATCCAAGTTGTTATAATTTTTTTAAAAAAATTAGAAAGTGTAAGGAGAGGTGGAGCCTAATTTTATGGGATATGAAGAAATGAGGTTGAAAAAAACTTTTTTTTTTAATAAAAAATTACCTAAAATTTAGGAGTTTTATTTAGAGTACATGGCTTAGAATCCATGACTTAGACGGCTTGGAAACCCCTTAAATAGTAATATAAATTATAAATCTAAAATTTAAGATAAACAAGTTCAAAAAAATTAGTCAAACAAAAAAATTATCAATAGCAAAATTAAGCCCAACTAACTACACAAAATAAAGACAAGCAAGGAACCCAAAAAAAAAAAAAAAAAAAAAAAAAAAGGAAATCATCTTGATCCCCTGCTCTAGCAAACCTAGGCCCAGTGGGTAGGGAGTCACTATGGACACGCCTTGGTGAAAGGTGCCGATTCAAGTCGCCCCCTATCCATTTTTTGTTCATAAAAAATAAAAAATAAAAACAAAAACTTGTGAGAACTGAGAACACCACAATACGCAAGACCCCAAAAAAAGAAAAAATAGAAAACCTAAGGGTATGTTTGGTAACTGTTTTTTCCCCTTATTTTCTGTTTCCAAAAACAATTTTCTATTTTTGAGACTAAACTAAAAAACTTGTTTGGCAACCCAAAATGGGCAGAAAACAAAAAAACTGTTCTTAAGACTCAATTTGTGAAGGAAACTGAAAATATGCAAAATGTTGTTTTTAGTTTCTAATTTTCAAAAATACAAGAAATTTTTTTTTTCTTTATATTCCCAAAAATAAATTTTTGAAAATAGAAAACAAAAACTGTTACCAAACATAACCTAAGTGGCTAATTGAGAGAAGAGAAGAGAAAGCAACGAAGTGAGACTTTGAGACTTGAAGCAAGGAGAGGCAAACAACAGCAAGAACAGTAGTAGCATAACTGGAAGTAGAACCATCAATCCACCACCCCAAATTTGGTATATATGTGTGTGTATATATATATATATATCATATTCCAATCTCTAGTGCAAAAATTATTGAACTTTTGTTGGTTGATTTGATCATCTAAGAGCATCACCATTGGAGTTGTAAAACTCTCGATATGCTAAATTTTAGCATCAAACTACTAAAAAGATGCATTACCCAGTATTGTAATTGTAAAAAAATTTACAATTGAGCTACAGTGCCATCCTAAATTTATGATGGTACTGTAGCTCACTTGCAAAAATAAATTTTTTATTTTTTTTTATTTTGTAAGGTTGAATTTAATCAACCATCTAATTGGCTTTATTCCGTGATCAATTTGCTTGTAATTTAGCACTTAGTAACCCTGTACTTAGGTGGGAAAATTGTAAAGGTAGTGTGTGAGAAGATGTGAAGAAAAGCTCAAGAGTGTGCAAGAAAAACAGAGTCTCGCGACTAGGACTCGCGGGTGGTTCGTGACTGGCAAGCTGCAAAATGCAGTCACGTGAGAGGCACACTGGGAAGCTGTAGGGTCGCGTCAGTTGTCACGTTACAGGACAAAAGTTCCAGTCTGGCCAGGCCGTTACGTCGCGACTTGATTTCGCGACTTGGCCAAGCCGCTAGTTCAAGTCGCCAACTTGCCCTGTTTGGCAAAAACTGATGTTTTGCATTCCCTTCTCATCCTACTATATATACATCCTTATACCCATCATTTTGAGAGAGCTTCCAGAGAGAATTTTGTGAGAGAAAACCCTAGAGAAATACAAGATTGATTCATCCCCAATCTTCATCTAAAGAGACTCTACAAATTCCTCTACTCTCTTCCTCTCCATTGTCATACCCTTGAGAAGTCATTTACCAAACCCTTGTCTCACCACACCCACGTTTGTGAGAAGGTCCATTTGGTGCTTTGGGAAGCAGTTTGAAAAGGAACCAATATACATTGGTTGATGCTATGGTCAAGTAGCGAAATCCGAGAAGCTAGAGAAGAAATAGGTTCGGCGTAACCTCGTTGGAGTAAGAAGCTTGGAGGGCTTAGGTACTTGGGTAGATTAGACTTGGAGGGTTTTCTGCTGTTCATGTATCCCAACTACATTCTTTAGTGGATTATTTGACCGCTTGGAGGGCGGCGGAGAGGTTTTACGCCGAGGACTTCGGTTTCCTCTTCGATAACACATCGTGTGTTGTCCGTGTGTTTGCATCTTCTTTCCCTTTACCTTTGCCTTATATTTACTGCTATGGATGTGTTTATATTTGGCTTAGTTTGTTTATCAATTCTGTGTTTAGCTTATATTCATGTTCCGCACGCTAAATCGTTTGATATTAAGCTTGAATTGGTAATTTTGTAATTTGGGGTCTAAACGTTCAAGGGTGTTTCATACCCATATTGAACTTTCATTTGGTATAAGAGCGGGTGCATTCTTTGTGGTTTGATTACCTGATTGCGATCCTAGACCCCTTGGCTATGGATGCTGCTGTAAAAAGGGTTATGCTGAATTATGGTATGAGTGTTTGTGAAAATGATTCTATGAGTATTTTTGAGGGATACTCTAAAAAGGAACTCTTAGAGTTAATTAAGTCTAGAAAACATGCTAGGATGTTTATTCACATGCTGAAATATTTTCAAAGCAAGAATCACATACTTCACAATAGTCTATGTGAGTCTACCTCTTTGATTGAGAAATACAAAAGAAGAAATAGATCACTATGTGAAAAGGTTGATAATCTGAAAAAACAAATCCAATCTGGAATGAGCGTGGAAAATAACAATGAATTTTTGTTTGATGGTTAAGAATGCTTGTCTCATGCGTGTATGTTTGTGCACACCTCATTGAAGGTATTCAACTCATGCTTATGGTCCCTTGATAGTGGTTGTCCTCGTCATATGACAGGAGATAAATCATTGTTTATGACTCTTAAAGAGAAGGCATGTGATTATGTGACTTTTGGTGATGGGAGTCATGCTCAAGTCCTCGGGAAAGGAACGGTTGAAATACCGGGACTACCTTTGCTGAAAGAAGTACTATACATCAATGGATTGAAGGCAAATCTCCTCAGTATTACTCAAATATGTGATGAAGATTTTCTAGTTCAATTCTCAAAGAAGGGGTGCATAATCATTGATAAGAAAGGGATTCAAGTCTTGGAAGGAAATAGGACTACTGATAATTGCTATGGAGTTGTACCTTCGGCACCTATTTCGTGTAGAAGTGCTCGTGTTGATATGCTGAAACTGTGGCATCACAGGTTTGGACATGAAAACTTCAAACAAGTATGTAAAGTTTCTAAACTTGAGGCCGTTGAGGGACTTCCAAAGTTTGGAAAGGTGGAGAAGACTATATGTGGAGCATGTCAAATGGGGAAACAAATAAAAGCAAATCATCCAAAGGTGAATGTGATTGCTACCTCACGGTGTTTGGAACTTCTTCACGTAGATCTCATGGGGCCTACAAGGACTGAAAGCCTGGGAGGAAAGAGATACATTATGGTGATAATTGATGATTTCTTAAGGTACTCTTGGGTGGAATTCCTCAGAGAAAAATCTGAAGCATGTGATAAATTGAAGAAATTATGCAAGAGATTGCAAAATGAAAAAGGAGTTCCCATAGTCAAAATCAGAAGTGATCATGGGAAGGAATTTGAGAATATGAAATTTGAATCATTTTGTGAAGAGCATGGTATCAAGAAGGAATTTTCAGCTCCAAAGACTCCTCAACAAAATGGGGTGGTTGAAAGAAAGAACCAGGTGATCCAAGAGATGGCTAGAGTCATGTTACTCAACAAAAACATACCTCAAAGGTTCTGGGCTGAAGCTGTGAACACAGCTTGTCATATTTGTAACAGAGTTTATTTCCGAACAGGGACAAAGAAGACGTCATATGAAATATGGAGAGAAAAGAAGCCCAAGGTGAAGTATTTCAGAGTATTTGGGAGCGCATGCTATATTCTAAATGACAGGGAAAATCCAAGAAAATTTGATGCTAAGAGTGATGAAGGGATACTCCTCGGATACTCCACAAATAGCCGAGCTTATAGAGTGTACAACAAACGCACTAAGATGGTGATGGAATCAATCAATGTGGTCATAGACGACACCATATCTGAAAAGGAAATCGATGATGATGGAAAGGGGCTCAAACTCAAGGAAAATGAGGATGATAATGATATGCCTCTAAGTGATGATGCTGAGAAAGTAACACCCGAAAAGGAGACCACACCTCCTGTATCAAGAAGAGAGACTAGATCAACACAAGAAGTCTCAAGTCCACTCATTCCTCCAGAAATTCAAACCCCAATTTCTCGGGACGAGGAACTCTCAACTTCCAAGAAACCTTCATCAAGAGTGACACTTAATCACCCATCAAGTAATATCATTGGGGATGTGAACAAAGGACTTCGTTTGAGAAAAGGGCTGAAGTATACTGCTAACCATGTAATATACAACTGTTATCTTGCTCAATTTGAACCCAAAAAGGTAGAAGAAGCTCTGAAGGATGAAAATTGGGTAGAGTCTATGCACCAGGAACTGCACCAATTTGTTAGGAATGATGTGTGGGAATTGGTTCCAAGGCTTGAAGATACACATGTGACCGGCACCAAGTGGATTTTTAAGAACAAAACAGATGAAGATGGTGAAGTCATCAGAAATAAGTCTAGATTGGTGGCTCAAGGGTATACTCAAGTGGAAGGCATAGATTTTGATGAGTCTTTTGCTCCGGTAGCAAGACTAGAATCAATTCGGATTCTTCTTTCCATAGCATGCATCATGGATTTTAAGTTGTATCAAATGGATATAAAGAGCACCTTCTTAAACGGCTTTCTCAATGAAGAAGTTTTTGTTGAACAACCAAAGGGATTTGAAGATCCTCACTTCTCGAGTCATGTATTAAGATTGAAGAAAGCTTTGTATGGGTTGAAGCAGGCACCAAGAGCATGGTATGATCGTCTCACTATTTATCTAGTGGATCATGGGTTCAAGAGAGGTCAAGCAGATCGCACATTGTTTGTTAAAAGAGATGAAAAATCTCTTCTTGTTGCTCAAGTGTATGTGGATGATATCGTATTTGGTTCCACAATTGATAAACTAGCTCATAAGTTCTCTGAAGAAATGAAAAGGGAATTTGAAATGAGTATGGTGGGAGAGTTAAACTACTTCCTTGGACTTCAAGTGAAACAGCGGAGAGATGGAATATTTATTTCTCAAGAAAAGTATGCCAAAAATCTTGTCAAAAGATTTGGTCTGGACTCCAAGAAACATACATCTACTCCCATGAGTTCCTCAGCAAAGTTAAGCAAAGATGCAGCCGGCGATGACATTGATCCAACTCTTTATCGGAGTATGATTGGTAGTCTCCTCTATCTCATAGCTAGCAGGTCGGATATTGCATTCAGTGTCGGAGTCAGTGCAAGATTTCAAGCCGCTCCTAAAGAATCCCATTTAACAGCAGTTAAGCGAATCATTCGCTATGTAAATGGCACATCTGACTATGGGATTTGGTATACAAAGGATTCGAATGAGTGTTTGCAGGATATTCTGATGCTGATTGGGCAGGGTGCATAGATGATAGAAAAAGTACTTCTGGTGGGTGTTTCTATCTTGGAAACAACTTAGTTTCATGGATGAGTAAAAAGCAAAATTCAGTATCACTGTCAACGGCTGAAGCTGAATACATTGCAGCAGGAAGTTGTTGTGCACAACTACTATGGATGCGAAAGCTACTACATGACTATGGCATTTCTCAAGACACCATGTGTGTGTTCTGTGATAATACAAGTGCCATAAACCTGTCAAAGAATCCGGTTCAGCACTCCAAATCAAAGCATATCGAGATCCGTTATCATTTCATTCGGGACTTGGTAGAAGACAAGACAGTGTGTCTAGAATTCATCAATACTGACAATCAAAAGGCAGACATATTCACCAAACCACTTGATGGCCCAAGGTTTGAATCCTTGCGTAAGACAATTGGTGTCGGTATCATTCCTTAAACTCAATCCTCCGTGACAATTTTTTTTCTTTATGTGTATTTTGTGTGTTTTGTGTTTGTCTTCTTTGTGTTGTTCTGTTTGTCTCTTGTGTGTGTCAAAAAAATCCAAAAACACATAAAAAGTTGAAAATCCAAAAGGTTTGATCACTTTGTTGAGTTTTTGTCTCCAATCATGTTTTGCCCTGTACCTTTGTACTTATGGCTTTGTGCATTTAACGAGCATAGCTTGTCTCTCATGCACTCATATCATTGTGAAAGAAATTCTGAAATCTAAGTGATTGTTGTAAATAGATCTTCATCCTTGTCATGAATGATTAGTGAATGGTTTTGTTGATCTTGAGACATGCATAGACTCATGTCTATATATCTTCCCACTTTTTATTTTTTTGCTTTAAAAGAGCTCTCTAAATGTAAATCTCCAAATGAAAAGAGATATAGAGCTGCAAAGCCTGTCGCACACACTAGTATTTGACTAGGAAAAAGGGAAAGCGACCAAAATAAAATGTGTAATGCTCAAAAAGCCAAAGGCTAACTCATCAATTGAAATATCAAAAAAAATTTCAGGCATCTATCTCTCAATGAGATTCTCTTTGCTCAAATGTTGCAAACAATATGTTGAATATGGAACCAAATGACTAGCTTCAAAGCATTAGTATCAAGTACTTGTGGGAGGTCATATATGCATGTTTCTATAATTGAGATAGGTCACATTATCTAGTGCTAGTTGTGTATGCCTTGATTGAATTGATCATTGAAGCTTCACATTGGACTAAGGACTATCTCATTTTTGATATTCACACACATCACTCAAGTCTATGTTCAACGAATGCCATATTCATTTGTGTGATTGTACTTGTTTAAATGTGTTTTCACATGCTCAATCTTAGTGGACAAATACAAAAGATTTTTGAGTATTTTTGTTTTGTTTTTGGAAAGTACTTTGTTTTTCCAAAATTGTGAATTTTTCTCAAAAACAGTGGTACCCTGTTTTGGCGACTAAGTCGCGGGTCAGCTCAGTCGCAAGCCCCAGTCGCAAGCTCAGTCAGAGATTTTCGCGACTTTCTGGCGAGTTACTACTCTAGTCGCGAAAAATACTTAGAAAATTTTTGAAAAATTTGTGTTTTGCTCTTTTCGCGGCTCATTTTGGCGGCTTGTTCGCAGGTGGAAGGCCTAATCGCGAGGGTTACTCAGTGATTTTCGCGGCTCAGCTCACGACTCCTTCGCGACTAAACCTTTTAATCGCGAAAAACACTTAAAAGATTTTTCTAGAATCTTTCCTTCACAGTGTTTCACGGCTTGATCTGGCGACTTTCTGGTGACTTGGTTAAGTCGCGAAAATCGCATGTTTTGCATTTTCAAGACAATTTTAAAATTGTTTTCTGTTTTCCCTCGTCCTTGTTTGACTGTTCATTGTCTTCCTCTCTTTACACTCACAAACACTCCGTGTTTCTTGCTGGAAATCTTCCATTTCTGAATCTCTTTCACTCAAATCTTCAACTAAAAGGTATGGGTTTTAGTCCTTATCCTTCATACTTTCTGATGTGGGCAATTTTTCCGTCTTGTGAAGTTGTTGTGGTCTATTGTGGTTTATCTTGTTTTGAACATGGGTTTCTGATTTTCGGATCATACTGCTTGTTTATGCTGATCCATGTAATGATCACCTCTATCTTGTGTTCTGTTTGTGGTGCTGGTAGCTTAATTTCTCATTATCATGTTTTGACCCTCAACTTCAATTGTTTAGGGTTTCATTCATTATCCATAGTATGACACTATCATATTGCTAATAATGGGTGCTATCTTGTCTGGTGTTTGTGTGTGAATTTAATCCTAGTGCAGAGTGAAAATGTCTCCATTCAAGCGATCAGCTGTAAAAGGAGGAAGCAGCAAAGGGACGGAACATGTCATTGAAATTGATGATTTCTCTCCTAGACCAAAGCGTGCTCGCTCCTCATCTGGTGTGTTCGATCTCACCAAGTTTCAATTGTATGCTGTCTTCCAGACTCATGAAAATTTCTTCAAAAACGCGACACCTCTGATTGAAAGAGTCCTTGACCAACATTCTCTGTTTGACACCAACATTCCACAATGGTTTGCTCGCAAGGACTGAAATTATCTTCTCTCTGACCTTGATGATGCATATGAAGATCTGGTAAAAGAGTTTTATGCAAATGCAATTATTGAAGGAGATGAACTTAAGTGCTGGGTTAGAGGAAAAACTTTCTTGGTCTCTCTTGCATATCTAGCAGAGATTCTGCACATCAACAGGTCAATTCTTGGGATATCCCCAATCTATGATGATCTTCATCCGGATGAAGAATTACTTAAAGCAGCTCTTGGGGACAGTCTAGAATTTTCCTCAAATGGGAATTCAGTCAGTGTTTCATCTCTTCCTCCAAAATTGAGAGTGCTCACAATCATCATGTTTCACAACCTGTATCCCCTTTCCAGCACAGGGTATATGAATCTCGGACGTGCACTGTTTCTTCATGATCTGATTTCTGATGTCGAGATAGACATCTGTGCTCATATCTTTCATATCCTTTGCAAAACTGTTCTAAGAACATAATCAAGAATGTGCATTCCATCCTGCTGTCTCATCTCCCGGATTCTGAAGCGGAAAAGGATCTATTCGTCTGAAAACGAAGTTCCCTACGCTAAACCATGTCCAATCAACATGCGAACATTCAACGCTAGTGTTGGTCACAGCAAGAAGGGAATCAAAACAGAAGCTTCTGCGTCCCACAGTGGCTCGCGCTCTAATTCACTCCCCGCTGACGAGAGACTAGACTCTATTGTAGCCTCTGTTCATGAGCTGAGTTCAAAGATGTCCAATTTCTGTTCTATCTTGCATCATCTCAACTCCCGATGGGATACGAAGTTTACTTCGATTCAAACTCAATTGGATAAAATTCAAAGAAAGCTCGAAGATAGTGACGACTAGCTATTCCTTGACAAAAAGGGGGAGATGTTGTTGGCAGGGGGAGAGCTCATCGAAAAGGGGAGATTTCATCTAACAGATTTGTGTTTACTGTTTTTTGTCTATCCTTAGTTGTGTTTACTGTTTTTTTCTATCCTTAGTTGTGTTTACTGTTCTGTATCCAACTTATTTATTTCAGCATATATATTGTATGATGTTATTCAGCTTTTAGCATTGTTTGTTTGTCCTTTGTACCCATTGTTGCTTTTGTAAGCTTTGAGGGTTGTTTCTAGCACTTTTGCATGATTGTAGGCTTATATGGTGTGTGCCATGTATTTGCAAAAATTTTGCTTATGTAGCCTTTGTGCTTTGTACTTTGGTACTTGTTAATGCTTTGCGTTACCATAAGTACAACACTCTTGTGCCCTTGTAGGATTGTTCCTAGATGCATATATGTATGTATGCATTGGTTGAGTGTTGGACTTGCAAATGATTCTCTTCAATAGAGTTTATCATTTTTGTATGTCCAGATGTTCATTCCTTGTGTGGATGAACATAGTAATCACTTTTGCTTAAGTGACTACTAGTGTTGATCTTGCCATGAATTATTGCTTTTATGTCTTTGTTCATTTTTGCTTGATCATGCTTACTTTGCTCCATATGCATATTAAGTTTTCTGCGTACAATGATATTGCTATGTTATTGTGTTTCAGGAGTTACTTATTCATATGTTCAAGAGCTTTTCAGAATCTAGAGTTAGATGTGAGTGAGTTTTCCAACTGTTCCTAACTCACGTTTAAGTCTAGAGTCTGTTATAGGGTTTTGTCACGGAATAGCCAAAGGGGGAGATTGTAAGGTTGAATTTAATCAACCATCTAATTGGCTTTATTCCGTGATCAATTTGCTTGTAATTTAGCACTTAGTAACCCTGTACTTAGGTGGGAAAATTGTAAGGGTAGTGTGTGAGAAGATGTGAAGAAAAGCTTAAGAGTGTGCAAGAAAAACAGAGTCTCGCGACTAGGACTCGCGGGTGGTTCGCGACTGGCAAGCTGCGAAATGCAGTCACGTGAGAGGCACACTGGGAAGCTGAAGGGTCGCGTCAGTTGTCACATTACAGGACAAAAGTTCCAGTCTGGCCAGGCCGTTACGTCGCGACTTGATTTTGCGACTTGGCCAAGCCGTGAGTTCAAGTCGCCAACTTGCCCTGTTTGGCAAAAACTGATGTTTTGCATTCCCTTCTCACCCTACTATATATACATCCTTATACCCATCATTTTGAGAGAGCTTCCAGAGAGAATTTTGTGAGAGAAAACCCTAAAGAAATACAAGATTGATTCATCCCCAATCTTCATCTAAAGAGACTCTACAAATTCCTCTACTCTCTTCCTCTCCATTGTCATACCCTTGAGAGGTCATTTACCAAACCCTTGTCTCACCACACCCATGTCTGTGAGAAGGTCCATTTGGTGCTTTGGGAAGCAGTTTGAAAAGGAACCAATATACATTGGTTGATGCTATGGTCAAGTAGTGGAATCCGGGAAGCTAGAGAAGAAATAGGTTCGGCGTAACCTCGTTGGAGCAAGAAGCTTGGAGGGCTTAGGTACTTGGGTAGATTAGACTTGGAGGGTCTTCTGCTGTTCATGTATCCCAACTACATTCTTTAGTGGATTATTTGACCACTTGGAGGGCGGCGGAGAGGTTTTACACCAAGGACTTCGGTTTCCTCTTCGATAACACATCGTGTGTTGTCCGTGTGTTTGCATCTTCTTTCCCTTTACCTTTGCCTTATATTTACTGCTGTGGATGTGTTTATATTTGGCTTAGTTTGTTTATCAATTCTGTGTTTAGCTTATATTCATGTTCCGCACGCTAAATCGTTTGATATTAAGCTTGAATTGGTAATTTTGTAATTTGGGGTCTAAATGTTCAAGGGTGTTTCATACCCATATTGAACTTTCATATTCATTCTCCTCAAAAGCATCTCTCTCTCTCTCTCTCTCTCTCTCTCTCTCTCTCTCTCGTCCAAGTCTTTCTCATCTCTTCACAGCCTCCCTCCCTCTCTCTCTCTCTTCCCATTCTCTCTATCCTTCCTCACTCTCAGATTAGCATGGGGCGGCGTATGAGGTGGAACTTAATAAAACTAAAGACACCACTTCATGGGGATTAGTTTTTTTTTTTTTTTTTTTTTAATTTTTTTTTCTTCTTCTGGAGAACCAAACGAAAATCAAATCATAGTGGAAAGGCAAGAAATACCTGAAAGCGAAGTTGAAGAGTATATAGGTAATTGTGAGATCTCTCTAGCAAGTAAAACGGAAAAGAAATCAATGGCAGTGGCAACTTTGATCACGGCAAAGATTAGCGTGGATTGATAGTGGTGGTTTGTTGGGGTTCGACGACAGTGGCAACTTCAATCACGACAAAGATCAGCGTGGATTGATGGGGGTGGTTTGTTAGGGGGTTTTTCTCCAAATTTTTCTTTTGGGTTTTGGGATTGTTGTTGTACATGGGTTTGTTGTGTGTTTAGATTTTTGCTGTGTTGTATGTGTTTTTGCCATGGGTGTTAATTGGATTTGGTGGCGATAGTTTTGGGTTTGGGTTGGTGGTGGGTAGTTGTTCTGGGTTTAGGTTGGTTTGATGACGATGCTGATTGGGTTTGGTGGTGGGTGGTTGTTCTGGGTTTGGGTTGGTGGAGGCTTGGTTGAGAGAGAGAAATGGAGAGATAGAAATTAGAGAATGAAGAGAGATAGATTTTTTTATATATTATTTTATTGTGTAATTTATACTATTTTAATGTGTTGTATGTAAAAGTAAAATTTGAGATGTCAGCTATATTATAAAATACAATAATATAATAGGTAAAGTAGTTTTTGAGATAATAAAATGAGATATTTTTTAGAAATTGGATAATGCTCTAAGCTGTGATTTCTATATGAAGTTTTGACCTAACCACGAATATCAAATAAAAAAGAAAGTGAGGTAGGAACTCTCTACACTCATCGAAAATAGAAGAGACAGAGAGTGTGCTAAATTTTGTTTGCTAGTGAGGGGCTAATGGGAAAGTAGTAGGAAGAAACCAAAATTGAAATTGTATTTGTTAGAAATTTAGACCCCTTAAACACACAGATTGCGTAGCCTAGATTAATTAGCCAAGTTGTTACTTAGTCAAATTAAGCAATTCTAGGTTAAAACAATCCAAACAATCATATCAAGATATAAAGCAGCGGAAAATAAATAACACAAGATATGATCACCCAGGAAACCACACGGTAAAAACCTGGGGAGGATTTGACCCACCGATCCTCAAGGCTAACCTGAATTCACTATGAAAGAATTGAAGTTCGTACAAAAGGACTACAAGCTCCCTGCTCGACTTCCTAATGCTACCCACCAGTAGAACTTCCTGACACGACCACGCGCAGGCTCCGAATCCACGGACTACTTCTTTCTTGAATTCTTCAATCAGCTACAAGCTCCCCGCTTGCTTTTCTTTTAAGTTCCAATGGTTGCAACAATAATGATCTTCAAGATGTTGAAATAATCTTCACCATGAAAACCCTAAGTTTTGTGTAAAGGAAAGCTCCTCAAAGATCTCATAAGAGATTCACACAAAACCGCAATGTATGAGCAACAATACAATATGGACAACCTTCAAAAACGTGGCTAGGGTTTTATTTATATACCTAGGGTAAAAACATAAAACCCTAAACGTTTAATGAAGTAGGGCTGAGTTGGAAATTCTGCAGAAAATTCAACCTGTGCGATTTTCGATCGATCGAGTCTATTCTTCGATCGATCGAGCCAGGCCGAGAGTCCCAAATACTTCTGCAGCCACTCGATTCCAACTTTACAATATTAAACCAACTTTGAGCAAGTCTAAAGAAGATACCATACAATGTTTTGATCATGGTTTGCCAACATTACAAATTAGAGTTCTAAATACATAAAATCCTAAGACCTTAGAACCTAACAAACTCCCCCTTTGGCAATCCGTGACAAAACCCTAATTAACAGCTCAAAGTGTTACAAATAAAAAGCCCTTTACAAAGATAATGCTCATAAAATCCAATTCAGCCTAACTACTATCCATAGTTGCAAGTGTAGACAGCAGCTTAGTTGAATCAACCTGTATAATCCTGAAATACTCAACAAACGCATAAACGCATGTGTGACAGTAAAGAGTAAAACAACAGGTATAACATCCTTGTAAGATCCACACAACAAAATAAAGACATATAAAAAATGAACAAGTCATAAATATAAATCAATACGCAGTGAATCATAAAGCAACAAGAATCAATAAAAAATATCATGTATATCAATCAATGTTACTCCCCCTAACATGAATATCCCAAAAAAAATGATATACAAAGTGAAGCACATAGATACAATCTAAAACTCCACAAGTTCCTCTAAAACAAAAAAAATCTCCCCCTAACAACAAAAACTCTACTACAGGTCAAAACTCCACTCCCCCTTTTTGTGACGGAATGCCAAAGGACAATCACAAGTCGCCATCAAAAGGAGGTGGTGAGGGTGAACGAAGATGCGCAAGATCAGCTCGGAGAGCACGCATCTCATCCAGCAAGTCCACCAAAATCTGACCATGAGCCTGCTGAACAGTCATGACAGTCTCCAAAGTACGACGAACATCAAAGTCGGCCGAAGGAGGCGGAGGAACATCAGCAGCAGCATCATCACCAACAGGAATAGGAATATCCTCACCAGCAAAACCTGCAGAAGAAGAAGGAGGAGGAGGTGCACTACTAGAGGGCTCAGATCTAGGGTGTTTAGAACCAGCTCGAAGATGAGCGGCCCTCTGTCTAAGAAAAGACGCACCTATAGGTCCTATCACATGGACGGGCTCAGAGGCAGGAAAGTCATCAAGACCAAGAAAGAGAAGAATCCTATGAATGAAAATAGGATGAACTAGAGCATGAGCAGTCGATGAACTCCTATAAACTTCGTTCAAAGAACGAAGAAAAAGATGGGGAAAACTAATAGGAGCATCAGTAACAAGAGCGTATAGAAAAACACACCTCTCAAGAGGAATGGTGTGAACATGGGAAATAGGCCAGATCGAATGACAAGCTATCCGAAAGAACAGATAGTGCAACCCAGAAAGCTCAGCAGAAGTGATCCGAGGATCAGAACCCCACTGGACAGTAGTACCAGTGACGTATGACAAAACATCGCTAATCTCGGGAGACTCAGCATAAGGATAGACAGGATGCTGGACCAATGGTACCCCAAGAGCATCAGCCACTACCCGAGGAGTAATGGTGTACTCTACGCCTCGTATCCAACTCCTAACAAGAGTGTTGGAATCATAGACGCGGATAGAGATGTTCGAATAGAACTCTCTAATCAAGGCTGAAGGTGGAGGAGGATCAGAAATCTCCACCAAGGGTAACCAACCCCGACGCTCAAAATTTGCCCTAATGGCAGAATCAAGCTCATCTAAAAGCACAGAACGCTCAGCCCAAATCTTTCTCTTAACGGTCAGTTTCTCAAAAATCTCTTGGTTTTCCTCACGCGGAAACCTCTCACTATCAAAGGATGGAGGGGGTGAGGGAGAAGGTGAGGGAACACTCCTACGGGCTCTAGTTTTCCTAGGCATAATGCTAAGGAAAGGACAGAGACACAAAGAGAAAAACACAAAGAAACAAGAGAAAACAAAACCAAAGGCAGACTGCAAATTAGCACAATAAAGAATATAGAACAAAAATCTATATGATGCATGAACAATAACATGTTGTGATGCATGATCTAAATGCAGTGACAAATTAAGTTTAATTGAGAGTAATTGGACAAAATTGGCTTGAACAAGGAATTTCTATCAAAAAATCCCAAAATTTGAAAAACCACTTGAAAATTTTGTAACAAATTGATGAATTAAGCATTACAAAACACAGCACATAGATTATAATGCTTAATTACACCAACACAACAAGCCAATTTCATCAAATTCAATCCAATTCAACAAAATCCCCAATTCGGATCAAGAACAAACCCTAGAATTTTCAATTTTTCACAAAACACCAAATTGATCAAATTAACCACCAAGGATCATTAATATAATGTGTCCCCACAAAAACCCAATGATCAATTTCATAAAATAAGGTGTGAATCAACAGAAAATCCAAAAAGAAACTAGTCCGAAAATTACCCTTAAATGCATGGATTAATGCATGAAATTATGAAAATAAAAACAAAAGGAAGGGCAAAAGAGTCTTACCGGCTTTGAGGAAAGAGAGATTGTGCAAAGACTTCGGAAGAAAACGACAAAAAATCACAAAACAAAGCTTGCCAACGCGGAGAGAGGAAAAAGTTTTGAAAAGTTTTGAAATAGGATCTTTGAAAAAGTCAGAAAAGTGCCTTTGAAAAACCTTTTTCACGATATTCGATCGATCGAAAAATACATTCGATCGATCGAAAAGCACAGTCATTTTAAGACAAATGAGAGCACTTTTTCGATTGATCGAAAAATAGGTTGGATCGATCGAAATGGGCAGAGGCTCACTAAATTTTGGAAAAATCACAGTTTTTGAAAGACACAAGCCGAATTTTGAAAATAACTCCTCAAAGCATTAAATTGAAGAAACAAAATGCATGAGTATGAGATGGAATGCTTTTTCAAAAACCCAAAATTTTGAACCCAATATTTTTTAAAACAAATTGCAATCAACCTCCCATTATATTTTCTCAAGCAACAAATATGTTGTGCATAAATCTCAAGATATTTTCAAACTTGGTTGGTCAGACCAAAAACACACACTAGCATGTACAGTGTTTAACAAAGAGTAACTTGTGTCGTGTGTGATACTAGCAAAAACTTGAGATACATGTGAGGTGATATGTGAATAGTAATCAATCACAAAGTCTACAAAATTCATCACATAGAATTTAAAAGAGACTATCACCTAAAGAGTTACATCCTATAACTCCCACATCTCCTAGAACAAAAGCTTGCAATCATGTAAGTTTCTTGTATTTTTTTTTTTTTTTTTTTTTTTTTTTTTTTTTTTTTTGCCTCTTATTTGCATGAGATGGCATTCAGCCTAATAGTACACACCGGTTTGAATTAAGTGAATTGGCATCAAGCCTAATAGTACACACCAGTTTAAATTTATTTTGAGGCTACACCTTATGTTCTTTTTGTGCATGTGCTACACTTTCTCGAGCACAGAATCTTATGATATGCACTAAGGTGTTCATGATTGGCTAGTGAACAGTGGTGAGATGGTTATTTATGCCTTTCTCAAAAGGATCAAGTCCGACAGTCAAATAACATGTGACTTCAAGATTAAGACAAAGTGATAAACACCATAAACATCTTTCCCACACAACATGCACTACAAAGCTCAAACTAGTAAAGTGCAATAAAGTAAGCTCATCCAAGCTAAACAAGGTACATAAGACATGTTATGTGTAAATAAATTGACCAACCTTGTTTTTCAAAAATCAAGAACAATATGTTCAACATAAATTTTCTTCCTTCTTTCCCTTTTTTTTTTTTTTTTTTTTTTTTTTTATTTATTTATTTAAAGGAAAACAAATACATCCTAGAATGAAATGCATGAATGTAATGCAATGCAAGTCCTAGAACAAAGAAAACACAAAAAAAAAACAAAGAACAATGGTCACAAAAGAATAGAGCAATGAAGCACAAGGACCATGTCAGAAAGACTCAAGTATTTCGAGTCTTTTGCATCCAAAACTTTTTAGATGCACCATGAGCAATGGAGTTCTTATTCACATTCGAGTGATTCCCAACTCCATGATTGGAATAAAGGTTTAACACCTTTACCAATTCACCAATTAATGCCATAGAATCTTGTGCTTGAGGCACAGGCACTTTTGGTTTATTTGCTCTCTTATCAGCTTGAAGCTTGTAACAGTTAGGACGAATATGTCCAGACTTACCACAATAATGACAAACCCACGCAGGTTTACCATGCATCTTGTCCTTAGATTTGGTAGGCTCCTTAGGTTTAGCTTCTCTTAAGTCTACCCTAGTCTTCTTAGGTGGTGAAGCTTCTACAGGTTTAACTACCTCACTCGCAGAAGGTTTGACAGTTTCACTCACACCCTCACTCATGGAAGGTTTAGAAGATGAAGAAGGAACAAAAGTAGTGGAATGTGGTCCAGTATCAAAGATGCTTTCAACATATCCTAACCCAGTTTTATCAGAAGGATACTTTTGAACATTTAGCATGTGATCAAGTTTAGAACTAGCAGATCTAGCAACAGATAAATCATGTTCCAAAGTTCTAACTTTATCAAGTAAAAGCATATTCTCAGATTTAACATTGTTCAAAAGTTCATTTGCATCAAACAGTTTAACAAGCAAATTTCTCTTTTCAAGCTCAAGAGAATCAATTTTCTTTAGGCCAAGTTCAACTTTCATAGCATCCTTTGCAGCAATTTTGCAAAGTTTGTTATAGGCCTCTTGAAGATCTGCATCTTCAGAGAGTTCCCCATCAGAAGGGTTCTCTTCAGCAGATATGCCTTCATTGACTATAGCAGTAGCCGTGAAGGCAATGAAGTTTCCATCCTCGTCACCACCGGACTCATCATCAGAAACCTCATTATCACTAAGGGTTACAGCCATAGCTTTACCCTTAGTCCTTAAGAATGTAGGACATTCAGACTTCACATGACCATACCCTTGACAGCCAAAACATTGAGGACCCAGAGAGTTATTAGAAGATTGACCAGAATTTTCTCTAGGTTTTTCAAAATTGTTAACCTTAGTGGGATCATTCTTCCTAAAATTTCTAGGTTCAGCAGTGTAAGTACCTCTTGCCTTTCTATTTGTATTCCTAAGAAAGTTCTTAAAATTTTTGGCAAGATAGGCAATCTCTGTAGCAGAGAGCTCATCATCAAATCCACCACCATCAACATCATCAACTGACTTAAGAGCCATTGATTTGGATTTGTTTACTTTAGGTAGGTCAGACTCATAGGATTGAAGAGATCCTACAAGCTCATCAACAGGAATGGAGTCCACATCCTTGCTTTCAGTTATGGCAGTCACTTTGGGTCTAAAGTCTTCAGTTAAAGATCTAAGAATCTTCCTAACAATCTTAGGTTGATCATAGATTTCACCCAAATTAAAAGCAGAATTAACAATATCATTCAGTTTGGCATAAAATTCATCAAAGGATTCATCATCAGACATCCTAATGTTTTCAAACCTAGAAGTTAATTGCTGCAGTTTGTTTATCTTAACTGCCTTTGTGCCTTCATGCACAGTTTGGAGGATTTTCCAAGCAGTATGAGCAACCTCAACATTAGAGATTCTCTTAAATTCCTCCATAGAAACAGCATTAAAGATAGCATTCATAGCTTTGCTATTGAAGCTTGCTGCTTCTTTTTCAGAAGTTTGCCACTCACTCACAGGAGTAGCGGGCTTCTCCCATCCGTATTCAACGGAATTCCAAACCCTTTCATCAATAGATTTCAGGAATGCTTTCATCCTTACTTTCCAATAGGCATAGTTGTTCCCATCAAAATGAGGAGGAACAAACAGAGAGTGTCCATGCTCCATGACAACAGGGGTCAAGGATCAGCTCAGAGATTAAAAATCTCAAGCACAAAGAGCTACCAAGCTCTGATACCACTTGTTAGAAATTTAGACCCCTTAAACACACAGATTGCGTAGCCTAGATTAATTAGCCAAGTTGTTACTTAGTCAAATTAAGCAATTCTAGGTTAAAACAATCCAAACAATCATATCAAGATATAAAGCAGCGGAAAATAAATAACACAAGATATGATCACCCAGGAAACCACACGGTAAAAACCTGGGGAGGATTTGACCCACCGATCCTCAAGGCTAACCTGAATTCACTATGAAAGAATTGAAGTTCGTACAAAAGGACTACAAGCTCCCCGCTCGACTTCCTAATGCTACCCACCAGTAGAACTTCCTGACACGACCACGCGCAGGCTCCGAATCCACGGACTACTTCTTTCTTGAATTCTTCAATCAGCTACAAGCTCCCCGCTTGCTTTTCTTTTAAGTTCCAATGGTTGCAACAATAATGATCTTCAAGATGTTGAAATAATCTTCACCATGAAAACCCTAAGTTTTGTGTAAAGGAAAGCTCCTCAAAGATCTCACAAGAGATTCACACAAAACCGCAATGTATGAGCAACAATACAATATGGACAACCTTCAAAAACGTGGCTAGGGTTTTATTTATATACCTAGGGTAAAAACATAAAACCCTAAACGTTTAATGAAGTAGGGCTGAGTTGGAAATTCTGCAGAAAATTCAACCTGTGCGATTTTCGATCGATCGAGTCTATTCTTCGATCGATCGAGCCAGGCCGAGAGTCCCAAATACTTCTGCAGCCACTCGATTCCAACTTTACAATATTAAACCAACTTTGAGCAAGTCTAAAGAAGATACCATACAATGTTTTGATCATGGTTTGCCAACATTACAAATTAGAGTTCTAAATACATAAAATCCTAAGACCTTAGAACCTAACAGTATTTTATGTATGACTGGTCCTACCCATTGGTGAGTAAAAAATTGCAACTTTATTGCTTGTGTAATAAATTGTAACTTTATTAATTTGTGTAGTGAATTATTAGCATCAATATGTTTTTTCTAATTTTTAGTATGATAGATTTGTAAGATAGAGAAATAATGAAATAGCTTAAAATTTTATATAATAATAATAATAATAAAGAAATGAAAACTCAATAAAAAAATAATGGAATTAAAAATTAAAACATTCCCCTCAAAAAAATTAAAAATATTAATTTTTTTATAGAATAAGTCAAGAAATTATTTGAATTGTTATGTTGTTGTAAGTTGTAAAATAAATCCCTATCATTAAAATGACTTTTATTTGATTGGTAGATCACAGAGAATTCAACTACAAGTCTATAATATTCGATTTCTTCAAAAGAAAAAAAAAATAAAGATAATAAGCTAACATGTTCACAGCCTCTAACGTTAATGCCCTAATATCTAAAAGCCCTCAAACAAAACTTTGAAAAGTCACTACCAATAAAATTAGCATTTGTTCATTGTATTGTAATACAAGATTGTGTCCACAAATATGAATTGTCCACATATGACACATATTCTTTTTTGAGAGGAACATGACACAACATTTAATTTGTTAGCTATCAATCATTTTTGCATCACTGGACCACAAATTAATCATCAAACGACAAGAAATAATAATCTAGAGGTATGGAGTGGTATGTGTGGAGGATATTGAAAGAGAGCAAAAATCCAGACAGATATTCTTAGTGTTTTTTTTTTTTTTTTTTTTTGAGAAACAAACACACACACACACACAGAGGGAAGAGGGAAAGGGGTTCTAACACAAAGACACACCACAACTCCACTCAAAAGCCATGGTAACTTTTAAGGGAGGGTAGGGCTAGATAGATATTCTTAATGTTGACTGTAAGATAGACTCGATAGAGGAGTAAAGTAAAGAAAATTCTATTTGCTATATGGTTTCATTAATCCATCTGATGAGTGCATCACCTGGACTTTTGGGGTTCCTTCTTAGAAGATTGGTGGTTCCCTCCGAAACTGCTATTTGTTTTTTTGTTTTAAAAAAAAAATGAAACTTATTATGTTAGCAAGTGTTCTTAAAAAGTTCTAGCATATGAAAAAAACATTGCAATTGAACCTAATTTTACCCCTTCTGGCACATGATTAAAAATCCTCTTGCGCTGTTAAATTTAATTTATTTAAGATTAGTATGTCAATCTTATTATTAGGCATCTATATCTCATTGTGGATTTTCCTAGCAGGTGTGTAATTGATTCTGCTGCTAACTTTGGGCTTTAGTATTTTTGGACTTCAATGGACAACTCAGATGGAACCTTGAAATCTTGATATAATGGGATTTCTAAATGCGTTACAGATTTATAACTAGCCGGCAACTACTTAATTTAAGAGTTTTAGGTAATGTTCTTAACACTTGCAATTAGTTGTAGAAGCATAAACTGTGAAATAGTTTCTCGTGGCCATTAACGAATCAATGCTTATCTATACTATTACTAACAAATACATTTGAGTTTTGCTTATGTTAGGCATATATATGGTTTGATTTTTTTTTTTCTTCTATTAAGAATTAAATCCTTCACTAACCAATGTTTCACTATGCAAATGGCTCAATTTTGCTAGATAATATATTTGTGTGGGCTTTATGTTTTGTGTAGATAAGCATAGTGCATGTTCTTTTATTTTGTTTATTTATTTATTTTATTTGTGTGTGTGTGTGTGTTTTTAATAGAAATGAAAAGAGAAAAAGAAGTGGTACAAATAGTGAGGGTTGAAGATAGAATAAAAATTAAGAACATTTTCTTGGTAGCCAAACACAAAACACACAAAAATTAAATTTACAAATCTCCTACATATATATATATATATATATATATAGACACAAAAATCAAACCTAATACTTAACTAAATCAAAACCCAAGCCGAGTTGAATTAATAATGGTAATGGAGTTTAATAGATATCATCTTGTTCAAGATATCATCCCTTTTGTGCTTTGTAAATTTCAGATATTAAAAGACGACTTTGTCAAAACACAGACCACCAATCTATTCATAGAAACTACTAATAATGTATGTGACTTCGAAGTTTATTCAATGTATAACTTTTCCTTGAACCTCAATTAGTACTTTTTGGTATTTTTAGCGGATATATATGTACGATTTAAATCATCCCACCTTCATTAGCGATGTGTCAAAGAAAAATGTACAATCATCCATTACATAAACACCCATGGATGAAATATAAATTAATTTAAGTTCTAGTTGTACACATGTGATGACCTCAACCTTAAATATATATTCAAAAAGAAACCAAGATATGGATATCAAAGTAAGTGTTGAGTCACCTTAATCAAATAAGAAGATCTAGGGTTATAGCAAAATGTCATGTAACATTTTCAAAACACCCTTACGGTAGTAGATTGTCTTACTTTATTTTTATTGTTCTAGATATATTGTGTGGAGCATTTTCAAGTGGAATTGGTTTGAAACTTTGAATGGTTAGTTGCTAAAATTTTATAAAATCAGTTTATTATAGTGTGAATTTTAGTGCTAACCTATGTGCATAGTATGTATTTTGTCTGTATTTGGCTTTTTTTGTTTGTACAATTATTTGTTTATTTGTGATTTGTCTTTACCTATGGAAAATGAGTTAGTACAAATTTAATATTGATGATTTCTGTTATTTAAAAGAAGGTTGTGTTCTCTTTTAATAGATAAATTGCATTTTAATATATTAAGAAATAATTATTATTATTTTTTTTTCATTTGTTGATAGTTTCTTAATACTAATAGATGATATATATTTTTTGTTTATATTTTAATCCCCTCAATCAAACTTCTAGCTCCGTCTTTGAATCCAAAACGGTTGAAACACATCGGAATGATCTGAAATTATTTCTGGGATGGAACATGGGGTGTTACACTAATATTGCCAAAACAGAATGGTAATATAATAGCTATTTCTATGGTTCTACTATTGTTTAAGCTTAGTGTCCATTTACAACTTATTTAGCCGCTTGCTAAATTTTTTGTTGAAAGTGTACTAAATTATACTTGTACTTTAAAAAAATTTCAAAATGTGAAAAATAATGCAAGAAAAAGTGAGGTTTTAAAAAGCTGTACATAAAAACAAAAAGCTAAAAGATGAAATTGATGCTAAACAGACTCTTAGTCTCTCTAAAGGTTTTTGTAGGGACTCAATTTGCGTTTGACCCTGAGTATGAATGGGTTTTCAGCCCAATCAAGCCCAAACAATAAATTTGTAGAGAGTGGGTTAAAGGTTTAGGCGCTGGCCGTTGTTCACCAAGCATGAACTTTTTTTTATAAAAGAAAATACTTAGAGTTGATTTACAACTGGGGGGATGCTCCTCGGCCACAGGCCGAGGAGCCCCTTTTCTTCTCCTTTTTTCCCCTCCCCTCTTTTACTTTACTTGCTTTTCTTATATAGTCTTCATCTTCCTATCTCCTTCTTCCATCTGTTGATCATCCATTCGCCTCTCTTTTGGCCGTCCGTCCCATCAGAGGCCTTATCAGTACTCAAGTGGTTCACTCTGATCAACGTTGCCCTGCTAAGGGGTTATATCCCCATTAATGCGGCCAGAGGGGTTAGGTGAATGCATTAAGTGTGAGGGTGACAGCTTACTTTGGGCCTGGTCTTTCCCAAAAATCATCCTTGTCATGCCAAGGATGAGGAGGTCCTCGACGTAGATCCAGAAAAGAGGCTTTCCCCAATTTAGCCTTGAATGGTCAGTATTCCTTGGCGTGGGCCTTGGGCTTGCTACACGATGGGCTGAGGCTATCAGGCCCATGGGCCCCACAATAGCCCTTCAAAACCCTGCTGCACGTTCCCTCGGACAGGGAGGAGGGTTTTGATACCTGCGGGCCCTCTAGACGAGTCGCCCCACTTCGGTTCGTGTTAACGCTGGTGACTTTTCGACTGCCCGATGTGCGTTTTTGGCGTTTCAAGACTTAATGTGTACCCACATTAAATTTTGGCGGTACCACGTTTCCCACTTTCAACGGTATGATGGTAATTGTTCGGTGGAGATCTCCTGCTTTTATGGGCAAGCGGTTACATTTGGGAACCTAAGGGGGAGTATAAGTACCTGTTTGAACCGCCTGGTTTCCTCATTTTCGCGCTTACAATTATTGATGCGTATGATATGAATCTGGTTCAACTTGCACACTACCTGAAGAGCATCGTCATACTTCTGTAAGTCTTCTTCTTCCAGTGACCCCAAATTTTCCTTGGTTCTATTCCTTCTTTTCTTCTTCTGGAATTTTTAGTTGTCCTTGGGGGATGGGTAAGTTTAAGAAGTTGGTTGAGTCCGACGAGATGATGAACAAATTCATCGTAGACTATGGGATACCCAATAATGTGAGTCTGAAGTACTGTGAAGAAGGGGAGTGGTACATTAGGAGGAGAGAGGGTGAAGTCGTGATCCCGATAGTCGCTTTCGTAGAGGGAGGGATGAGAATCCCTATGAGGCCAGTGACTCTCAATTATCTTAGGCATTTCCGCCTGGCTCCTACTCAGTGTGCCGTGAATGTATTTAGGATATTAGGGTGTGTAGATACCCTGAATGAGAAAATAGGGCTGAGACTGACTCACCACGATGTGAACTGGTGCTACAACCTTCATCATCTGAGGGGTAAGACGTACTATATGAAGACAAGGGACGATAGGGTTCGTCTCATCCAGTGTCTTCCTGATTCCAATAAGGGGTTGACCCAAGATTTCCTCATAGTGTCGGGGGAGTGGCACAACAGTTTTCATTGCCCAACAGTAGAGGGGGAGCCAGGTACGGTATCCGAAGTAAGAGATAATCTAGGTTTCAGTATTTTCAAGTTTTATAACTGTACATCCGATTTGGTTGATTAACCATAGGAGTTTCACTTTTCTTTTCGCAGATCCGCACGCCTTTGCACGTCATTTCCACCTGGTTAACAAAGCGGATTTGGAAATCGTTCTTAGGTCGGACCTTTTCCTGAACGAAACTGATAACCAGGTCAGAGCTGCTCATCAAATCCTCGGATGTGACCTAGCTTAGAAATCATTCCCAGTCCCGAAGCACGTAATTAGGGCTCGTGACCCTCGGCTTACGCAGATTACCGTGGTGGAGGACGGTTTTGCATTTTTCGAGGGGTCTTATATACCAACAAGTAACGGTGGCCGAGGAAGGATTATCTAAGAAGGCAAGGGAGGTGGTTGAACTGAGTTCTTCTGAGGACGAATATAGTGTGTTCAACCTAGCTGATCAGTCCGAGGATCCCTCTAGTGATCTAGGAGACCCTCATTTGTCCGAAGCCGATCTCTGGTCCCTAAGAGTTGGTACTCAGGCTGAGATGGGTTTAAAAAGACAGCCCCAAACCAATCTTCTTGACCTGCTCGAAGGCGGTTCCAAGAAGGGTGTACCAGAAGAGTCGCAGCCCCAGCCCCCAGCACCTCCGCCCCAGATTTTAACTGTGCAAACCAGGTCATCCTCTGTCCCCACAGTATCAGACTCTCAGACCGAGTCTCATGACCCGAAAAGGAAGAGATTTTCTAAGGGTAAAGAGCCAATGGATGGGAGCAAATCCCATTCCCCGCCCGAGGAGGGTAGATTTCGCAAGCCTCCGAAGCAACTGAAGCTTGGTGGTCAACGGAAAGGTAAGAAGGCCATCCAGCAGTCCGAGGCTTAAGCCTGGCTGCCCGCTGCCATACTCCATGATCAGCCCCTGATGGATAACGCGTCGATGCGGGAATCTCAAGGAGCCGAGGGGGCTTTCATAGCCGAGACCCTATAGAAATCTCTTCTTCTTCCCACTGACATGGCCGAGCTAAGCAATATGAGTGGGTCAGAGGTTGTCCTTGACCTTAAGAAATATCTAGGCATGGTGGGTCCTTTGGCACCTATTTACTTTATTCAAACTTTGTCGCTTAATACCTTCCTTTCCCTTTACGGAGTTACTTGTTTTTATTGGCAGACTATCCAGGCTCTTTTCAGGTTAGATGAGGAGGTCGATGGCCAGAGCAATGCCTTAGCGCAAGAGCATGACAAGTTCTTGGAAGCTGCTAATACCCTCAAGAAATCTGAGACCGACCTAAAAAAGGCGACCGAGGATCTAGAGGAGATGACGAAGGCCAGGGATACTGTTGCCTCCGACCTAGCCGTGGCCAGGAAGCAAGCTGAGGATCAAACTAATCGCTTGCAGGACGTTGAGGGTCAACTACAGACTGCCAAAGGGGACATTGCCTATATGAAGGAAAAGTTGACCGTGGCAATCCATGAGAAAGGTGTTGCCGAGTATGCCAGGGACGAGGCTGTGAGAGCCAAAGACGAGGCGATATTTGCAAAAATAGACACTGATTGCTCTGTAGAACAGGCAGAGGAGGAGGCTTTCGCAGATGGGGTGGCTAAGACTGAAGCCACCCTTCGGGCTCAAGTTCCTGCAGTGTGCAGGCATTACTGTTCTCAGACCTGGCATGAAGCCCTCAACCAAGCAGAGGTTGATGCCTCATCTGACCTTAGGAGGGAGGACAGGGTATATTACCCTATTGCCATTCGCGAGGCTGCACCTGCTACTCCCGAGGAGGGGTTCTCATTACCAGTGGTTAAGAGTCACGATAAGACCGCCGAGGATATATCTTTAACTGACCAACCACCTGAGGAGGTTGAGCCCCAGAGAACGTTGGGGGGAGTTATAACCGAGGGTCAGCAAATACCACAAGACGTGGCGAGGCCTACAGCGGACCCTTTGAGACAAAGCTCTTAGGCCTTGGCTAAAGCCTTTTGATTTGCTTATCGAATTAATTTGCCTACTGAGTTGGGGAGACTGGTATACGACATAGGATAATTTTGTTTATTTTCTCTTTTATCTTCTCTTTTATCTCATTTTGTTTCTTGCCTCAGTGGCGTTGTAAAGAAGTTGTATACTTTCTGTTTGAACTGAATGCTTAATACTTTGCTTCCAACTAATGATATTTTCTTTTATTTACTTTACTATAATATTCTACTCGATATTCGTATTCTATTCTGGAGTTAGCCTCATGAAACCATCTGTTATCCTTCAAATATAAATCTAAAGATCGTATTATAACTTGACTCTAGGTAACGCTTTGGTTTTTCTCCAGATAGTTATTTTCTCCATGGGTTCGAGTCCGAGGACCATGCAATACCTTGGTTCTGTCTAGTACCCAAGTATAATGGTGTGAATAGTTTTACCATAGGCTTGGGTCCGAGGACCATGTAATACCTTGGTTCTATCTAGTACTTCTATTTTTCTATAAGTATCTAGTTTTCCATAGGTTTGGGTCCGAGGACCATGCAATACCTTGATTCTGTCTAGTACTTCTATTTTTCTATAAGTATCTAGTTTTCCATAGGTTTGGATCCGAGGACCATGCAATACCTTGGTTCTGTCTAGTACTTCTATTTTTCTATAAGTATCTAGTTTTCCCATAGGTTTGAGTCCGAGGACCATGCAATACCTTGGTTCTGTCTAGTACCCAAGTATAATGGTGTGAATAGTTTTACCATAGGCTTGGGTCCGAGGACCATGCAATACCTTGGTTCTGTCTACCACTTCTATTTTTCTGTAAGTATCTAGTTTCCCCATAGGTTTGAGTCCGAGGACCATGCAATACCTTGGTTTTGTCTAGTACCCAGGTATAATGGTGTGAATAGTTTTACCATAGGCTTGGGTCCGAGGACCATGCAATACCTTGGTTCTGTCTACCACTTCTATTTTTCTGTAAGTATCTAGTTTCCCCATAGGTTTGAGTCCGAGGACCATGCAATACCTTGATTCTGTCTAGTACCCAGGTATAATGGTGTGAATAGTTTTACCATAGGCTTGGGTCCGAGGACCATGCAATACCTTGGTTCTGTCTACCACTTCTATTTTTCTGTAAGTATCTAGTTTCCCCATAGGTTTGAGTCTGAGGACCATGCAATACCTTGGTTCTGTCTAGTACCCAGGTATAATGGTGTGAATAGTTTTACCATAGGCTTGGGTCCGAGGACCATGCAATACCTTGGTTCTGTCTACCACTTCTATTTTTCTGTAAATAGAGGTTTGTCCTCGGACCGCTTTACTGGAGATGATTCCTCCTTGGGTCGGATTATGATCTTTACACGTGGCGTTGATCTCGCCTCCAGCTCGAGGCCCCATCTTTTTCATTTATGAAGCGCCCTTTGTCTGTTTGTGTTCCTCGCTTGACGCTTCGGTGCGCGAAACGCGCCTTCATTAATGTCCTCGTGAATTAGCACGAGTCCAACGGTCTACGGCCTTCTTGAAAATTGATAGCTTCATTATTAGCCCAGCTGATAATTCTCTTTTCGAACTCTGCATGAATTAATTCTCACCAACCCTCATCCCCTATATAAGGTGAGGAGATGGTTTCTCCACAATTCATGAACTTCCCAACACAAAAAGAAAAGATACATCCTTTCAGCTTCCTAAGCCCTTTTAACAACCCCGCCGGAATTGTGACTGAAATTGGCAAATATGAGGCGGCTTTGGGCGGGTGTGAGGACATCTGTGCCAAAAGCCGTTATGGCCGCAGCCCCCACTGGGCTTCCAGTGAGGCAGAATCTAGGCGTAACCCCGATGGCGCCATACAAGGTGGCCCGGAGGGATGTTGTTAAAGTACCTAACGTCTCTCCTCGGAGCGCACCCCCGACGAAGAAGACGTGCGAATTCACATCATGGGCGGTGCTCGAGTGTTGCCGTCTCTAATGGCCAACACTCGTGAGGATTGGAGAGAATCAAGGGAACATCATGGGGGAAGGTGTCCCGGAGCCCCTGCATCTGCTCCTCTCTTTGTTCCAGCTCCGCCGCGCCGAGAAAGGAGTTGTCGGTGGCCTGGAAACAAGATGGCCCTCCCCCTTCCCTGCTTTTTGTGTCAGGCTCTCCCATTCTTTTTATACCAATAAAAGCACGGCTTGACACTTCCCTCCGGCTAGCTTTTTTAGGGCGGCTCCACCTGGGCCTCTGATTGTAGAACTAGCTGGTAGGATTAGCTTGTAAATTTGTTTGTGAAACACGCCTGCCTGAGCCTCTAATTGTAATTTGTACTGTTTCTATTTATGAAATAATAATATCAAGATTTCTCTTTTCGCTATCAAATCTTCTATTTTCTCTTTTTTTTTTTTTTTTACTTCGCTAACCTACTGTAAAACGACCACTTAGAACAATCGCCTGGTGTGCCGGCCAGCACCCTAATCCTTCCCACAAACGGCGCCAATTGTAGGGACTCAATTTGCGTTTGACCCTGAGTATGAATGGGTTTTTAGCCCAATCAAGCCTAAACAATAAATTTGTAGAGAGTAGGTTAAAGGTTTAGGCGCTGGTCGTCGTTCACCAAGCATGAACTTTTTTTTATAAAAGAAAATACTTAGAGTTGATTTACAACTGGGGGGATGCTTTTCTTCTCCTTTTTTCCCCCCCTCTTTTACTTTACTTGCTTTTCTTATATAGTCTTCATATTCCTATCTCCTTCTTCCATCTGTTGATCATCCATTCGCCTCTCTTCTGGCCGTCCGTCCCATCAGAGGCCTTATCAGTACTCAAGTGGTTCACTCTGATCAACGTTGCCCTGCTAAGGGGTTATATCCCCATTAATGCGGCCAGAGGGGTTAGGTGAATGCATTAAGTGTGAGGGTGACAGCTTACTTTGGGCCTGGTCTTTCCCAAAAATCATCCTTGTCATGCCGAGAACGAGGAGGTCCTCGGCGTAGATCCGGAAAAGAGGCTTTCCCCAATTTAGCCTTGAATGGTCAGTATTCCTCGGCGTGGGCCTTGGGCCTGCTACACGATGGGCCGAGGCTATCAGGCCCATGGGCCCCACAGTTTTATTTTCTTGCATAATTTTTTTTCTTTCTTAGATAGTTGTAATAAATAAAAGAGAGAGAAAAAAAAAATGCACTAGAATTAAATAATTTAGCAAGCAATAAATGTACAATAATACCATATTTTTTATTAGAATCCAACAATAACTCCTCAACTAGAGTGTGTATGTATATTTTGCTAGCACATAGAGTATTAGAAGAGAATTTAATCCAACGGTAGAAATGTTAAAACTCATATTCAACAAAGAAATATTAAGTGATGTAAAATAGCTTAGAGTTACACAAAGTGTAACGACGACCCAAATCCACATATATATCATACTCTCAAATCTCACACTATCTCCATCTAAATAGTCTCCCCTTGATCTAGCTACCTAAAGATCGAGCTAACAAACTAACATTCTTGTGTTTTTTTTTTTTTTTTTTTTTTTATAACACATCTATTTTTCCTACATCACCCAACAAAAAACATGAATCTATTATTTCTCACATTACTTTCGATTCCGACCATCTTTCTTGTACTCATTCTCATCGTCTCTTTGTCATTGATTTTGAAACAAAGAAAAGTCAAGAAAGCAGCCAACCTTCCTCCAGATCCTCCAAAGCTTCCCATCATTGGCAACCTCCATCAAATTGGAAACACCAACCACCATTCCCTGTGGAATCTCTCTAAAAAATACGTACATACTATGCTCCTACTGTTCTACTGTTAAGAGTAAAGTCACAGAACAGAGTAATGTTCAAAATGTTCAAGGTTCCAGAGCTTCAACAGCTAGTTTCTCCAATGGCTAGAACAGCTTTTATTATGTTTGAAGCTAAACGGTGTTGTTCTATTTAAAATAGTGTTGTGATTGTATAAAGTGAAACGCTTTTGTCTTTGCTTAGTTGTTTCTTAGCTTCATTAGACAGGTCATTAGGTAGTTATGTCAGTTATTACTTTCCGGATTTTCCTCCAATCTTTACGGATCTATCCCGAGATTTCAGGCATATTAGTTGAGCTGTTAGTGATCTTCTTAGACTATATATATATTACATCAAGTGTAATGAATGAGTACTGTGAATATTCTTCCAGAATTTTCTATTCTCTCTCATCTCTCTCTCTTTGAACTTTCTCTCTAATTTTCTTACTTCTCACTGAGTGTTATCTGTGTGAACACCATTGTTATAGTCTTTTCAAGCTTAGCTTGATTTTTTCACGTACAATTGGTATTTTTTTCATTGTATCATGATACAAGATTGTGTCCACAAATATGAGATTATAGTTTTATTGAACAAGATGAAATTTGATGAGCTTACATTAAATTTGGCCTCACCCTCACGTTCAAATCCTGGCTCCATCCTAGTCTCTATCTCTTCATCTTGACTAATTTGTAGCTTTGAAACTACTAAACATTGGGTACAACATTTTCACATGAATTGTCCACACGACACAACATTTAATTTGTTAGATATCAGTCATTTTTGTGTCACCAGGCCACAAATTAATCATCAAACGATAAGAAATAATAATCTAGAGGTATGGACTGGAATGTGGGGAGGATATTGAAAGAGAGCAAAAATGAAAAACCTAGATAAATATTCTAAGTATTGACTGTAAGATAGGCTCGATGCAGGAGTAAAGCAAAGAAAATTCTGTTTGCTATATAGTTTCAATAATCTTTCTGATGAGTGGATGACTTGGACTTTTGAGGATCCTTCTTAGAAGATTGGTGGTTCCCTCTGAAACTGCTATTTGTTCTTTTGATTAAAAACAAAATGACCGAAATACTCATAGAATCTTGAAAATGACCGAAATGACCTTGAGGAGTGTGTTGAGTTGAGGGATTATGAAATAATTGCAGAGTAGGTGGGCGTTGGGGAGGGATTATTTTGTGTGACCAGGATTGGATTGATTCAATCAATGTATTTTATATTCATATCCTTATTCTTTCTGTTTAAGTCCATATTATCATTGTTAAAACTTTCAGTTTATAACTTTATATATATATATATATGTAATTCTTTAGGATATTTTATGCAAGATGGCATGAAGTACCTCTTATCCAAAAAAATTTCTTACCTATATAAAAAAAATTAACGTTGTTAAAATTATTGAATACGCACGGGGTTTTGATCCTATCCATAATAAGATGTTCATATATATCCTTGATTGCTAATTGGCTGTTTTGATATTTCAAGATAAGCCGGACCCTCATATCTATGCAGGACCTTCGATGTAGAAATATGAAACCAGCTAGCTGTTATCATAAGATATAATAATAATAATAATAATAATAAAAAGGGTGCACTGTCAGCTTTATTCTACTCGACGCTATTTATTTAAGCTACGCATCATCAAGTTCATACCAAGGTTCTTCTAAAAAAAAAGTTCATACCAAGGAAAAGCCTACCTTAATATATTAGCTTTCTCGACAATGGCTGAGGGAATTGGCGGGTTGAATAAGGTTGCTCAAGGGGGAAATATTAATGACTTTTACAACTTGATCAAGAACGATATCAATGTCAAACTTTTGGAGCACATTGATGAGCTCCCATTTGTTCAGACACCTTTACACATATCGGCATCTGCTGGGCACATCCCATTTTCCATTGAGATGATGAAATTAAAGCCCTCTTTTATCAACAAGCCAAATCCAGATGGGCATAGCCCCATTCACCTTGCTCTAGATAATGGGCATACAGAGATGGTGCGTCAGCTTATACAACACAATTCGGACCTTGTTCGTGTCAAAGGAAAGGAGTGTATGACTCCTTTGCATTACGCAGCAAAAACAAATGATCACCTTGCTTTATTAGAAAATTTTTTATCAGTCTGTCCTGATTCTATTACAGATGTGACAACACAAAATGAGACTGCTCTTCATATTGCCCTAAAATACGAAAAGTTGGAGGCTTTTAAATTCTTGATGGGATGGCTCCTAAGGAAGTGGCCCGATTGGAGGGAAATCCTGAAGCACAAGGATGTGGATGGCAATACTGTATTGCACATTGCAGTATCCAAAATTCAACCCCAGGCAAACTCTCTCTCCTTTCCTTAATTATGATTTTTAATACCAAATTAACATCTAATTTAAAAAAAAAAAAAAAAAAAAAGAACCAAAAAACATCTACTTAGGTTGTGTTTGTATGTATAAGTTGTTGAAAAATTATGTTTTATTGAGTTTAAAATGAGCATTTGTAAAAAAACTTATGAGGAGTTGTGGTTGCAAAATAGAGTTTTAGGTTTTAAAAACGCTATTTTAATATTCTAAAACGCCTAATTAAACAGACCCTTAGTATTAAAAAAATATTAATAAATAAATAATAAAATACAAAATAACAGTTTCTTAATACATTTCAACTCAATTTTTTTGCCAATAGCTAGTCTCATAGTTTAATTGTTGGTTGGCATCTCGTGGTGTTTCTAACTGAAACATTCAAGGTTGAAATTCCCTTTCTCCCAACCATCGAAGAAAAAAAATATAACAAAACAAAACCTCAATATTCTATTACACTAAAACGCATAGTAATTTCCCTCTTAATGTACAAGATCAAAGAGTTTGGAAAAAATAACCATCTTTCATTTTTTATGAAACCTATTTTGACAACATTTATGGTTGCAATACTCAAATATTGTAGTTGGTTTTTCTATCATTCACAAATCAGATAAAAATTATATTTATTATCTTATCATATATTATAAATTATTTCAACTTAAAAACTAATTAGTGTTACAAATTTTTTTAAAAAAATTTAAAATAAAATAAAATGATAGAGAAAAGAAGAACTCCCAAACTAATTAGTGTCACAAAGTTTTAAAAATAAAATAAAAATAAAAAGAGAGAGAAAAAAAGAACTCCCAAGTGAATTGTACAGCAACATAATGATAATAGCAAACAGTAAAGTATCAAACATAGTCATTTAATATATATATATATATATATAATTAAAATTAAAAAAAAAAAAAAAAAAAAGGCCAAGCACAGAAATTTAAATATTAAAAAAAATGATACAATTTTTATACTAATAACATATTTAGATTTGTTACATAATTTTTTTTACAGGGATCATCTACCATGAGAATTAGCTAGATGACCATTTTATTTTTTGAATATTTTGGAGGCCAAGATTTTATTTTTCAAAATTTTAAATCTTTTAAATATAAATACAGTATTTTTTTTTTTTTTTTTTTTAATTAGAGGGTAATGGCCTCCCTAGCTAGCTCCCATGGTCTGTGTATAATTCCGTTGTCTCTGGGAACATATAAAAAGTTATCTTTTCTTTTAAAGATTCATTGACTTTTCAAATTAGAAGTAATAAAACAATATTTGAGAGAGAGAGAGAGAGGTCTTATGAATTCGGAATAAGAAAAGGGAAGACGATCGACCTTACTTAAACAGGATCTATTCTATGGTTCATACGTCTATGTCCTTGATCTCAAAGAAAAGGGATGGTGGTTGAGACTCTTGAGTAATATTTTACATAAATGATGAGATTTGTGACAGTATTAATGTATCACTACATTATGCTTGCAGGCTGTGGGTCACATATTAGATTGGGGTCCGACATTTGTCAACGTAAACGAGAAGAATTTAGAGGGTAAAACAGCGTTGGACATCTTGCAAGAACAACAAACACAAGGACCAGACATGAGCGAGATGAGGGATGTACTAGAGGGTGGTCCCAACTTGGAAGGACAACAAACACAAGGACAAAGCATCATCGAAATGAGGCGTATGCATGATATGCTAAAGGGTGCTGGAGCTTTAACAGCTTCATCTCTTCCTACAGTTACTTCTTCTCATGAACATTACCTAAGGCTGCCCGGAAGTTGGGAGAGAAAAAAAATAATACATATTGGTAATCAAGTGAGGAAGCAAATATCAGACGAAAAGCGCAATGCGTTGCTGGTGGTTGCTGCACTGCTTGTAACAGTGACCTTTCAAGCGGCAGTCACCCCTCCTGGGGGACTTTGGCAAGATGATCTGTTCAAACCCAATACCACTACAGCTGCACTCAGCCCTCCTAACCTTCTTTGGACACTTTTTATAAAGTCCAATTCCAATATCACAGCACCACATAGAGCAGGGTCAGCCATTGCTAAGGGAACATTCCATTTTGTGTTGTTCATGGTTTTTAATTCTATGATATTTTTGTCCTCAATCGCAGTAATAGTTGTCCTCGTTCCACGAAGCCAAACCGTTGGTATGATTTTAGTTGCAGTCTCTATATACCTCTGTTTATGCTATTTTAGTTCATCGATGATCATAGCCCAGGCTCCAAACTGGTCCGTTTTTGTTGGTTTTTTTGGACTACCTATTATTATCCTCATAGTAAATTTTATTTTTTCAAACCGTAAACGGTTTTTGGTTAAAAAAAAAAAACAAAACTTAGGTGCAATACTTTAGATGCTATTCTTTAGGTTCTTCTCTTAAGATTTAATCATAAGTCTTGCTTTAAATATATATATATATATATATATAGCCGAGCTTGGAGCTATTACATATAGAATGTGTGTCAGTTTGTAATTTTGTTTATTAATAAATTTCGAGAATAAAATTTAGCCTATATAGGCATGGTTGGAAGTACCCAACGCCATCTATGAGTGTAATGTATGTACGTATGTAAAATATTATTGCAATAAAACAGTCTGATTGGATTATCATCGCCTTTTTTTTTTTCTTTTTCCTTTTTCTTTTTTCTGAGTTTGCAATCAAGTTCCTCACACTGTCTGTCACACACCTAAATGGCAAAATCCACTTGCGTTCAAATTTTATCATCCTTCAGCTAATATATAATTTTTTATAATCCCCATTTTCCTTTAGTTAGGAGTTATTTGCTTTGTAAATTTCACAAGTTAAGACGACTTTTGTCAAAATACAGGCCACAAATCTTCACAAAAACTACTAATAATTTCAGTCTACCAATTAAGTCCATTCAAATTCAACGTACAAACATTCTCAAAAAAAAAAAAAAAAAAAAAAACTCAACGTACAATTGCCCATTACATAAACACCCATAGATGAAATATTATGGAAGCAACTTATATTTAGCTAAAACTAAAAATTTCTTACTAAAAATACTATAGATAAAGCTAAAATGTAGCTGAAATAGTACAATAGAACCTATAAATAGTACCAAAAAGTGCAATGAGACTCATGAATAGTAGCAAAAATAAACTGAATAATAATAATAAAAGGCTGGTATTTTAAGCAATCCCAAACGCACACTAAATAATTTTAGTTTTAGGTGAAGGGTGTGACGACCTCCACCTTAAATGTACATTCTAAAAAGAAAGCAAGATTTTAATTTGGTAGGTTATCACAGTGGGTTTTGAGTAACCTTAGTCAGACCAACTAGGTTTTGGCTAGGGGCTTACACGTTACAACTGGGTGGACCTTCTTGCTTTCCCTCATCATGGTTTCATCCCATGGAAAGAGTCAATTACATACCCTGCCAACCAGTATTTTTCATGCCGGAACTTAGGCTAGTACAAAAACACTTCAATTTCTTCTTCTTCAATTTCTTCTTCTTCATTTTTATGAATTCAATTTCATGTTAGTTTAAAATACTAGCTAGCAATTCTAGAGTCATATTGGAGATATTATCAAATTTCGGCTAAAAAAAATTAATTGATAAAATAATTTAGACTAAAATGCAAATTTCACCTTCTAAATCTAACTGAAATTCATTTCAGTCTTCTAATTTTACTTTCGTTTAATTATGTCCTCTAAGTTTCAAATTTAATAGCATTTTTATATGAAATTGGACAAAATGCCTAAATTGAATAAATTTGAAACTTAGATGACTTAATTAAACGAAAGTAAAATTAGAGAACAAAAATAAATTTTCAGTCAAACTTATAAAGTGCAATTTGCAACAAATACCTCACATCATCACTCACTTTTCTCAAATATTAACCACTACCATCTAATTTTGTTGTCCAAAAGATCCTTATATCTGTTTCTTTTTTTATCTTGCTAAGTGTGGCCCTTGTACGTTTTTAAATCCTTATAAACTAGATTGTTTAACCTAGTTATTTAACCAAGTGATTACTTAGATAAATTATTCAGATCTAGGTTAACACAATAAAGTCATATCATGTAAATGATGCGGAAATATAAAGAACACAACGATATAATAACCCAGGAAAACCAAACCGATAAAAAACCTAGGGAGAATTTAACCTAACTATCCTCAAGGTAAAACCAATCCACTATGAAAGAATTGAAGTTTGTACAATAAGACTTAGACCACTAACATCTTATTGCTACCTCAAGTAGAAAACTTATTACCACGACCACGTGATAGCTCCGAGTCCACAAACTACTTCTTTCTTTGGCCTTTAGCAACTACAAGTTCTCCTACTTGTGACTTTGAGACTCCACTCAAAAGTTTTGAATCTTCTTGAAACTTCTTTATTTAGCAACTGAAATCACCATCAAGTTCTTGATGCAAATCTTGATCTTGATAGCTCTATGTGTGTGTATGAAGGTAAACACCTCTCAGATCTCACAAAAGATTCAATACACAACTTAACAAAGACCTTAGAGAGTTTTTGGGTACAAAACCCTAGATCTACAAAAGAGGCACAAGATGCACTCTAATCTCTCTCTTAAAGCCCTTATAAAAACGTGCTTAGGGTTTCCTTTATATAATAGAAGAAGTACATCTGAAGCCCTAATCCTTAATGGCCTTAAACTACTGTTTGGGCTGACTTAAAATTATGCAAATATGATTCTCAATCGATTGAGCCTTACTATCGATCGATCGGGCTTTGCAATTTTGCACAGTAAGTTTCTGCATTCAGCTCGATTCAAACTATAACAAATAAACTTTGAGCAAGCCTAAACCTAGACTCATTGTTTTGATCATGGTTTGCCAACATATACAAAGTGAAATTCTAATACATTTAGTTCCTAAAGTTTTAGAACCTAACAATCTCCCCATTTGGCAATCCGTGACAAAACACATTACAAGAGATAAAATGCTCAAAGTAAAAAACAATCCAATTACACATTGTTGCCCTAATTACAATTCAAACTAACTACTAACTATCAGTTGCAAGAATAGACAGTAGCTTCAAATGAATTAACTTGTAAATTCCTGAAACACAAAACAAACCATAAACACATGTGTGGAAAGTACAAGTAAACCAAAATAAACAAACTAAAGCAAATAACAAACATACAAACTAACTCTCCCCCTAAGTTAGATACATCAAAAAAAAATTTATTTTCTCCCCATTTCAAAAACAATTTCAACTCCCCCTAAACAAAACAAACAAGATTCCCACATATTCCCACATTTCAACTAAATCTCCCCCTTTTTGTCACATATTGACAAAGACAACTCAAATAAAGAGTAAACAGAAAACATACGCAACAAAAGTCAAAAGAAAATAGAGAATCAAGGAAACAAATGAATATCAACAACTTCCCTTATGAACACTTGTTAGGTTTTAAAAACATATTTCTCCCCCTATAAAAATAAGAAAAACAAAACACGTTTTGGGAAAAAACAGTTTTGGGGAAAATTTAGGAGGTAGGGATACATAAAAAAACACAAACCAAACTTAAAAACTAAGTTGAGGATACGCATGAAAAAAAAAAATATTCTCTCTTTCAATAAATGCAAACTTGACATTATGTGACCCATAAACATATGCATGCAATACGTTTAAAAGAAAATATTTGCACATTGATTATCCATCATATCTGTTAAGAAAAATATTTTCTACAGTTCACACATAAAAATAGCATATACTAAAGTGTACAAAGGACTCAAAAATTAATCAATCAATTTTTAAATCAAGTTGAGTACCCAATTTAGCAAAGTGTATGCATGTTATGTGTGAAAATAATAAGAGATATGACTGTAAAACTGCAAGATGGATACAAAAAACAATGCTATGCATGTGAATCCTAAATACAAATGATGCATGAAAAAAAATTTGTCAAAAACTTAAAAACTGAAAATTTTTCAGTTTCGATCGGTCAAGCATCGATCGAATACCAATCGAGTCAGGCAGAAGCTAGACTTAAAAAATCTAGAAATTTTTGATTGATTGAAAAGTAGATTCGATCGATCGAAATTTTGGAAAACTGAATTTTTTGAAAAAACCAGAAATTTTTCTGCAAAATCAATTTTCAAAAGATTTTTCATGACATGTAATGCATGAGAATGATTCCAAAAATGTTCAAAAACATGAGTTTTCAACCCAAAACTTCAAAACAGGGTTTTTAATTATCAAAAACACAATTTTTGCCAACCCTTAAACATATTTTGCATCAAACACCATAGAAAATATAATCTTGGATGGCCAAACTAGATTCACACACAATTCCATGTACAAAGCTTAGTAAAGAATAACTTGTGAAGTGTGTGCAACTAGTAAAAGCATGAGATACATGTGAGGTGATTTGTAGATAGTAATCAAGCACAATTTCTACATTATTCATCACACAAATTTGAAAGTCACTATCACCTAAAGAGTTAGATCATATAGCTCCCACATCTCCTAAAAAACAAGCTTGCAATCATGTAATTTTTTTTTTTAATTTTGCCTCATAATGTACACACCAATTTTATTTCTTTGTGTCATCTTTATTATAACCCAATAATGTACACACCAATTTTATTATTAATCCGAGGCTACACCTTATGTTCTTTTTGTGCATGTGCTACACTTTCTCAAGCATAAAATCTTACGATATGCACTAAGGTGTTCATGACTGGCTAGTAAACAGCAGTGAGATAGTTATTTATGCCTTTCACTTAGGATTTTTTAGTCCTTACAATCAAAAACATATGACTTCAAAATCAAGAGCATGTGATCAAAAACTATAAACACTCCCACACAACATGCACTAGATAGCTAAAACTAGCAAAGTGCATAAAAAATAAGCTCATCCAAGCCAAACAAGGTACACAAACATGTTATGCAAAAATAATAGGCCAACCTCAATTACATATTCATGATATGTAATACAAAACACATAAAAATCTTTTTTGTTTTTAAAAAAATTTATGACCATAACTAAGAGCACACATTATGCTTAATGAATAAAATGCAAAAACAATGCATGACAGTGCTAAACTAAGCTATAGAGGGTACATAAATAAGAAATATCAATTTCTTAATTAACTTGTGAGTACATGTACAAACTAGTACATACTCACACAAAATCAAAAAATAGTTTAGCACTCATACAACACATACTATTCAAGTTTCTCCACAATGTCAAGCATGAGAGAGATATCATAATTCATGTAATCCTCAAGAAAAATAAAACATGACTCAAAATAAAAAATTTTGTCTTTTTGAAAAACTTTCAATGTTTTTGGATTTTTTTTTTTAAACAACCTAAAAAAAAAAAAAAAAAAAAAAAAAAAAAAAAAAAAAAAAACAGAAATAAAACATGTCCACAAATAATTGAAAGAATTAAATCAGGGACAAGTAAACAACACTCACCTTAGAAGTCTTTTCTCACCCATATAGCATGAATCTTCGGCTTTGTAGGTGAAAATCCATGAGAAGTAGAGTGTATTTGAGATATTATACCAATCTTCTGAGAAAAACCAAAATCTGGCAAATTCCTTTCACAAGCCAACAAGCTTAAAATTTTCAAAAGAATATGAAACAATTTATATGGACTTATGGCAAGAGAAATATTATCAAATATCCTAGATTGAAATATAGAATTTTTAAATTTCAATTTATGACAATTAGGACAAATGTGACCAGAGACACCACAAAAGTGACAAACAGGAATAAATTTAGGAACATCAGTATTCCTAACAATAAATCTAGTCTCAGATTTTAGTTTTTGCCTCAACAAAGAACAATTTGGTCTAATATGGCCAACAACACCGCAAAGGTGACAAGTAGGCACAAAAATAGATTTATTATGCTCTCTAACAGTAGGTTTAGACATAGGTTCAACATCTACGTCAGAATTTTTACCTTTGTCTAACCTAGCAAAATAAAAATTTTCTTTATTATTCCTCTTGAAATGAGGGATATAAACTTTCTCAGTTTTAGGTTTAAGAGAAACAAAAACACTTTTGTTATCAACAGCAGGCTTGGTACTAGTCAAATTTTCAATTTTAGCTTTAGATTCAACTAACTCTGATTCCAAGCTTTTCATCTTCTCATCTTGAGAGGAAATTTGATTTCTCAAAAATTCATTCTTTTTATTAGATTCAACTAATCTAACAACCAATTCCTCTTTTCCAAGATTAGCCAATTTTAACTCTTCCTTGAATTTCTTAGCAATTTTCATAGATTTCAATAATCCTTATGAATAGTTTCACAAGCATTAATAAGATCAACAGAAACAACCGTGTCCTTTTTATTTAAATCATCGCAATCAAAAACAGTAAAACACTTAAAATTATCCATGATAACAGAGATCAAGGATCAACTCTAGGTATAATAACCTAAATCAAGAGCTAACCCGATCTGATACGTTTTTAGATCCCTGTAAACTAGATTATTTAACCTAGTTATTTATCCAAGTAATTACTTAGATAAATTATTCAGATCTAGGTTAACACAATAAAGTCATATCATGTAAATAATGCGGAAATATAAAGAACACAACGATATGATAACCCAAGAAAACCAAATCGGTAAAAAACTTAGGGAGGATTTAACCTAGCTATCTTCAAGATAAAACCAATCCTCTATGAAAGAATTGAAGTTTGTGCAATAAGACTTAGACCACTAACATCCTATTGCTACCTCGAGTAGAAAACTTACTACCACAACCATGTGATAGCTTCGAGTCCACGGACTACTTCTTTCTTTGATCTTCAGCAACCACAAGTTCTCCTACATGTGACTTTGAGACTCCACTCAAAGGTTTTGGATCTTCTTAAAACTTCTTTATGCAGCAACTGAAACCAACATCAAGTTCTTGATGCAATCTTGATCTTGATAGCTCTATGTATGTGTATGAAGGTAAACACTTCTCAAATTTCACAAAAGATTCAACACACAACTCAACAAAGACCTTAGAGAGTTTTTGGGTATAAAACCCTAGATCTACAAAAGAGGCACAAGATGCACTCTAATCTCTCTCTTAAAACCCTTTTAAAAACATGCTTAGGGTTTTCTTTATATACTAGGAGAAGTAGATCTGAAACCCTAATCCTTAATAGGCTTAAACTGCTGTTTGGGCTGACTTAAAATTCTGCAGATACGATTCTCGATCGATTGAGCCTTACTTTTGATCGATAGAGCTTTGCAATTTCGCACAGTAAGTTTCTGCATTCAGCTTGATTCAAACTATAACAAATAAACTTTGAGCAAACCTAAACCTAGACTCATTGTTTTAATCATGGTTTACCAACATATACAAAGTGAAGTTCTAATACATTTAGTTTCTAAAGTCTTAGAACCAAACACCCCTGCATGCAAATTTTCAATCCACCACTACACCCACGTGTTGAATTATGTGCACAATTTGCCTATTCAATTTTTTCTATTATTGCCATTTCTCAAAGATGAAAAACAACATGTTGTGATTGTTATATCATCCAAGTATATCAATTTATTATTATTAATGGGCTAATATGTTAGATATATAGAAAATAGCATATTAAGTGAGATATGTGCCAATTAATTTTAAATATTTTTTCCAAATTATATAAATTTAACCAATAAACACACATATATAAGAGATAAATAGAAATAGACAAATAGCTGTATTTTTTTTATTATAATATATTTAGTTGGCTGTTAAAGTGGAATTGGTGTAGTAACTTACGGTAGTAGATTGTCTTACTTTCTTTTACTGTTTTGGGTGATAGTGCAAGGTGCCTTTTAAATTGAAATTGGTTTGAAACTTTGAATGGTTGGTTGCTAAAATTTTATAAAATCAGTTGATGGTAGTGTGAATTGTAGTGCTGAGCTATCTACATAGTATGTATTTTGTCTGTATTTGCCTCTTTTTGTTCGTTCAATCATTTGTTTATTTGTTGATAATACAAATATAATAATCGATGATTTTCGAGATTTAAAAGAAGGCCGTGTTCTTTTAATAGATAAATTTTATTGTCATGTGTGGGTGGGAAAAAAGTGAGACAAAGGATTAGTTTTGATTATTTGATCCTGTTACTATTTGCTCACACAATTAATTTATAGAGATGAGATGCAAAGTCAACCTCTTAGTACCCGTTATAGGACAAAAGATGAAATTCAACTCAAATACTATTGGTGTAGTGATTAAAATTCAAATTGGAAATTGCTTAGAAAAGACTGTGTTCGTCCTCGGGTTTAGTACGAGGATGATTTTATAGATGGAAGACTTCTCCCTCTTTTTCTATTTTTTAATCCTTTTTTTTTTTTTTTGTCTCTTCCTTGTTCAACACCAAGTTACCTTTGTTCCCCCTTGGATTGCTCCACGCCACCTCTGACTCTATCCCTTGACCTTCCAAGGATATGCAGATGTCCTTGGCACCCTCATCAATTATAGTTATTGAACGGTTTTAGACCCCTTAAAACACAACCAGATTGGTTAGCCTAGATTAATTAGCCAATTTGTTACTTAGTCAAATTATGCAATTCTAGGTTAAAGCAATTAAATAATCATATCAAGATATAAAGCAGCGGAAAATAAATGAACACAAGATATGATGACCCAGGAAACCACACGGTAAAAACCTGGGGAGGATTTGACCTAGCTATCCTCAAGATAAACCTGAATCCACTATGTGAAAAAATTGAAGTTCATACAGAAGGACTACAAGCTCCCCGCTTGACTTCCTAATGCTACCCACCAGTAGAACTTACTGACACGACCATGTGCAAGCTCCGAATCCACAGACTCCTTCTTTCTTGGATTCTCCAATCAGCTACAAGCACCCCCGCTTGATATTCTTTAAGCTTCAATGGCAGCAACCAAGTTGATCATCAAGCTATTGATACTATCTCTAACTTGAAAACCCTAAGCTTTGTGTAAAGGAAAGCTCCTCTAGATCTCATAAGAGATTTACACAAAACAGCAATGTATGAGCAACAATACAATTGGAGCAACCTTCAAAAATGTGGCTAGGGTTTAGTTTTTATACCTAGGGTAAAAACATAAAACCTTAAATGTTTAATGAAGTAGGGCTGAGTTGGAAATTCTGCAAAATAATCAACCTGTGCGATTTTCGATCGATCGAGTCTATTCTTCGATCGATCAAGCCAGGCCGAACCCAAGTACTTCTGCAGCCACTCGATTCCAACTTTACAATAATAAACCAACTTTGAGCAAGCCTAAACAAGACTGAATACATTGTTTTGATCATGGTTTGCCAACATTACAAATTAGAGTTCTAAATACATAAAATCCTAAGACCTTAGAACCTAACAGTTATGCAACCCAGGCACAAGTTAAGTGTACACCTTCCGAGGATAATTCGCCTATGTTTCTCGAAGTTCACCTCCATACGAACTTTATCAACCATTTGGATCATCATCCCGCCATAATAGCCCCCAAAACCTCACTTCTCCATTTCCAAACTAGGAGAGAAAGGTTTTGTCAACTAAGGGTTATTGCTTCTGACATGCTTTTAGAGTGTTCACACGTGAGAGTGTCCCTTCAACTGACTAAAGCACGCTCCTGAGCTTCGGAAACCACGACACCTCAATAAATGATGTAGGTGGCTTGCTATCCCCCATGTTTTATGGTGAGATCAACATCGCACGATCCCTATTCCTCCATCAAAGAAGCGGGAAAATTGTTGCCCCTTTTCGTCCCCTATATATAGGAAGATATGGGATTTTTGTCTCCATTTATTTCTCTTAAAATAAATAAAATAAAATTACTCCCCGCTTCAGATAACTCGCCTGAGGAGCCCTTCTTCCCAAATTTTGTAAGTGTTTTTCTTTTTGTTTAAGTTCTTCCTTCCTCCTTCATATTCTTAGATTTTCCTTCCCTTTTTTTTTTTCTCATTCCCAAATGGGTAGATTTTTTAGCTTAGTTTATACTCCCGAGCACAAAGAAGAGTTTAAAAGATACTATAGGATTCCTAACAACGTATCAATAGAGCACTGTAACCTAGGGGAATTAACTCTTTTTAGACTTTGCCCCACTCAATGCGCCCCCAATATGTTTAGAATATTAGGTAGTGTAGACGCGATAAATGATAAGATGGGTATAAATCTCACCCATCACGATATAAATTGGGTCTATAGTTGCTAGAAGAATAACAAGGCAGGGTATTACCTAAAAACTAGGGTTCTTGCAGTTAGATTAATTTCTTGCCTCCCTGAGACAAACAAAGGCATGGACTAGAATTTTCCCATCGTTTCAGGGGAATGGCATAACGGACTTCACTACCCGACCATAAATGGCATTACATGTGGGATGGTTTAGGGATGTCCTTTAAAACCATGTGTTAATTAGGGTAAAATATAAATACCCTATTTGTATTTTTCCACATTGACCCTTCATTTTGCTTTTGCTTGATCAAGCGATTAATAACTTCCTTTTTTGTTTTTAGACAAAAAAGCTACTGCCAAGAGACGAAGTTTAGTGAACTTCAATTTGCTGAACCAAGTCTTAAGATCCAAGATCTTCCTGCACTAGGATAACCAACTTTGGGCGATTCACGTCATTCTTGGTTTTAAACCCATCTCCAATCGCTTCCAAGTGTCCAAGTACGTGATCAAAGCCAATAACACATGTCTTGCACTAATCGACGTGGTCGTTGTGGGTTTTATTCAGAAACCTCCCCCTATCGGTGCTCAATTTGTGGAACTCCCCTTTCTACAAGAAGCCCACCTTGTGGTCGAAGAAGTTGCTTCATCAGACAACGAATCTGAAACACAGTCCAAGGAAGTTGAGGAGGAGTCCGAGGAAGAAAGCACTAAAAGCCTCGTCCAAGACGAAGACTTTGAAGTTTTCTACCACCAGGATGAATCCAAGGACGTAGCTTCTACATCAATACAAGCTACAGTCGCAATTAGCAAAATCAAGGAGCAACTGAAATTCTAGAGGCAATGGTGATAAAGAAGAAGTTGCCCGACTTGCTCTCCCTACAAGAGTCTCATGCTAGGGATGCTACCCCTGAGGTTGTAATGGTACCAAGGCCCCTTACACCGATCCTTCCCCCCCGCCCCCCCCCCCCCCCCCCCCAACTCAAACTAAACAAGCTGACAAGAAACGGAAGAGGAAAAAAAAGGGTAGTAAGGGTTCCACCAAGGAGGGGGAGATCTAAGAGGAGACCCCTCGCAAACAATCTAAAGCCACCAAAATGACTAGAGTACAACAAAGAAGAGGGGGAGAATCCTCAGAGATAATCCAGGAACGCCGCACGTGCGTTCCTAATTGGAACCCCCCCTCTTGTACTGGATGGAGCCCATCTTCCTACGAATTCCTTAATTCACAAATTTGACAACTGAAGGGCAAGCTATGTGGCCAACTCGATCAAACAAGCTCTCCTACTTCCTCAGGACATGGCCGAGTTTCGTAACTTAAAGAAGCACGAAATGTTCATGTCCCTAAAGAGGGACCTAGCACTAGTACGCTTCTATATTTATTATCTTCTTCTTTTTTCTTTTCTTTTTTTAACTCCCACTTCCTATATGCTTGCAAATTTCCAGGCCACTTAAGCGCCACATGTCACCAAGGAATGGGTTGATCAACCCCTCTATGAAAAGAAAGAGGAGGAGCCTAAGAGCTATGCCGCTCAAAAGGCTTAGGCCCAAATAGAAAAAAAATTGAAGGATACTCTCGTTAAGCTAACTGAGTGTGACAAAGCTTGGAAGAGTGCTGAAGCCTCAATTAAGAGCTCGAAGAGGCTGGCCGGAAAACAATTACGTCATCTAAGAGAGGCAGAAGGTCAACTTACTATTGCTCAGGCTAAGATCACTAACTTAACCAAGAAACTAGACCAAAAAGCTGAAGAGATGACCAAGGTGGAACAGGCAACCTATGATCTAGGGCAAAAAGAAATAGCGACACACCTAAAGTCCCAGATCCCCACCGTGTGCCAAGACTTCTGTCTTCAAGCTTGGACAGAAGCTCTGAATGCTGCTAGTGTTGATCCCACCTCAGAGCTAAGGGACCCTAAAAGAGTATTTTATCCCTCGACAATCAAGGTGAAGGCAGCGGCTTCTCCTTTCCCCAGCACTACTGTCTCGGCCGCTCCCACTCAGGTCAGAGACCGACCTCCCAAACCCGATCTAAAAGTTACCAAAACTGCCACCACTGCAAAGGAGACTCCTCCCTTGGGCAAGGTTCCCTCAACGAGCGAAGCAAACACTTCAACGCCACAACCTTTTGTTGAGGTGCAAACTAACAAAGAGGTAGGGAAAGATATGGCACCCGAGGACTCGCAAGCAAAAAAGACTTAAGACTTGGGTTTTATTTTGCATTTTTTTTTTTTTTTTTTTTTTGTTGTTGTTGTTGTTGTGGCCTTTTGTAAAATGGTCTTACTATTTCCTTTTCAAAGAAGCGTGTAAGTCCCTGAACTAATGAAGAAGGTTTCTACTTAATTTTTGCCACCTATAGTTTTCATTTTATCCTGGTTTTAATATATATTGTGAAATATTTAACCTTTTTTTTAACTTTGTTGCACACTCCTATTTACCTTAAATCCAATTAGCTTATCTAAAGAGTTATCCTTTCGTAGTCATAAGCATCAAACTCTCTTACACTTAGTGTTTTACTCATAAAACCAACAAGAGATGAGTACACGGATTGCCTAAGAGGCTTGGCCTAATCTAGATTTCACCAAACCTTACTTAGAGGAAACTAGGTGCTATTCTAGACCAAGTAAGAGGTCCGAGGAGTTTAACCTAATTGAGGTCCTACGCGACAACTTAGATGTTCCTTTACCCAAGGCAAGCGATCCTGGCAATCCGAGGAATCTAACCTAGCCAAAATTCCATTTAAACTTCGATGATAAGTTTGGCGTTAATTTACCCAAGGTAGGGGATCCAAGGAATCTAACCTGGCCAAGGTTCTGTTTAACCCTTTTATGAGGAGTTAGGTTTTAATTTACCCAAGGCAGGTGATCCAAGAAATCAAACCTAACCAAGGTTCTGTTTAACCCTCTATGATAAATTAGGTGTTAATTTACCCAAGGTAGGTGATCCAAAGAATCAAACATGACTGAGGTTCTGTTTAACCCTTTATGATAAGTTAGGTGTTCGCTTACCCAAGGTAGGTGATCTGAGGAATCGAACCTGACCAAGGTTCTATTCAACCCTCTATGACAAGTTAGGTGAACCTTTAGTCAAAATGACAATAATAGAGCTAATTAATACATCTAATTACATTGAAACAAGTAATTGTTTACAAAATCTCAAACTAGAAATAGTACTTTTGTAAATTATTCACATTCCCTGGTCGAGGAATTACAATTTCATCTAAATCTTCCAACTGATAAGCCCCTGTTCTGGATACAGAGGTCACCCAATAAAGCCCTTCCCAATTAGGACCTAGCTTTCCCCAAGAGGGATTTTTCATACTCCCGACCACTCTTCGTAAAACGAGATCTCCAAGAATGAACACCCTGACTTTTATCCCCTTCTCAAACCCTTGCCTAAGCTTTTATTGGTACTGTGCCAATCTTACCACAGCTACCTCCCTTCATTCCTCGGCCAAGTCAAGGTCAAGAGAGAGAAGTCATTCATTGTTGCCACTAAGAAGTTGGTCAAACCTTAGAGTTGGAAAACCTATTTCTGTAGGGATAACTGCTTCAGATCCGTATGTCATAGAAAAAATGGTCTCGCTCGTAGATCTTCTAGGAGTCGTGCGATATGTTTACAAAACACGGGGCAACTTGTCCACCCACCTTCTCTTCGCATCTTCCAACCTTATCTAGAAACCATCCATAACAACTTTGTTTGTGGCCTCTGCTTAGTGGAGTTCTGGATTTCTTACGGTAATATTTTCATCCAGAAGTGTGATGAGATGATGAAATGAATGATTCACTAAGCAGAGTTCTGCTTCTAGGTTTGTAACTTTTGTCACTTCCAGTACTTGAATATTGGTCTGGAGAAGGTGTCCTACTTTCCTTTATTTGAGTTCGACGACGAAGACATCAACGTAACTGTACTACTTTCTTCTTTAAGTTGTGTAGTTCTTCATCACGCAAATGATGACTAGCCAGCCTTGGGCACTTTTTAAAAAGTCCAATTCCAGTATCACAGCACCACATGGAGCAGGGTCAGCCATTGCTAAGGGAACATTCCTTTTTGCGTGGTTCATGGTTTTTAATTCTATGATATTTTTGTCCTCAATCGCAGTAATAGTTGTCCTCGTTCCACTAAGCCAAATCGTTGGTATGATTTTAGTTGTAGTCTCTATATACCTCTGTATATGCTATTTTAGTTCATTGATGATCATAGCCCAGGCTCCAGACTGGTCCGTTTTTACTGTTTTTTTTGGACTACCTATTATTATCATCATAGTAATTTTTATTTTCTCAAACCGTAAACGGTTTCTGGTTTAAAAAAAAAAAAAAAAAGAACCTAGGTGCAATACCTTAGATGCTATTTCTTAGGTTCTTCTCTTAAGATTTAACCATAAGTCTTGCTCTAAAAATATATATATAGCCAAGCTTGGAGCTATTGCATCTAGAATGTGTGTCAGTTTGTATTTTTGTTTATTAATAAATTTCGAGAATAAAATTTAGCTTATATAGGCATGGTTGGAAGTACCCAACACCATCTATGAGTGTAATGTATGTACGTATGTAAAATATTATTGCAATAAAACAGTCTGATTGGATTATCATCGCCTCTTTTTCCTTTTTCCTTTTTCTTTTTTCTAAGTTTGCAATCAAGTTCCTCACACTGTCTGTCACACACCTAAATGGCAAAATCCACTTGCGTTCAAATTTTATCATCCTTCAGCTAATATATAATTTTTTATAATCCCCATTTTCCTTTAGTTAGGAGTTATTTGCTTTGTAAATTTCACAAGTTAAGACGACTTTTTCAAAATAGAGGCCACAAATCTTCACAAAAACTACTAATAATTTCAGTCTACCAATTAAGTCCATTCAAATTCAACGTACAAACATTCTCAAAAAAATAAATAAATAAATAATCAATGTACAATTACCCATTACATAAACACCCATGGATGAAATATTATGGAAACAACTTATATTTAGCTAAAATTGAAAACTTTTTGCTAAAAATACTGTAAATAAAGCTAAAATGTAGTTGAAATAGTACAGTGAAACCTATGAATAGTACCAAAAAGTGCAATGGGACTCATGAATAGTAGCAAAAATAAACTGAATAATAATAAAAAAAGACTGGTATTTTAAGCAATCCCAAACACACACTAAATAATTTTAGTTTTAGGTGCAGGGTGTGACAACCTCCACCTTAAATGTACATTCTAAAAGGAAAGCAAGATTTTAATTTGGTAGGTTATCACAGTGGGTTTTGAGTAACCTTAGTCAGACCAACTGGGTTTTGGATAGGGGCTTACACGTTACAACCGGGTGGACCTTCTTGCTTTCCCTCATCACGGTTTGATCCCATCGAAAGAGTCAATTACATACCCTGCCAACCAGTATTTTTCATGCCGGAACTTAGGCCAGTACAAAAACACTTCAATTTCTTCTTCTTCTTTTTTATGAATTCAATTTCATGTTAGTTTAAAATACTAGCTAGCTATTCCAAAGTAATATTGGAGATATTATCAAATTTCGGCCAAAAAAAATTAATTGATAAAATATTTTAGACGAAAATGCAAATTTCACCTTCTAAATCTGACTGAAATTCATTTCAGTCTTCTAATTTTACTTTTGTTTAATTATGTCCTCTAAGTTTCAAATTTAATAGCATGTTTTTATGAAATTGGACAAAATGCCTAAATTAAATACATTTGAAACTTAGATGGCTTAATTAAACGAAAGTAAAATTAGAGAACTAAAATAAATTTTTAGTCAAACTTAAAAAGTGCAATTTGCAACAAATACCTCACATCATCACTCACTTTTCTCAAATATTAACCACTACCTTCTAATTTTGTTGTCCAAAAGATCCTCATATCTATTTCTTTTTTATTTTGCTAAGTGTGGCCCTTGTACGTTTTTAGATCCATGTCAACTAGATTGTTTAACCTAGTTATTTAGTCAAGTGATTACTTAGATAAATTATTCAGATCTAGGTTAACACAATAAAGTCATATCATGTAAATGATGCGGAAATATAAAGAATACAACGATATGATAACCTAGGAAAACCAAACCGATAAAAAACCTGGAGAGGATTTAACCTAGCTATCCTCGAGGTAAAACCAATCCACTATGAAAGAATTGAAGTTTGTACAATAAGACTTAGACCACTAACATCCTATTAGTACCTCGAGTAGAAAACTTACTACCACGACCATGTAATAGCTCTGAGTTCACGAACTACTTCTTTCTTTGATCTTTAGCAACCACAAGTTCTCCTACTTGTGACTTTGAGACTCCACTCAAAGGTTTTGGATCTTCTTGAAACATCTTTATGCAGCAACTGAAACCACCATCAAGTTCTTGATGCAAATCTTGATCTTGATAGCTTTATGTGTGTGTTGAAGGTAAACACCTCTCAGATCTCACAAAAGATTCAACACACAACTTAACAAAGACCTTAGAGAGTTTTTGTGTACAAAACCCTAGATCTACAAAAGAGGCACAAGATGCACTCTAATCTCTCTCTTAAAGCCCTTATAAAAATGTGCTTAGAGTTTCCTTTATATACTAGGAGAAGTAGATTTAAAACCCTTAATGGCCTTAAACTGCTGTTTGGGTCGACTTAAAATTCTGCAGATACGATTCTCGATCGATCGAGCCTTACTTTCAATTGATCGGGCTTTGCAATTTTGCACAGTAAGTTTCTGCATTCAGCTCGATTCAAACTATAACAAATAAACTTTGAGCAAGCATAAACCTAGACTCATTGTTTTGATTATTGTTTGCCAACATATACAAAGTGAAGTTCTAATACATTTAGTTCCTAAAGTTTTAGAACCTAACAATCTCTCCATTTGGCAATCCATGACAAAACACATTACAAGAGATAAAATGCTCAAAGTAAAAAACAGTCCAATTACACATTGTTGCCCTAATTACAATTCAAACTAACTACTAACTATCAGTTGCAAGAATAGACAGCAGCTTCAAATGAATTAACCTGTGAATTCCTGAAACACGTAACAAACCATAAACGCATGTGTGGAAAATACAAGTAAACCAAAATAAACAAACTAAAGCAAATAACAAACATGCAAACTAACTCTCCCCCTAAGTTAGATACATCAAAAAAAAATTATTTTCTCCCCATTTCAGAAACAATTTCAACTCCCCCTAAACAAAACAAACAGGATTCCCACATATTCCCACATTTCAACTAAATCTCTCCCTTTTTGTCACATATTGACAAAGACAACTCAAATAAAGAGTAAACAGAAAACATACGCAACAAAAGTCAAGAGAAAATAGAAAATCAAGGAAACAAATGAAGAGCAACAACTCTCCCTATGAACACTTGTTAGGTTTTAAAAACAGATTTCTCCCCCTATAAAAATAAGAAAAACAAAACATGTTTTGGGAAAAAACAGTTTTGGGGAAAATTTAGGAGGTTGGGATACATAAAAAGACACAAACCAAACTTAAAAACTAAGTTGAGGAAACATATGACCCATAAACATATGCATACAATGTGTTTAAGAGAAAATATTTGCATATTGATTATCCATCATATCTGTTAAGAAAAATATTTTCTGTAGTTCATACATAAAAATAGCATATACTAAAATGTACAAAGGACTCAAAAATTAATCAATCAATTTTTAAATCAAGTTGAGTACCCAATTTAGCAAAGTGTATGCATGTTATGTGTGAAAACAATGAGAGATAAGACTACAAAACTGCAAGATGGATACAAAAAACAATGCTATGCATGTGAATCCTAAACACAAATGATGCATGAAAAAAAAATTGTCAAAAACTTAAAAACTGAAAAATTTTCAGTTTCGATCGGTTGAGCATCGATTGAATACCAATCGAGTCAGGCAGAAGCTAGACTTGAAAAATCTGGAAATTTTCGATTGATCGAAAAGCAGATTCGATTGATCAAAATTCTGGAAAACTAATTTTTTTGAAAAAACCAGAAATTTTTCTACAAAATCAATTTTCAAAATATTTTTCATGACATGTAATGCATGAGAATGATACCAAAAATTTTCAAAAACATGAGTTTTCAACCCCAAAACTTCAAAACAAGGTTTTTAATTATCAAAAACTCAATTTTTGCCAACCCTTAAACATATTTTGCATCAAACACCATAGAAAACATAATCTTGAATGGTCAAACTAGATTCACACACAATTCCATGTAGAAAGCTTAGTAAATAATAACTTGTGAAGTGTGTACAACTAGTAAAAGCATGAGATACATGTGAGGTGATTTGTAGATAGTAATCAAGCACAATTTCTACATTATTCATCACACAAATTTGAAAGTGACTATCACCTAAAGAGTTAGATCATATAACTCCCACATCTCCTAAAAAACAAGTTTGCAATCATGTAATTTTTTTTTATTTTGCCTCGTAATGTACACACCAATTGTATTTCTTTGTGTCATCTTTATTACAACCCAATAATGTACACACCAATTTTATTATTAATCCGAGACTACACCTTGTGTTCTTTTGTGCATGTGCTACACTTTCTCGAGCACAAAATCTTACGATATGCACTAAGGTGTTCATGATTGGCTAGTAAACAGTGATGAGATAGTTATTTATGCCTTTCTCTTAGGATTTTTTAGTCCTTACAATAAAAAACATGTGACTTCAAAATCAAGATCATGTGATCAAAAACTATAAACACTCCCACACAACATGCACTACATAGCTAAAACTAGCAAAGTGCATAAAAAATAAGTTCATCCAAGCCAAACAAGGTACACAGCCATGTTATGCAAAGATAATAGGCCAACCTCAATTACATATTCATAATATGTAATACAAAACACATAAAAATCTTTTTTGTTTTAAAATTTTTTTATGACCATAACTAAAAGCACACATTATGCTTAATGAATAAAATGCAAAAACAATGCATGACAGTGCTAAACTAAGCTATAGAGGGTACACAAACAAGAAATATCAATTTCTTAATTAACCCATGAGTATATGTACAAACTAGTACATACTCACACAAAATCAAAAATAGCTTAGCACTTATACAACACATACTATTCAAGTTTATCCACAATGTCAAGCATGATCTAAATCAAGAGAGAGATATCATAATTCATGTAATCCTTAAGAAAAATAAAACAAGATTCAAAATAAAATATTTTTGTCTTTTTGAAAAAAATTCAATGTTTTTGGATTTAAAAAAAAAAAAAAAAACAACCTAAAAAAAAAAAAACCAAAAACAAAAACAAAACATGTCCATAAATAATTAAAAAATTAAATTAGGGACAAGTAAACAACACTCACCTTAGCAAGTCTTTCCTCACTCATATAGCACGAGTCTTTGACTTTGTAGGTGAAAATCCATGAGAAGCAAAGTGTATTTGAGATATTACACCAATCTTCTGAGAAAGACTGAAATTTGGCAAATTCCTTTCAGAAGCCAACAACTTAAATTTTTCAAAAGAACATGAAACAATTTATATAGACTTATGGCAGGAGAAATATCATCAAATATCCTAGATTGAAATACAAAATTTTTAAATTTCAATTTATGACAATTAGGACAAATGTGACCAGAGACACCACAAAAGTGACAAACAAGAACAAATTTAGGAACATCAGTATTCCTAACAACAAATGTAGTCTTAGACTTTAGTTTTTGCCTTAACAAAGAACAAGTTGGTCTAATATGACAAACAACATCGCAAAGGTGACAAGTGGGCACAAAAACAGATTTATTATGCTCTCTAATAGTAGGTTTAGACATAGGTTTAGAAACTTCAGTGTCTACGTCAGAACTTTGTCTAACCTAGCAAAATAAGCATTTTCTTTATTATTCCTCTTGAAATGAGGGATATAAACTTTCTCAATTTTAGGCTTAAAAGAAACAGAAACACTTTTGTTATCAACAGCAACAGGCTTGGTACTAGTCAAATTTTCAATTTTAGCTTTAGATTCAACTAACTCTGGTTCCAAGCTTTTCATCTTCAGCTTCTCATCTTGAGAGGAAATTTGATTTCTCAAAAATTCATTTTTTTTATTAGATTCATCTAATCTAACAACCAATTCCTCTTTTTCAAGATTAGCCAATTTTAACTCTTCCTTGAATTTCTTAGCAATTTTCATAGATTTCAATAATTCTTTATGAATAGTTTCACAAGCATCAATAAAATCAACAGAAACAACAGTGTCCTTTTTATTCAAATCATCGCAATCAAAAACAGTAAGACACTTAAAATTATCCATGATAATAGGGATCAAGGATCAACTCTAGGTATAATAACCTAAATCAAGTGCTAACCCACTCTGATACGTTTTTAGATCCCTGTAAACTAGATTGTTTAACCTAGTTATTTAGTCAAGTGATTACGTAGATAAATTATTCAGATCTAGGTTAACACAATAAAATCATATCATGTAAATAATGCAAAAATATAAAGAACACAACAATATGATAACCTAGGAAAACCAAACCAGTAAAAAACTTGAGGAGAATTTAACCTAGCTATCTTCAAGGTAAAACCAATCCTCTATGAAAGAATTGAAGTTTGTACAATAAAACTTAGACCACTAACATCCTATTGCTACCTCGAGTAAAAAACTTACTACCACAACCACGTGATAGCTCCAAGTCCACGGACTACTTCTTTCTTTGATCTTTAGCAACCACAAGTTATCCTACTTGTGACTTCGAGACTTCACTCAAAAGTTTTGGATCTTCTTGAAGCTTCTTTATGCAACTGAAACCACCATCAAGTTCTTGATGCAAATCTTGATCTTAATAGCTCTATGTGTGTGTATGAAGGTAAACACCAAGTTACCTTTGCTCCCCCTCGGATTGCTCCGCGCCCCCTCTGACTCTCCTTGACCTTCCAAGGATATGCAGATGTCCTTGGCACCCTCATCAATTATGGTTATGCAACCCAGGCACAAGTTAAGTGTATACCTTCCGAGGATAATTCGCCTATGTTTCCCGAAGTTCACCTCCATATGAACCTTGTCAACCATTTGGATCATCGTCCCCCCACAATAGCCCCCCAAAACCTCGCTTCTCAGTTTCTAAACTAGGAGAGAGAGGTTTTGTCAACTAAGGGTTATTGCTTCTGACATGCTTTTAGAGTGTTCACACGTGAGAGCGTCCCTTCAACTGACTAAAGCACGCTCCTGACGCTTCGGAAACCACAACACCTCAATAAATGATGCAAATGGCTTGCTATCCCCCACGTTCTATGGTGAGATCAACATCGCACGATCCCTATTCCTCCATCAAAGAAGCGGGAAAATTGTTGCCCCCTTTTCATCCCCTATATATAGGAAGATATGGGATTTTTGTCTCCATTTCTTTCTCTTTAAAAAAAAAATTACTCCCCACTTCAAATAACTTGCCTAAGGAGCCCTTCTTCCCAAATTTTGTAAATGTTTTTCTTTTTGTTTAAGTTCTTTCTTCCTCCTTCATATTCTTAGATTTTCCTTCCCCCATTTTTTTTTTCTCATTCTCAAATGGGTAAATTTTTTAGCTTAGTTTATACTCCGGGCACAAAGAAGAGTTTAAAAGATACTATAGGATTCCTAACAACGTATCAATAGAGCACTGTAACCTAGGGGAATGGCACGAGAAAGGCCCACTAAAGCTGTTGCAATTCCAATGATAGCTTTCATTTAAGGAGGGATGAGGATTCCCATGGGTAGAGTTACTAGAGATTTTCTAACTCTTTTTATATTTTGCCCCACTCAATGCACCCACAATATGTTTAGAATATTAGGTAGTGTAGATGCGTTAAATGATAAGATGGGTATAAATCTCACCCACCACGATATAAATTGGGTCTATAGTTGCCAGAAGAATAACGAGGCAAGTTATTACCTAAAAACTAGGGTTCTTGCAGTTAGATTAATTTCTTGCCTCCCTGAGACAAACAAAGGCATGGACAAGAATTTTCCCATCGTTTTAGGAGAATGGCATAACGGACTTCATTGCCCAACCACAAATGGCATTCCATGTGGGATGGTTTAGGGATGTCCTTTAAAACCATGTGTTAATTAGGGCAAAATATAAATACCCTGTTTGTATTTTTCCACATTGACCCTTCATTTTGCTTTTGCTTGATCAAGCGATTAATAACTTCCTTTTTGTTTTTAGACAAAAAAGCTACTACCAAGAGAGGAAGTTTGGTGAACTTCAATTTGCTGAACCAAGTCTTAAGATCCAAGATCTTCCTGCACCAAGACGACCAACTTTGGACGATTCACGTCATTCTTGGTTTTAAACCCATCTCCAATCGCTTCCAAGTGTCCAAGCACGTGATCAAAGCCAAGAACACATGTCTTGCACTAGTCGACGTGGTCGTTGAGGGTTTTATTCAGAAACCTCCCCCTGTCGGTGCTCAATTTGTGGAACTCCCCTCTCTACAAGAAACCCACCATGTGGTCGAAGAAGTTACTTCATCAGACGATGAATCTGAAACACAGTCCGAGACGAAGACTTTGAAGTTTTCTACCACCAGGACGAATCCGACGACGTAGCTTCTACATCAATACAAGCTACAGTCACAGTTAGCGAAAATCAAGGAGTAACTAAAATTCCAAAGGCAATGGTGATAGAGAAGAAGTTGCCCGACTTGCTCTCCCTATTAGAGTCTCATGCTGAGGATGCTACCCCTGAGGTTGTAGTGGTACCAAGGCCCCCTACACCGATCCCTCCCCCTAACTCAAATTGAACAAGCTGACAAGAAACGAGAAAGGAAAAAAAAAGGCGGTAAGGGTTCCACCAAGGAGGGGGAGATCTAAGAGGAGACCCCTCCCAAACAATCTAAAGCCACCAAAGTGACTAGAGCACAACAAAGAAGAGGGGGAGAATCCTCAGAGATGATCCAAGAACGCCGCACGCGCATTCCTAACAAGAACCCCCCCTCTTGTACTGGATGGAGCCCATCTTCCTACGAATTCCTCAATTTGCAACTTTGACAACGGAAGGGCAGGCTATGTGGCCAACTCGGTCAAACAAGCTCTCCTACTTCCTCAGGACATGGCCGAGTTTCGTAACTTAAAGAAGCATGCAATGTTCATGTCCCTAAAGAGGGACCTAGCACTGGTACGCATATTTATTATCTTCTTCATTTTTTTTTAACTCCCACTTCTTATATGCTTGCAAATTTCCAGGCCATTTAAGCGGCACATGTCACCAAGGAATGGGTTGATCAACCCCTCTATGAAAAGAAAGAAGAGGAGTCCAAGCGCTATGCCGCTCAAAAGGCTCAGGCCCAAACAGACAAAAAATTGAAGGATACTCTCCTGAAGCTAACTGAGTGCGATAAAGCTCGAAAATGTACTAAAGCCTCAATTGAGAGCTCGAAGAGGCTGGCTCAAGAACAATTCTGTCATCTAAGACAAGCAAAAGGTCAGCTTACCATTGCTTAGGCTAAGATCACTGACTTGACCATGAAACTAGAGCAAAAAGTTGAAGAGATGACCAAGGTGGAACAGGCAACCTATGATCTAGGGCAAAAAGAAATAGCGACACACCTCAAGTCCTAGATCCCTACTGTGTGCCAAGATTTCTGTCTTTAAACTTGGACAGAAGCTCTGAATGCTGCTAGTGTTGATCCCACCTCAGAGCTAAGTGAAAGTTCAAATAGCGTTGAAAACACTATGAACGTTTAGACCCTCAAATACAAATTATCAATTCAAGCTTATTATCAAACAATAAATGTGCGGAACATGAACATAAGCTAATGACAGAATTGATAAACAATCTAAACCGATTTAAAATCACATCCACAACAGAAATTAAATGGTAAAGATTAAGGGAAGAGAGATGCAAACACAAAGACAACACGGCAATGTGTTATCAAAGAGGAAACCGAAGCTCTCGGCGTAAAACCTCTCCGCCGCCCTCCAAACGGTCAATAATCCACTGAAAAATGTAGTTGGGATACATGAACAGCAATAGACCCTCCAAGCCTAATCTACCCAGTGTACCTAAGCCCTCTAAGCTTCTTGCTCCAACGAGGTTGTGCCGAACATTTTTCTTCTCTAACTTACTGGATTCTGCTATAGCCCATAGCATCAACCAATAATCATTGGTTCCTTCTAAACTGCTTCCCTAAGCACCAAAAGACCTTCTCACAGACATGGGTATGGTGAGAAAATGATTTGGTCAAGAACCTCTCAAGGATGTAACAATGGAGAGGGTGAGAGTAGAGGAATTTGAAGAGTCTCTATGTGAAGATTGTGGATGAATCAATCTTGTTTTTCCCTAGGGTTTCTCTCTCAAAATTCTCTCTGGAAGCTATCTATATTTCGTGGGTTTAAGGGGTATTTATACTTGGATGAGAAAGGAATACGAAGAGTCAGTTTTTCCCAAACAAGACTGGTTGGTGACTTGGCTTCGCAACTTGACTGAGTCGCGAGTTCAAGCCACGAGATAACAGAACGGCCAGGCTGAGCCTTTTGTCCTGTAATGCACTAGCTGGCGTGACTATTCATCTTCTAGCACGCTTCACTCGTGTGCTGCAATTGGCGGTTTCCCAGTTGTGAGTCACCCACGAGTCCCAGTTGCGAATCCCTACATCCTTGCACAGACTTGAACATTTCTTCACACTCTCTCACTCACTACCCTTACATGAATCCCACCTAAATACAAGGTTTCTAAGTATTGAAATACAAGCAAATTGGCATAGAATAAAGCCAACAATATGATTGATTAAATTCAACCTTACACTAAGGGACCCTGAAAGAGTATTTTATCCCTCGACAATCAGGGCGAAGGCAGCTGTTTCTCCTCTCCCCAGCACTACTATCTCGGCCGCTCCCACTTAAGTCGGAGACTGACCTCCCAAATGCGGTCTAAAAGTTACCACAACTGCCACCACTACAAAGGAGACTCCTCCCTTGGGCAAGGTTCCCTCAACGGGCGAAGCAGACACTTCAACGCCACAACCTTCTGTTGAGGTGCAAACTAACAAGGAGGTAGGGAAAGAGATGGCACCCGATGACCCGCAAGCAAAAAAGACTTAAGAGTTGGGTTTTATTTTTCCTTCTTTTTTTTTTTTAGTTTTTGGTGTTGTGGCCTTTTGTAAAATAGTCTTACTATTTCCTTTTCAAAGAAACATGTAAGTCCCTGAACTAATGAAGAATGTTTTTACTTAATTTTTGCTACATATAGTTTTCATTTATCCTGGTTTTAATATATATTGTGAACTATTTAACCTTTTTTTAAACTTTGTTGCACACTCCTATTTACTTTAAATCCAATTAGCTTATCTAAAGAGTTATCCTTCCGTAGTCATAAGCATCAAACTCTCTTACACTTAGTGTTTTACTCGTAAAACCAACAAGAGATAAGTACTTGGATTGCCTGAGAGGCTTGGCCTAATCTAAATTTCACCAAAACTTACATAGTGGAAACTAGGTGCTATTTTAGACCAAGTAAGAGGTTCGAGGAGTTTAACCTAACTAAGGTCCTACGCGACAACTTAGATGTTACTTTACCCAAGGCAAGCGATCCTGGCAATCCGAGGAATCTAACCTGGCCGAAATTCCATTTAAACTTCAATGATAAGTTAGGTGTTAATTTACCCAAGGCAGGGGATCCGAGGAATCTAACCTGGCCGAGGTTTTGTTTAACCCTTTTATGAGAAGTTAGGTGTTAATTTACCCAAGGCAGGTGATCCAAGAAATCAAACCTAACCAAAGTTCTATTTAACCCTCTATGATAAGTTAGGTGTTAATTTACCCAAGGTAGGTGATCCAAAAAATCAAACATGACCGAGGTTCTGTTTAACCCTCTATGATAAGTTAGGTGTTAACTTACCCAAGGTAGGTGATCTGAGGAATCGAACCTGACCGAGGTTCTATTTAACCCTCTATGACAAGGTAGGTGAACCTTTAGTCAAAACGACAATAATAGAGCTAATTAATACATCAAATTACATTGAAACAAGTAATTGTTTACAAAATCTCAAACTAGAAATAGTACTTTTGTAAATTATTCACATTCCATGGTCGAGGAATTTCAATCTCATCTAAATCTTCCAACCGATAAGCCCCTGTTCCGGCTACAAAGGTCACCGAATAAAGCCCTTCCCAATTAGGACCTAGCTTTCTCCAAGAGGGATACTTTCGACCACTCTTCGTAAAATGAGATCTCCAACAATGAACACCCTGACTTTTATCCCCTTCTCAAACCCTTGCCTAAGCTTTTATTGGTACTATGCCAATCTTACCGCAACTACCTCCCTTCATTCCTCAACCAAGTCGAGGTCAAGAGAGAGAAGTGATTCATTGTTGCCACTAAGAAGTTGGTCAAACCTTAGAGTTGGAAAACCTGTTTCTATAGGGATAACTGCTTTAGATCCGTATGTCATAGAAAAAAGGGTCTCGCTCGTAGATCTTCTAGGTGTCGTGCGATATGTTTACAAAACACGGGGCAACTTGTCCACCCATCTTTCCTTCGCATCTTCCAACCTTATGTAGAAACCATCCATAACAACTTTGTTTGTGGCCTATGCTTGGTGGAGTTCCAGATTTCTTACGGTAATATTTTCATCCAAAACTGTGACGAGATGATGAAATGAATGATTCACTAAGAGGAGTTCTGCTTCTAGGTTTGTAACTTTCGTCACTTCCAGTACTTGAATATTGGTCTAGAGAAGGTGTCCTACTTTCCCTTATTTGAGTTCGATGACGAAGACGTCGACATAACCATTCTACTTTCTTCTTTAAGTTGTGCAATTCTTCATCACGCGAATGATGACTAGCCTCTTGCTGTCCAGTCTGCTCAGAATGAACGAAAGGTGCTCCCTGGCTATGAGTGTGAGGCTGTGAGCCACATGATCCCTCCTTCTCTCCAAATTAACGACATGATCTCTGCGCTGAGAGCCAACAGACTCTAGTGATCCACTGCACCTAGAACCAGCCCTAGCAACAGGGGTACCTCAAGAGACTCTTCCCATAGGCGGCGCCAATTATGGGCAGGCAAAAAGTGAGACGGAGGATTAGTTTTGATTATTTGATCCTGTTACTATTTGCTCATGCAATTAATTTATAGAGATGGGATGCAGAGTTGACCTCTTAGTACCTGTTATAGGATAAAAAATGAAATTCAGGTCAAATACTACTGGTGTAGTGATTAATATTCAAATTGGAAATTGCTTAAGAAAGACTAAGTGTTCGTCCTCGGGTTTAGTGCAAGAATGATTTTACAGATGGAAGACTTCTCCCTCTTTTTCTATTTTTTAATCCCTTTTTTTTTCTCTTCCTTGTTCAGCCCTCCTGGAGGACTTTGGCAAGATGACTACCATCCTGAAGCCAATAGCATTTTACTGGCCATCAGAAAATTCAATTCAAGTGCTCCTATTCCAAACGAAGCAGGGACACCCATTGGTCTTAGAAAATTTCCTTTTTGGGTGTGCTTGTCATTAAATTCTTTGACATTTATGCTCTCATACTCAACAATTCTTCTCCTCATTCCATCCCAGGACATTTATCGAATAGTACGGCTATCCCTTTTTTCACTATCTGTTTGCTATATGGTTTCATTGACTGTCATAATCCTGACTCGATTTTGGGAAACTTTTTGGTATGTATCTATTTGCCTGCTTCTTTGTATCTTCCTACTAAATACTTATGCGACTTGTGTAGCATGGTCTTATAAGGCTTGTCTCTAAAAAAGACAGCTGCAAGGCTCAATGCTAAGCGTTTGCTGATGGAGGAAGAATTGAAGGGAAAAAAAATATATAAAATTAAATAAGCCAAGCTTGGAGCTATATGCATCTTAAATGTACATGTTTGTCAATTTTTATTTTTGTTTCTTCTCCCACTAAGAATTTTTAAGTATAAAATTTAATTAGCATATGTTTCTAAGGCAAGTACCCAATGTCATCTACTCCAAAATTGCTATCCAAACGTTATTGCTTCTATGCATTATAGTGAGCAAAGTGGTCTTTGCGCCTAATTATATATTAGGCCAAAATTAATCATCAGTCCCTGAAGTAAAGTTTATATAGTGTTCATTTTTAAAATAATATTTTGAATACCTTTTTGGACCTTATACCAACTTTGTCTGGAATGAGACATATTGACATCTGCCTATTTAGGCATATCCACCCTCTCTCACATGGGTGGTCCCACCAGTGTGAGGTCTATGCCTGTGAGAGGGTAGATAAATGTAATACCATACCAGTATACCACATCTTGTCGATCTGGATTCTGGCCCACTTGCTTGCATGAAAGTCTCAAAACTAAGTCGAGTTCATACTCTAGTTTTCTGTGCTGCGTTCTGGCTGGAAATAGCGTAGTAGTCCTTGCGCCATGCATTTTTCATAATAAACTCGTTGCTAGCAGTCCAAATTGCTATTGCTCAAACCAGCATTGGCCAAAATTACGTGTACAACTCTCTGATCTCTTCATCTTGACTAATTGGTAGCTTTCAAACCTTTTTTTTTTTTTGGCTGAATATTCAAACTACTATACATTGGGTATGATATTTTCACATTAATTGGCCACACATGGCACAACCTTCAAGTTGTTAGATATAAGTCATGTCACTAGACTACAAAGTAATAATATATCAAAGATAAGGTACGGAGTGAAGCTTGTGGAGGATATTGACGAGAGAGAGAGAGAGAGAGAGAGAGAGAGAGAGAGAGAGAGAGAGAGAGAGATATTTTTAAAAAGAATATTCATGTGAAGGGAAAAAAATTTCTAAGGTGAGAAGCTCATTGGTGAAAAAAATAAGTTTAGAATATTTTTCTATTATCTTGTTTGGGAGTTTTAATAGAAAGAATGAAAAGTTCATTCATTTGCTTGAAAGTTTAAATAGGAGTGAATGAAATAAGTAAGAGGAAACACTCATTTCTTTTCATTCCTTTAAAACCTCTAATTTTCATTCTCCCAAAAAGTAAGAGGAATTAGAATGAATGAAATTATATTTAACAAATTTTTTTACTAAAACTCCCTAAATATCCTTATATATTCAATCATTTATTTTAAAATATGGGTTATGATGACTTGCATAATTTGGCATAATTTATCACTTCTCAACTTTAAACTTTAGTCTAATTTTATTTATTTTTGTTGATTTTAGACTTCATTATTGTTATTTAAATTTTATTGCAGATTTGAAGGAAATCAAGATTTAACCAAATAAAAGAGACGTGAAGCAGCTAGAGAGAATATTGGGCTGAACAGAGGAATGTTTTAGGCTGAAAAGAGCACCACATCTAAAGCAGAAAAGGGCACCACGTTGAGAAATAAAAGAGGTGGAACTGAAAGAAAAGAAGGCAGAAAAAAAAAAGCTGAAACAGAGCAACGTTTTGGGCTGAAACAGAGGAACATTTTGGGCTGAAACAGTGGCTGAAAGGAGCAACGTTTTTGGGCTGAAAGGAGAACGTTTTTGGGCTGAAAGGAGGCTGAAAGGAGAAAGTTTTTGGGCTGAAAGGAGGCTGAAAGGAGAACGTTTTGGGCTGAAAGGAGAACGTTTTTGGGCTGAAAAAGACAAACGTTTTGGGCTGAAAAGGGCATCACATCTAAAAGAAAAAAGGGCAACAAGTCTAAAAAAATAAAAGCGGCTGAAACTGAAAGGGGGAGCGGCTGAAAAACTGAAAAAAGGCTGAAACTGAAAGAAAAAAAAAAAAAAAAACGCTGAAAGCTGAACCAGAGAAAAAGGCTGAAACAGAGGGGCTGAAAAAGGAGAAAAACGCTGAAACAGAGGGGCTGAAACAGAGGAAAAAAACACTGAAACAGAGGCTGTGCTAGAAGAGAGGCTGAAGCAGAAAGAGAGGAGAAGAAGCTGCGAATGCTGAAGCAAATTTTTTAGCGTTAATTTTCCTTCAAATCTTCTCAGAAACATTATGGTGAATTCATTTTTGTTGAGTTTAATTCTTCTCCTCTCTTTCTGCTTCAGCCTCTCTTCTAGCGCAGCCTCTGTTTCAGTGTTTTTTTCCTCTGTTTCAGTCCCTCTGTTTCAGCGTTTTTCTCCTTTTTCAGCCCCTCTGTTTCAGCCTTTTTCTCTGGTTCAGCTTTCAGCTTTTTTTTTTTTTTTTTTTTTTTTTTCTTTCAGTTTCAGCCTTTTTTCAGTTTTTCAGCCGCTCCCCCTTTCAGTTTCAGCCGCTTTTATTTTTTTAGATGTGTTGCCCTTTTTTCTTTTAGATGTGGTGCCCTTTTCAGCCCAAAACGTTTGTCTTTTTCAGCCCAAAAACGTTGCTCCTTTCAGCCCCTGTTTCAGCCCAAAATGTTCCTCTGTTTCAGCCTCTGTTTCAGCCCAAAACGTTGCTCTGTTTCAGCGTTTTTTTTTTCTGCCTTCTTTTCTTTCAGTTCCGCCTTTTTATTTCTCAACGTGGTGCCCTTTTTTGCTTTAGACGTGGTGCTCTTTTCAGCCCAAAACATTCCTCTGTTCAGCCCAATATTCTCTCTAGCTGCTTCACGTCTCTTTTATTTGGTTAAATCTTTATTTCCTTCAAATCTGCAATAAAATTTAAATAACAATAATGAAGTCTAAAATCAACAAAAATAAATAAAATTAGACTAAAGTTTAAAGTTGAGAAGTGATAAATTATGCCAAATTATGCAAGTCATCAAACACCCCCAAACTTAGAACTTTGTTTGTCCTCAAACAAAAAGAAAATAAAATAAAAGACAACCATAGACACTATCAGCTAGACCCCATAGAGAAATATCATCAGTCACCAAGCCATAATCTGAATTTAGATTTCATCACTAGTAACTTACTCTTTTAACATCAAGGATAGCAGGAAAATCAATAAAAAATTTAGCAATTTGTCAAGCAAGAGTTAAGCATTTACTTCAACCTAAAGCTAAGTCCTTGAGTGTGTGTGTGTGAAATAGTCAATTTAACTCCAAACCACCAGCAAATTCAGATAAAAGTAGAACAACTGAAATCAGAATAATTCTCTCAAAACTTCACCCCATAAGTCCAATTTTCAGAAATCCTCTCCACTAATGTAATCAAACACCAAAATCAGAGATCAAAAGGTCTTTAATCAAGGTTGTAATGACAGGCCACAGGGTCAGGGCTAAGAAAGAAATGGATATGGGAAATCAAAACAAACTGGGAAAATACTTGGTAGAAAGAACAATAAAAGAGATATCCACAAGATTCACACCATAGCTCTTTCTCGACAATATGCTCATACTGATGACAATATTGTTGCTATACTCAATAAATGGAGTTTTATTTTTTTATTTATTTTATTTATTTTTTATTTTTATTATTTTTTTTTAACCACCTTGATACTCATAGCCTTTTCTGATTTTCAACCACTTTAACCCTTTTTCAATTCTTGCCTTTCACTTTCTTTTCTTTTCACACTTTGATCAAATAGAGCAAACATAATGTGTATAATTTAATTTGAACTAACTTTCTCTTTAAATGCAAATTTCCACCAAAATATTTTCTCAAAATGTAAGGTAAATTCATGGTTTTTCAGGCTTAGAATGGGAATGGTTTATGTAGTTAAAAGAACAAATAAAGGCTCATGTAAAATAAGGCTCAAGGGGGTTGACTATGGGAATACACCATGCAATGATGGCGTGATAATCAGGACGGCTGGGAAAGCTTTTTGGTTGTGACAAAAAATTTGCCTAGATCCTTTCTCTAATGTTTGGTGTCAACTAGGATTTCGCCTCAAGGATCCATCAACGGATTCTAGAGCAAAGCAAGATTGAACTTTCCTGACCCAGTTAATTCAACTCCTTCTCTTCATAGGCCAAAATGGAGTAAAGAAAAATTGACTAGGTGCTCAATTATTTTCAAGGACAAAGATTTAAATCAAAGTACCCACAAAACTCTGCTTGACATAATAGCAAATTTTTTGATTGATTTTCCTACTATCCTTGATGTTAAAAGAGTAAGTTACTAGTGATGAAATCTAAATTCAGATTATGGCTTGGTGACTGATGATATTTCTCTATGGGGTCTAGCTGATAGTGTCTATGGTTGTCTTTTATTTTATTTTCTTTTTGTTTGAGGACAAACAAAGTTCTAAGTTTGGGGGTGTTTGATGACTTGCATAATTTGGCATAATTTATCACTTCTCAACTTTAAACTTTAGTCTAATTTTATTTATTTTTGTTGATTTTAGACTTCATTATTGTTATTTAAATTTTATGCAGATTTGAAGGAAATAAAGATTTAACCAAATAAAAGAGACGTGAAGCAGCTAGAGAGAATATTGGGCTGAACAGAGGAATGTTTTGGGCTGAAAAGAGCACCACGTCTAAAGCAGAAAAGGGCACCACATTGAGAAATAAAAGAGGCGGAACTGAAAGAAAAGAAGGCAGAAAAAAAATGCTGAAACAGAGCAACGTTTTGGGCTGAAACAGAGGCTGAAACAGAGGAACATTTTGGGCTGAAACAGGGGTTGAAAGGAGCAACGTTTTTGGGCTGAAAGGAGAACGTTTTTGGGCTGAAAAAGACAAACGTTTTGGGCTGAAAAGGGCACCACATCTAAAAGAAAAAAGGGCAACACGTCTAAAAAAATAAAAGCGGCTGAAACTGAAAGGGGGAGCGGCTGAAAAACTGAAAAAAGGCTGAAACTGAAAGAAAAAAAAAAAAAAAAAACGCTGAAAGCTGAACCAGAGAAAAAGGCTGAAACAGAGGGGCTGAAAAAGGAGAAAAACGCTGAAACAGAGGAAAAAAACACTGAAACAGAGGCTGCGCTAGAAGAGAGGCTGAAGCAGAAAGAGAGGAGAAGAAGCTGCGAACGCTGAAGCAAATTTTTTAGCGTTAATTTTCCTTCAAATCTTCTCAGAAACATTATGGTGAATTCGTTTTTGTTGAGTTTAATTTTTAGCATGAACTAAATTTCTTTATTCTAGGAAAACGATGTAATCTAATTCCGAACTATGCTTGCTTTACCATATTAATTTGAATTAATTCTCTTCATGTTTGTCAGATTTATTCTGAGTTTATTGCTTCTAATTAACTGGTCATTAATTAGATGATTTTGATCTTGTGATTTGCTGTCAAAAGAGGGAATTATAGGATAGATCTTGAATATTTCGGCATAGGTGAATATAGAGATCGAAAGACTTGTATGAACCTGTGTAGTATTAAAATCATTGGTCTTAATGCTTTCTTGCTTTATTAAATTGCATACTCTTGTGTAAATTGATGAACAAGAATGTTTCCAATTGACTCTCGAAAGAGGCTTTTGGATGTTTTTGTTGAGATTGCTAACAAACGGAGAGAATTAAATTAAATTAGCTAGATGAGTAAAGCATAGTGAGGATTAGGTGAAATCGATTTCCTAGAAGTTTTCTTCCCATTAATTTGATCTTTGAACAACATATTTTTTTTCCTCTGCTTATTTTCTTTAATTTTATTTTATTTTAAATTCCAATTACAACAATCTTAGTGACTTCTCTAGATAAAATCAAGATTACCATAACTTTGGTATTTGTCAAAAGTAAGTTACCAATCCCTGAGGACGATACTCTTCTCATCACTTTACTATAAAACTACGATACTGTGCACTTGCAGTTTTGCACCGATCAGGTTAATAGTAATATTTTCATAAAATAATTTTATTCATTTCTCTCTATATTACTCCCAAACAAGGTTATTTACCTTCCAATCCTTTCTATTCCTTTCCATTCCTTTATTTTAAAACATCCAAACAATATTATTTAATTACATTTAATTCATTCCTTTTCCATTCCTTTCCTTTACTTAAATGCATTTAATTTCATTCCATTCTTTTCTATTTGTTTATGATCATTTCATTCCTATATGAAATCCTAAACGACGGCATAAGATAGAGGAGGAAAGAGAAGAAAAGAAGGAAGGTGAATCTTTTTTTTACCTAATCACTAATCTCTATGACGAGTGGATGACCTGGACTTTTAGGTTCCTTCTTAGAAGTTTGGTGGTTCCTTCTTAGACTTAGATGATTACACCATTAACTTCTTCACTCCAGCTATTAAAATAGACGCTCTAACTTTCTAACTTTCAACTTCCATCATTTTCTTCAATCCAGCTAGCTGCACTAACTTTCAACCTCCACCGCTTTTGTTTCATACTAAGGGAAACCCTACCTTGATATATCATAGCCTTGTCTAGAATGGATGAGAGAATTGAGAGGTTGAAGCAGGCTGCTTAGCATGGAAATATTGATGTGTTTTACATGTTAATTTGGGAGGATGTAAAGCTTTTGGAGGCTATTGATGAGCTACCATTTGTTGATACTCCTTTACACATAGCCGCATCAGTTGGGAACATCCCATTTTCCATGGAGATGATGAGATTAAAGCCATCACTTGTCAGCAAGCCAAATCTAGATGGATTTAGCCCTCTTCACCTTGCTCTTCTAAATGGGCAAATTAAGATGGTGCGTAGGCTTCTACAGGTCGATGGGGACCTTGTCCGTGTGAAAGGAAAGGAAGGTATCACCCTTTTGCATTTTGCAGCAGCGTTAGATGATCACCTTGATCTATTAGTTGAATTTCTATCAGTTTGTCCCCATTCTATTGAAGATGTGACAATTCGAAATGAGACCGCTCTACATATTGCTCTAAAATTCAACAATTTGGAAGCTTTTAAACTCTTGGTGGGATGGCTCCGACAAAATAAGTCTAAAAATGCCATGTTTTGGGAGAGGAAAGTTTTAAACTGGAAGGATGATGAAGGCAACACTATATTGCATGTTGCAGTATCCAAAAATCATCCCAAGGCAAGCTCTCTTCATTACTCAATTTACATACTAAAGAAACTATAAAGCTTGTGTTGTAAATGTTTAAAATCAGCCGGCTTGTATTGTACTTTATTGTGCTTCATTAATTTTAGGTATTGTTAATGATTTTAGGGTTTGACTTATCTTCAGTACTTTTTAAAAAGAAATCTTTTTTTTGTTTTAATGAAAAACTGCCACATCACCTACTAAATAAATAAAAAGTGGGGATTAAAATCTACTACCACTTGCCATTATATATTTAAAACAAAATGAGTTAAAAAAAGTATTAGAAGTAAATCAAGCCCATGATTTTATAATCAAATTAGGATTTGTTTATGGTAAGGTATCAATTAAGATAATTTTTAGAATATTTTTTCTTATTATCAATTAAATTTTTACAAAGTCTTTAAATTGGCCCCCAAATTTGTAAAAAAAAAAAAAAAAAAAAAAAAAATAATAATTTTGAATTTGACCAATATTATTTTCAGATGGGTTTTCTCATTTTCTTTTTGGTGGATTATGAGAATTAATTGTGGTTTTACAAATTGATCAATAAACTGAATGTCTAAAAACATGCCAAAAATTACCTTTTAATGATTCACTGGCTTCACGACATTTACACATGCAGGCTGTGAGTCACTTATTAGCTTCAACATATGATGTTGATGTAAACGTTAAGAATTTAGAGGGTAAAACAACAAGGGACATCTTGCAAGGATCAGAACAAACACAAGTGGGCAGAAAGATCAAGGTTATGCTACACCGTGCTAAAGCCTTAAAAGCTTCATCTCTTCCTAAAGTTACTTCTTATGCAGATTACTTAAGGCCCAAAGTCGGTCACCGTGAGAAGTTTCGAATACGCCGTACTCGTGACCAGCAGACAATATCAGACGAGAGGCGTAATGTGCTTTTTGTGGTTGCCACACTGCTTATGACAGTGACTTATCAAGGAATACTCAGCCCTCCCGGGGGACTTTGGCAAGATGACTACAATCCTGGAACCAATGAGTCCAACACCATAGCACCGAACGGCAAAATTAATACTACTCTTCATTCACACGAAGCAGGGGCTGTCATAGGTTCTAGAGAAAACTCTTTTTGGTTTTTCATGCTGTTAAATTCTGTGACATTTATGCTTTCATTCACGATTATATTTCAGCTCATTCCATCTGGGTATTGTTATGTGATGTTCCCTAGGAAGCACGGGTGCGTTTTGGGACTCGGGTGCGGGTGTGGTGCAGGTGCGAGACTCGGCAATTTTTAAAAAAGGTGGGTGCGGGTGCGGCGGGACTCGGCGATTAAAAAATTATTAAAAATATTTTTATTTATATTTTTAATATATTGCTAAGCATACCTTATAAGTAGAATAACAATACACACAAATCCCACCATCGTTTTATTCATTCAATCAAAAAGATATTAGTATTATAGTAGGCACGACAGAAAATTTAGTAGAGGGAGAGGCCGGAGGCGAGCCGCGGAGAGCACAGAGAGAAAGAGAGAAGAGGGACGGAGTGAGGGAGTATTTTTGAGAAGTGAAGAGTGCGTGAGACTGTGAGGGTCTGAGGGATTTTTAGGTTAGGTTCAAACGGTGCGTTTCACACAGTTTTTTTTTTTTTTTTTTTTTTTTTTTTTTTTTTTTTTTAAATTTTGGCCTGAACCGGAAATTTCGGATTTCGGCCGATACGGCCCGATTCGCGCCGCGTCGGTGCGAGTCGGCGATGCCACATGGCAGGACGCGTCCCAACGCGGCACGGACTCGCGGTCAGCGGCGTCCCTGCCTCGTCCCGCCGTGTCCGACTCCGGTGCGGCTCCTCTGGAGCCGCGTCGGTGCTTCACAGGATGTTCCAAGCAGCCCTTTGCTTCCTATATTTTTGCTATTTGGCTTCATTGACAGTCATCAAGGATCCAACTGGGGTAGGTGCTTCGTTCGTTTCTGGTTCTGTCCTGCTTTATAATATCGTGGTACAAGTGGATTTAACTAATTGGAGAAGATGGTGGCACAAGGCTAGTCAATAAAAGACTAAGTTTCAATGATAAGGGGTCTCCCAATTGGTTCCTGGAAGAAGAAAAGTAATTAGTGGGGATACCTCAATGTTGGGCTAGAAGAGCTACGTACCTCAACTCAATGAGAATAGATGGAAACCATAGAGCTGTATGCATCGCATCTGGAATGTATGTCAATTTTTATTTTTTGGTTTTCTTCTCCCCAATGTCATCTATGCATTATCTATTTTGGCTAGAAATCCTACAACTACTACCTGAACCACTCCCCCCTCGTACCCAGGGAGGCACCAATCCACCTAAGAGGCCGTTGGGAAGTTCAGGCTACTTTTAACTTTGAGTTTCTGTAACTATACGTTTACAGACATTGATAACTTATTGTTATAATAAAATAAATTATCAAGAGCCTTATACTTAAACTAACACTTTCTGATGTTCAATGGAGACGTCCAAATTCAAATATCCCTCCTCCAACTATCAAATTATACAAAAAAAAAAAAAAAAAAAAAAAGTAAATAAATTAAGCTTTTAGGGTTTGTAAGAGGGTTCACATTGAGCTTAACAAAGCCCCCATTTTTTTGGTCTCTTAACAAACTCGCCAACACCAAAACAAAAATTTCAAAAACTACAGTAACTCAACAACATCATATAGATATGATGAACATCTAATGACATTTGAAATGCGGATTGTTTGTTCCTTACAAAGAAATAAAAATAAATTAATTAAAAAAAAAAATGATGAAGCTATTGAATCTTCTCTAGCATGCATATCCAAATCATTGGCCACAACAAAATTCCCACATTGTCAGATAATGAGGCACACTTTTAGTGAACGGAGGAGCACTTTGATGTGTATCAGTCTATCAGAGCAGCTTGCCACCTTAGTCATTGTCAACCAGCCTAAAAAGTGCCAACAAAATCTACAATTTGTAGAGGAGGAAGAGTATGGTCTTAAGGATGAGAAAAATGACATAGAAAAAGAAAACTCCTTCATAATGCCAGACCTATACAGAACTATGCAGCACGACGCAAATTGGAGTATCAATTGTTATCAGAGCCACACCCACATTACATCAGTTGGTATCAAAGTCACGCTTATAAGCGCTGCATAGTAGTCCTTAAAACTTTATACCAAACATGACTAGAAAGGATCTAACAAAAACTAGTAAAAAATAAATAATTAGATCACAATAGTAATACAAAATATTCTCTCAAAATCCAAATGCAAAATAAATCAAAAACCCTCAAATCTCTCGAAAATAAGGAAGGCTATGACATAAGGAAAGAATCAAGAGGGAGCTAAATTATACTACTCTAAAGTTGGCTTGCTTGACTTGGAGCACAATCCAAAATCAAAAAGAAATAATTAGCCATTCAAACACTTGAAAGAATAAGAATTTAACCCAAAGTGAAAGATTTTAATTAGGTGACTTTTTGAGGAGACCTCCCAAACCAAATAGGATTAAGCTGTACTTGGCTTTGTTGTATGCGACACTACTTATTCAAGCCACATATCAAGAAGTTCATAACAAGGAAAATCACACCTTAATATGGCAACTTTCTCAAATATGGATGAGAGAATTGAGAAAATGAAGCAAGTTGCTCAATATGGAAATATTGATGCCTTTTTCATCCTAATTAGGGAGGATGTCAAACTTTTGGAGGACATCGATCAGCTGCCTTTTGTTGATACTCCTTTACACATAGCTGCATCTGTTGGGCACATCCCAATGGCCATGGAGCTGATGAGATTAATGCCCTCATTTGCCTGGAAGCCAAATCTAGATGGGTTCAGTCCCATTCACCTTGCTTTACTAAATGGGCAAACCCAGATGGTGCTTCAGCTTCTAAAGGTTGATGGGGACCTTGTCCATGTCCAAGAAAGGGAGGGTATGACTCCTTTGCATTATGCTGCAACAACAGATATTCACCTTGAACTATTGGACGAATTTCTCAAAGTCTGTCTCCAATCTATTAAAGATGTGACAATTCAAAATGAGAATGCTTTGCATATTGCCTTGAAATATGACAAGTTGGAGGCTTTTCTACACTTGGTGCGAAGGCTCTGAAAGAATTAGTCTCAAAATACCATAATGTGGGAGAGTAAAGTCCTGAACTGTAAGGACGAGGAAGACAACGCAGCATTGCACATTGCAGTATCCAAAAATCAACCCAAGGCAAGTCCTCTCCATTCCTCAATTATTTATGAACTAAAGAAACATTGTGAAGTTTGTGTTGTGAAAATCAATAGTGTCTAACTGTATGATCATAATTAATTAAGAGCTTAATGTCTAAAACATGCCAAAAATCCATTATATATATATATATGGGGTAAGTAATCCATTATCTTTTAATGATTCACTAGCTTTGCAGATTGCTACTAATTCATGATTATTTTTTGCTGTATCACTAAATTTTGCAGGCTGAGGAAGTTATTATATTCTGGTGTTGATATAAACACTAAGAATTTAAAGGGTAATACAGCAGGCGATATGTTGGGACAACAAAATCAAATAGAAAATCGCAAGATCAAGGTTATGCTACGGCATGCTGGAGCTTTACCAGCTTCATCTCTTCCTAAAGTAATTTATTATGCACGTTACCTATGGTCCTTATTCTCATATATTGAGAAAATAAGAATGTATTGTATTGGTGAATGGACCGAAATATCAGACGACAGGTGCAATATGCTTTTGGTGGTTGCTACACTTCTTCTGACTGTCACCTATCAAGGAGTACTCAGCCCTCTTGGGGGATGTACTTTGGCAAGATGAGTACCATCCTGAACCCAATACCCCATAACCGACCATCAGAAAATTCAATTCAAGTGCTCCTATTCCAAACGAAGCAGGGACACCCATTGGTCTTAGAAAATTTCCTTTTTGGGCGTTCTTGTCATTAAATTCTTTGACATTTATGATCTCATACTCAACAATTCTTTATCGAATAGTACGGCTATCCCTTATTTCACTATCTGTTTGCTATATGGTTTCATTGACTGTCATAATCCCGACTCGATTTTGGGAAACTTTTTGGTATGTTTCTATTTGCCTGCTTCTTTGTATCTTCCTACTAAATACTTCTGCTACTTGTGTAGCATGGTCTTATAAGGCTTGTCTCTAAAAGACTGCAAATTTCAATGCTAAGTCGTTTGCTGATTCATGGAGGAAGAATTGATGGGAAATATATATACACACACATACATAAGCCAAGCTTTGGAGCTATATGCATCTTAAATGTGCATGTTTGTCAATTTTTATTTTATTTTCTTCTCCCACCAAGAATTTTTAAGTATAAAATTCAATTAGCTTATGTTTCTAAGACAAGTACCCAATGTCATCTATTCAAAATTTGTAATCCAAACGTTATTGCTTCTGTGCGTTATAACGAGCAAAGTGGTCTTTGCGCTTGATTATATATTAGGGCAAAATAGGTCATTAGTCACAAAATAGTGAGCACTTTTAATCAATGTTTTGAATACCATTTTAAACCTTGTTCCGATTTGTCCATTGAAACAAAACATTTCGATATTGGCCTAAGAACAAAGTGTTTTTCCAAATTAGTTTGTAAAGGAACCTTACAAACTCTTCATATATCTTTATATTGAGTGTAAATTTTGAAAATCTAATTGTTGGATTGCATGTTTTTATTATATCATTTATACTTATAAAATTTCAAGAAGATCAAAAATCAATTGCTATATCATCAAACAAATGTTAAATTTCAAGTTTATGTGATTTAAAATTGTGTATGGAAAATAAGTTTTTTTTTTTTTTTTTGAATAAATAGTAATACTTTTAGAATACACATGAAAATAGTAACATTAGTGTTTTAAACCGAGTTTATAATACATTGCATAACCAGAGTACAACTACAAAGGTTCAACTACAAAAGGGCCTAATATGTGTAGTTGTAGACTAAGGTTATAAACAGTAGACATTAGACACATACAAAATAACATCTAATTTGAATGAAATTTGATATACATGTTAAGAACATAAAGAACAAGAAATTCAATGGTTAGATTTTCAAAGTTCTCACACAAAAAAGTGATACATGAGAAGTTTGAAGAATTTCTCTCCAAACTAATTTGGAGAGAAACTTGTTCACTGGGTTAATCTTTTGGCATGTATCCACTATTTCACATGGGGTTGATCCCACAAGCGTGGGGTTCACCCTTGTGAGAGAGGGTGGATATATGTAATACCATACCTCGTCATTCTAGCCCACTTGCATTGCCCACTACTCATGTCCCAAAGATGAATAATGGTTAATCTCTCTCAACATGGCCTTAATCATTGAAGAAATTTGGCTCCTTAGAAACCAAGCCTTTTATCAAGGAATTCGCATCGACATCCAAGCTGCTATTTCTCAAATCCATTTCAAAATGTCCAAACTCTCCTCCTTGTGGAATACCAATGAATCCACCCTACTTAAGCATGAACCTGTCCAACATTCATGGATCCCCCCTACCTTGGGTTGGATAAAAATCAATATAGATGCAGCCATCTCTAACAATGTTTCTGCCCTTGCCGCTATAGCTCGCAATACCAAAGGAGAAGTCTTACAATTGTTGACAAAGCTGCACATTTCTTGCTCCTCCTTACAAGCCGAAGCTTCTGCTATTCTATGGGCTGTTCAATTAGCACAATCTCTCAACTGGGACCATATCATTTTTTAGGGTGATGCAAAGGATTGCTTCGACCCAATTTCATCACCAGATTTTTCCCCTGACTAGACTATCGGCAACTTGATCAGTAATGTGTTAAGTCTTGTTAGAGATATATTAGACATATTAGCCCAATATAATAGGCCCAAGCCCACTCTTACTTATATTAGTAGTCTAGGGTTTAGTCGCCTATATATACTCATGTTATAGTTTACTATATCACAAGTTATTATACTACATTCTTACATAATAAAAATGTAGCCCTTAAATGATTTCTCCATGAACGTAGGTCCTAACCACGTAGCCCTAGTGTTCTCAGTGTTCCTATTCTATACTTCTCAACTGGAACCATATCATTTTTGAGGGTGATGCAAAGGATTGCTTTGACCCAATTTCATCACTAGATTTTTCCCCTGACTGGACTATCAGCAACTTGATCAGTAATGTGTTAAGTCTTGTTTGAGATATATTAGACATATTAGCCCAATGTAAGAGCCCCAAGCCCACTCTTACTTGTATTAGTAGTCTAGAGTTTAGTCGCCTATATATACTCATGTTATAGTTCACTATAACATAGGTTATTATACTACACTCTTACATAATAAAAATGTAGCCCTTAAATGATTCCTCCGTGAATGTAGGTCCTAACCACATAGTCCTAGTGTTCTCAGTGTTCCTATTCTATACTTCTCCTTCTACATCAACTCTAGCATATACAATATGGTATAACACATCGCGTTACTAATATATTTAACAAGTCTAAAAGAGTCTTTTTCTCGTGTTTCTTTTTGCTGGGTTAGTAGAGTTAGTAATCAAGCTGCCCATAAAGCAGCTAGAATGTGTTTGCTTTCCCTTAAGTCTTTTAGTTTAAATAATCACAGTTTGCTTGTAGACTTAGAGTCTGTGTGTAGGAAAGATTGTTGTTTCTATTAGTTTTCTCAAGTCCATACTCCAGTTTGTTGTGCTGCATTCTGGAAATAGCGTAGTAGTCCTTGCGCCATGCATTTTTCGAAATAAAATTGTAGCTAGCAGTCCAAATTGCTATTGCCCACAAGTGTACAGCTCTCTATCTAGGGACGGAGCTATAGTTGGACATAGGGCAATGTCCCCCCCCCCCCCCTAATATTTTTTTAAAAATACTATTATTTATATGTGTATTAGTTTTAGCAATTTGGTTTAATAAAATTAAATTTAGCCATTTTAACAATAACATTGATCTTTTTAAAAGCCATAAAAAAAAAGCCTCACATGCGTGAAAAATTATAAGGTCCTCATGGTGAACTACGTTTCTTGTCCACCATTCCACTAAGTCAGTTTAATAATTTTTTTATCAGAAGCTAACTTAGCAATTTTAAACAGAAGGGAGTCTTTTAATAGAATTGTGGACAAGTAACGTGGTCTACTATGAGAACTATACAATTTTTCCACGTGCGCACTCAGAGGCTTTTTTTTTTTTAAATAAAGGTTAATAGATTTCATTCATCATAAAATCTTCCTCATTTTTTGTTTCTCTCTCACATTTTTCTTTTTTGCATGTGCTCAACTCTATCAAAAATAAATCCAAGTTGTTATAATTTTTTTTTTTTAAAATTAGAAAGTGTAAGGAGAGGTGGAGCCTAATTTTATGGGATATGAAGAAATGAGGTTGAAAAAAACTGTTTTATATATATATATATAATTACCTACAAGTTAGGAGTTTTATTTAGAGTACATGGCTTAGAATCCATGACTTAGACGGCTTGGAAGCCTCTTAAATAGCAGTATAGATTATGGATCTAAAATATAAGATAAACAAGTTCAAAAAAATTAGTCTAACAACAAAAATTATCAATAGCAAAATTAAGCCCAACTAACTACACAAAATAAAGACACGCAAGGCACCAAAAAAAAAAAAAAAAAAGGAAATCATCCTGATCCCCTGCTCTAGCAAACCTAGGCCCAGTGGGTAGGGAGTCACTATCGACACGCCTAGGTGGAAGACGCCAATTCAAGTTGCCCCTTATCCATTTTTTTTTCATAAAAAATAAAAACTTGTGAGAATTGAGAACACCACAATACGCAAGACCCTAAAAAAAGAAAAAACTGAAAACCTAAGGGTATGTTTGGTAACTGTTTTTTCCCCTTATTTTCTACTTCCAAAAACAATTTTCTATTTTTGAGACTAAAAAACTTGTTTGGCAACCCTAAATGGATAGAAAACAAAAACTGTTCTCAAAACTCAATTTTTGAAGGAAACTGAAAACACCCAAGAGGCTGTTTTCAGTTTCTAATTTTCAAAAATACAAGAATTTTTTTTTTCTTTATATTCCCAAAAACAAGTTTTTGAAAATATAAAATAAAAACAGTTACCAAACATAACCTAAGTGGCTAATTGAGAGAAGAGAAGAGAGAGTGACGAAGTGAGACTTTGAGACTTGAAGCAAGGAAAGGCAAACAACAGCAAGAACAGTAGTAGCATAACTGGAAGTAGAACCATCAATCCACCACCCCAGATTTGGTGTGTATATATATATCATATTCCAATCTCTAGTGCAAAAATTATTGAACTTTTGTTGGTTGATTTGATCATCTAAGAGCATCACTATTGGAGTTGTAAAACTCTTGATATGCTAAATTTTAGCATCAAATTACTAAAAAGATGCATTACCTGGTATTGTAATTGTAAAAATATTTACAATTGAGCTATAGTGCCATCCAAAATTTATGATGGTACTATAGCTCACTTGCAAACATAAAATACTTTTTTTTTCATTCATTCTCCTCAAAAGCATCTCTCTCTCTCTCTCTCTCTCTCTCTCTTCCCACTCTCTCTGTCTCAGCCTCTCTATCCTTCCTCACTCTTAGATTAGCATGGGGCAGCGTATGAGGTGGAACTTAATAAAACTAAAGACACCACTTCATGGGGATTAGGTTTTTTTTTTTTTTTTTTTTTTTTTGGAGAACCAAACGAAAATCAGATCAGAATGAAAAAGCGAGAAATGCCTGAAAGCGAAGTTGAAGGGTATATAGGTAATTGTGAGATCTCTCTAGCAAGTAGAACGGAAAAGAAATCAGTGGCCCTGGCAACTTTGATCACGACAAAGATTAGCGTGGATTGATAGTGGTGGTTTGTTAGGGTTTGACGACAATGGCAACTTCAATCACGACAAAGATCAGTGTGGATTGATGGGGGTGGTTTGTTAGGGGGTTTTTCTCCAAATTTTTGTTTTGGGTTTTGGGATTGTTTTTGTATGTGGGTTTGTTGTGTGTTCAGATTTTTGCTGTGTTGTATATGTTTTGTCATGGGTGTTGATTGGATTTGGTGGCAGTGTTGATTGGGTTTGGTGGCGATATTTCTGGGTTTGGGTTGGTGGTGGGTAGTTGTTCTGGGTTTAGGTTGGTTTGATGGCGGTGCTGATTGGGTTTGGTGGTGGGTGGTTGTTCTGGGTTTTGGTTGGTGGTGGGTTGGTTGAGAGAGAAATGGAGAGATAGAAATTAGAGAGTGAAGAGAGATAGATTTTTTTATATATTATTTTATTGTGTAATCTCTATATATTAAGAAGGATTCAGAAAGTTAGTTATGTCTTTAGAAAATATCAAAAATACCCCTAATATAATTTGTGGGGGGAAAAAACCCAGAGCTACTTAATGGGCCCGGGACACCCTGTTAAGGACTATTATATTTCCGAGGAGCAATAGGTGGTTGGGGCGGCCCATCTGAAGCAGGAAGCCCAGAAGTAAAGGGGGAGTACCGTCCGAAGAGGTCACTACTGGTCCGAAGACGTTTTACTCATCGGCCACAAATGGCCTTGATCAAACAAATGTGTGGAAGGTCCGAATAATCTTCCTAACAATCCCAATGATAATGATAAGTTCTGGGTGGATCCGGAGATGATCAGAACTAAAAAATATCTAAAGGAAAAACTGCTACCACCGTATTTAATGCACTGCAACAGCTTTTCTGGCCGCATTTATGTGGAGAAGACCCCTGAACAGTGTAACCTCGGCTACCGCCACTCACAAAGATCTAAAGTAGACACATGACGTGACATGCATTTAAGTAGATACGCAGATGAAGAACAGGTGGACGATGGAGATGATAGGAGAGGATGCTATATAAAGAAGAAGGGTCCCTGAAAATAGGGGACGGAGGGGAGAGAAAAAAGAAAGAAAGAAAAGCTTTACTGTAGCTCTGAATGTTGCAATCACTGTTCACTTAATAAAACATCTCTTTGGACATTCATTCATGAAGTTGTTCAGGCATTATTTCATATTATCATCATTGCAATTAACCTAGCCAACCATTAACCAGCCTAGCTCTTTCGCCCACTCTCTACAAATTTATTGTCCTAGGTTCGCTGGGCCTTTAACCCATATCTTTTGGGCTTGGGCTACAAAAACAGACCCTACATAATTAGATAATCTTTATTCTTAAAAAAAAAAAAATTATGGTTAAAATTGTAATTCAACTAAATTCAGGAACAAAAAAAAAAACTACTTGATAAACTTTTTCCTAAAAATTAGCACACTCTTTATTTAAATATATTTTACGCACATTTAATACATTTTTTCCTAAAAACTAGCACATACTAAACCCAATAATTTACTTCATTTGAAATCCTAAATTTTAGTTTCTTAAAAATCTCATCCATAATAACCTTACTAACAATAGATAAATTCAAATTGAAAAATTATATTAAACTCAAAATAAATAAATAAAACCTCGTCGCACGTGCGGAGTGCATGTGATGAAGCTAGTTTATATTATTTTAATGTGTCTATGTTGTAAAATGTTATGGTATAATAGATAAAGTAGTTTTTTGAGATGGTAAAATGAGATATTTTTTAGAAATTGAATAATGCACTAAGTTGTGATTTCCATATGAAGTTTTGACCTAACCACGAATATCAAATAAAAAAGAAATTGAGGTAGGAACTCTCTACACTCATCGAATATAGAAGAGAGAGAGAGTGTGCTAAATTTTGTTTGCTAGTGAGGGGCTAATGGGAAAGTAGTAGGAAGAAATCAAAAATGAAATTGTATTGTATGTATGACTGGTCCTACCCACTGGTGAGTAAAAAATTGCAACTTTATTGTTTGTGTAATAAATTGTAACTTTATTAATTTGTGTAGTGAATTATTAGCGTCAATATGTTTTTTCTAATTTTTGGTATGATAGATTTGTAAGATAGGGAAATAATGAAATAGCTTAAAATTTTAAACAACAACAACAACAACAACAACAACAACAACAACAACAATAATAATAATATTAATAATAAAGAAATGAAAACTCAATAGAAAAATAATGGAATTAAAAATTAAAACATTCCCCTCAAAAAAATTAAAAAAATTAATTTTTTTATAGAATAAGTCAAGAAATTATTTGAATTGTTATGTTGTTGTAAGTTGTAAAATAAATCCCTATCATTAAAATGACTTTTATTTGATTGGTAGATCACGGAGAATTCAACTACAAGTCTATAATATTTGATTTCTTCAAAAAAAAAAAAAAAAAGATAAAAAAAAAAGATAAAGATAATAAGCTAACATGTTCACAACCTCTAACGTTGATGTCCTAATATCTAAAAGCCCTCAAACAAAACTTTAAAAAGTCACTACCAATAAAATTAGCATTTGTTCATTGTATTGTAATACAAGATTGTGTCCACAAATATGAATTGTCCTTACATGACACATATTCTTTTTTGAGAGGAACATGACACAACATTTAATTTGTTTGCTATCAATCATTTTCGCGTCACCGGACCACAAATTAATCATCAGACGACAAGAAATAATAATCTAGAGGTATGGAGTGGTACATGTGGAGGATATTGAAAGAGAGAAAAAATCTAGATAGATATTCTTAGTGTTTTTTTTTTTTTTTTTTTTTTTTTTTTTTTTTTTTTTTTTTTGAGAAACAAACACAAACAGAGGGGAGAGAGAAAGGGGTTCTAACATGAAGGCAAACCACAACTCCACTTAAAAGCCATGGTAATTTTTAAGGGAGGGTAGGGGGGGTTCCTTCTTAGAAGATTGGTGGTTCCCTCCGAATTTGCTATTTGTTCTTTTGTTTAAAAAAAAAAAAAAAAAACTCAATAAAGGAGTAAATTAAAGAAAATTTTGTTTGCTATATGGTTTCGTTAATCTTTCTGATGAGTGCATCACCTGGACTTTTGGGGCACCTTCTTAGAAGATTGGTCATTCCCTCCGAAACTGCTATTTGTTTTTTTGTTAAAAAAAAAAATGAAACTTATTGTGTTAGCAAGTGTTCTTAAAAAGCTCTAGCATATGAAAAAACATTGCAATTGAACCTAATTTTATCCCTTCTGGCACATGATTAAAAATCCTCTTACTGTATCCAAAAAAAAAAAAATCCTCTTGTGCTGTTAAATTTAATCTATTTAAGATTAGTATGTCAATCTTATTATTAGGCTTCTATATCTCATTGTGGATTTTCCTAGCAGGTGTGTAATTGATTCTGCTGCTAACTTTGGGCTTTAGTATTTTTGGACTTCAATGGACAGCTCAGATGGAACCTTGAAATCTTGATATAATCTTTTCATTTTTGATGTTTTAAACTGGCATGACCATTAACTTTAGAAATGCACTCGATCTACTTATTTAATGGGATTTCTAAATGCTTTACAGATTTATAACTAACCGCCAACTACTTAATTTAAGAGTTTTAGGTAATGTTCTTAATACTTGCAATTAGTTGTAGAAGCAAAAACTGTGAAATAGTTTCTTGTGGCCATTAACGAATCAATGCTTATCTATACTATTACTAACAAATACATTTGAGTTTTGCTTATGTTAGGCATATATATGGTTTGATTTTTTTTTTCTTCTATTAAGAATTAAATCCTTCACTAACCAATATTTCACTATGCAAATGGCTCAATTTTGGTAGATAATATATTTGTGTGGGCTTTTATTGATGTTTTGTGTAGATAAGCATAGTGCATGTTCTTTTCTTTTTATTTTTTTGTGTGTGTGTGTTTTTAATAGAAATGAAAAGAGAAAAAGAAGTGGTACAAATAGTGAGGGTTGAAGATAGAATAAAAATTAAGAACATTTTCTTGGTAACCAAACACAAAACACACAAAAATTAAATTTACAAATCTCCTACATACATATATATAGACACAAAAATCAAACCTAATACTTAACTAAATCAAAACCCAAGCCGAGTTGAATAATGGTAATGGAGTTTAATAGATATCCTCTTGTTCAGGATATCATCCCTTTTCTGCTTTGTAAATTTCACATATTAAAAGACGACTTTGTCAAAACACAGACCACCAATCTATTCATAGAAACTACAAATAATGTATGTGACTTCGAAGTTTATTCAATGTATAAATTCTCCTTGAACCTCAATTAGTACTTTTTGGTATTTTTTGGTATTTTTAGTGGATATATGTACGATTTAAATCATCCCACCTTCATTAGCGATGTGTCAAAGAAAAATGTACAATCATCCATTACATAAACACCCATGGATGAAATATAAATTAATTTAAGTTCTAGTTGTACACATGTGATGACCTCAACCTTAAATGTATATTAAAAAAGAAACCAAGCTATGGATATCAAAGTAAGTGTTGAGTCACCTTAATCAAATAAGAAGATCTAGGGTTATAGCAAAATGTCATATAACATTTTCACAACACCCTTACAGTAGTAGATTGTCTTACTTTATTTTTATTGTTCTCGATATATTGTGTGGAGCATTTTAAAGTGGAATTGGTTTGAAACTTTGAATGGTTAGTTGCTAAAATTTTATAAAATCAGTTTATTATAGTGTGAATTGTAGCGCTAACCTATGTGCATAGTATGTATTTTGTCTGTATTTGGCTCTTTTTGTTTGTACAATTATTTGTTTATTTGTGATTTGTCTTTACCTATGGAAAATGAGTTAGTACAGATTTAATATTGATGATTTCTATTATTTAAAAGAAGGCTATGTTCTCTTTTAATAGATAAATTGCATTTTAATATACTAAGAAATTATTATTTTTTGTTTTTCAATTTGTTGATAGTTTCTTAATACTAATAGATGATATATATTTTTTGTTTATATTTTAATCCCCTCAATCAAACTTTTAGCTCCATCTCTGAATCCAAAACGACTAAAACACATCAGAATGACCTGAAATTATTCCCAATATGGAACATGGGGTGTTACACTATTACTGCCAAAAGAGAATGGTAATATAATAGCTATTTCTATGGTTCTACTATTGTTTAAGTTTAGTGTCTATTTACAGCTTATTTAGCCGTTTGCTAATTTTTTGCTGAAAGTGTGCTAAATTATACTTGTATTTTGAAAAAATTTGAAAATGTGAAAAATAATGCAAGAAAAAGTGAGGTTTTAAAAAACTGTACATAAAAACAAAAAGCTAAAAGCCGAAATTGATGCTAAACAGACTCTTAGTCTCTCTAAAGGTTTTATTTTCTTGCATAATTTTTTTTTTCTTTCTTAGATAGTTGTAATAAATAAAAGAGAGAGAAAAAAATGCACTAGAATTAAGTAATTTAGCAAGCAATAAATGTACAATAATACCATATTTTTTATTAGAATCCAACAATAACTCCTCAGCTATAGTGTGTGTATGTATATTTTGCTAGCACGTAGAGTATTAGAAGAGAATTTAATCCAACGGTAGAAATGTTAAAACTCATATCCAACAAAGAAATATTAAGTGATGTAAAATAGCTTAGAGTTACACAAAGTGTAACTACAATCCAAATCCACATGTATATTGTAGGGTCTGTTTTCGTAGCCCAAGCCCAAAAGGTATGGATTAGAGGCCCAACGAACTCAGGACAATGAATTTGTAGAGAGTGAGCGAAAGAGCTGGGTTGGTTATGAATTAAACAATAGTTGGCTAAGGCATTTAAGATCGAAATAACGTGAAATAGTGTCTGGAAAACTCAATGAATGAATGTCTGAAGAGACGTTTTATTGAATAAACAGTAATTACAATACTCAGAGCTATAGTAAAGTTTTTGTTTCCTTCTTTTTTCCTCTTTTTTCTCTCCCTCTCTTTCAGGGGCCCTTCTTTTTTATATAGCCTCATCCCTTATCATCCCTACCATCCACTTGTCCCTCATCTGCGTACCTACTTAAGTATGGGTCACATCAAGCATCTTCTCTAGCTTTTAGGAGTGGCGGTAGGTGTGGTTGCACTGCTCAGGGGTCTTCTCCACATAAATGCGGCCAGAAAAGTTGCTGCAATGCATTAAATACGGTGGCAACAGCTTTTTCTTGAAATATCTCTTTGTCCTTATCATCCCCTGACATGCCCAGAGTTTATCTTTGTCATTAGGATTGCCGGGAAGGTCATTCGGACTCTCCCAATGCTTGTTTGGTCTAGACTAAACGTACCCGAGGAGTGAGGCCTCTTCAGACAAAAGGTAACCTCTTCAGACTATATTCCTCCTCCACTTTCGGGCTTCCTGCCTTCAGATGGACTCTGCCCCAACCTATTATTACTTTTCGGAAATACAATACTCCTCAACATGGTGCCCCAAGCCCACTAAGTAGTTTTGGGTTTTTACCCCCCAGAATAGCCCTTTAAAATCTTAATTTTTCCCTCGCATCCGAAGAGAAAAAATAGGATTTTGAATTGTCACGAAGTAAAAAGCTTGAGAGCAGACAAAAATTTGAATGGGCACGTGTGTAGGTATAGATGTACGCGCCCCATCATTGCTGCTGTTGTTTTTCGTATTCCCAAAGCGCTATATTAATTACTCCAGGCGGCGTCTTATCCTTTGCATCCAACGGTGGGCTATTGATCCAACGGATGTGGTTCTTCCTCGGGATTTGGTTGAGATAACTTCTACCCCTTCGTTTGACCTCGTATAAAATCTCAGAGGAAGTCATTTCTTCCTTACTTTGCAACTCCCAGACCATCCAACAAGAACAAGCACACAACTGCTCCGAGCTTTTTCAATCGCCGATTTCAATCTTTCCCAGAGTCTTCAAGAATCCTTCTGCGAGTTCGAAGATCGATCTCCAGTTCAGTTCCTGTAAGTTTTCATCTTCTCGATCCTTCAGTCTTCTCTTCGGCCAACTTTCTTGCCCTTTGAACGGTCACTCCCTGGTTGCTACACTCAGTGCTTCCATTTTTCCGTGTAAGTGTAATGGGTAAACTCCATTATTTAGTGGACGGTCCTACCCAGTTAGAGGAATTTAAGGCCACATATCGTATACCTCCAAATGTGGGTGTGAGGTATTGCTCTCCAGAGAAAATATTAACTGATCGGAAAACGAGAGAAGTCGTAATCCCCGTCGTCGCTTTCCTAAAAAGGGGGATGAAAATCCCCATGGGCCCCATCACCCCTAGCTACCTTCGAAACCATAGGCTTAGTCCTTGGCAGTGTGTGCCTAACATGTTTAGGATCTTAGGAGCAACTGAGGATCTTAACTGCCACCTAGGATTGGGACTTACCTGGCTCGACATGGTACACATGTATAAGTGCAGCCAGCAAGGGGCGGGATATTATCTAAAATCCCAGTCCGACGTTGTTAGGCTCATTTCTTGCCTCCCCAAATCCAATAAAAGGATGAAAGACGACTATGTGATCATCTCGGGCGCATGGTATGACGGCCTTCACTGCTCAACCAAGCCAGGAGAGCCAGGTAAGACATGTTAGATTTAGGCTCACTAACCATAGGCTTAGGATCTCCGCCTTTTAACGGTTTTTAATTCTTATTGTGTTGCTATTTTCTAGTTTCTAACAAAGTTTTGCTGTGATTTGTAGCAGATAAAAACCACGTTTCTTCTCGGCTCAGCCTTACAAACACCGCCGCCCTCAATTTCTTATTAAGATCAAAAATCTTTATAAGTGAGGACGGGCAGCTCCGGTTGACTCCCCTTATTCTTGGGTACAAAGCAAAACTAAAAATTTCCAATTGATTGGCAACGCAATAACCCAGGGAGATCATCGCCTTAATCGCATTGACGTTGCTTGGAAGGGTTTTTTGGCGCCGTACGAGCTTGCACCCGTACCACATCCAAACCCTCAGGGTATACCCCCTCTCGTCCAGCCACTCCAGCAAATTCCCCTCGAACAGGTGGTTGAGGGTGAAAGGGTAGGCTTTTCCACCTCCTCACTAGAGGAGCAAATAGATAAATTCAAGTTCGGGGGAGAGGCTTCAGGTGGAGATCGAGTGATAGAGGTTTCGGACATCGAGGAAAAGACCGACAGGCAGTCAAGCATCCATCCTATTTTGCTAGCTGCTCATCCTGAAGACTCCTTGGACGAAGACATGGATTTAAAAAGTTTAATGAAGAATAGGGGCAAAAAGGCCGAGCAAAAAGGCACTGGGACTTCCCAACCAGTGGTAAATCTGCCTCTAGTGCCACCCCAGGTTCCTGACCCCAGCTTAAAGCCCATGCCAGACTTGAAGAAGAAGAGGCCCCTTGAACCTGAGGAGAGGGAGGTGGTTGTGCCACCAAAGATAACTAAGCAACAAAAGGTGGTAAGAGACCACTGAAGCAGGAGGGCCTCTTCCACTAAGAGCCGAGACGAGGTCGTCGTGGCTGATGTCCACCGAGGAGGAAGTCCTCGCATCTGGTCTCCAAGGTTGGAGTTGGATGGCGCTTCAATTCCTTGGGACACCTCCCTTAGGAATTACGACGGGGGAAGGGCAGGTTATGTCGCTGAGGCCCTGCAGCAGCCACTCCTCCTCCCACATGACATGGAGTCCTACAGGCATTTTAACCAACAGGGCTCTTCTTATCCCTTAAGAGGGATATAGCCATGGTAAGTGAACTTAGTCTGCTTAGTTAAATCGCAAAACCTTTTTACTTTTTCCCTTTTTTCTGTGCTTTACATTCGTAATTTCCATTATGTAGGTTACCCAGCAAATCTTTGTGGCCGAGGAGTGGAATAAAAAGTCCTACCTCGAGGCCCAAGCGGCGACCTACTCTCGGTCCGAGGCAGAAAAATCTCTGGGCCAGCTGAAGGAGGAATATGCTCACCTGTCCGAGCAATTCAAAGACATGACCAATCAGATGAATAACCTCAATGCCGGCCTTAAAAACGCCGAGACTCAGGCTGAGGAGCAGCATAAACAGCTACACATTGGAGAGATCAACCTGGCGACCGAGAGGGAGCTGGTGAAGGGTCTCAAGGCTGAACTGCAAAAGGCCAAGGAGAGTGCCCGAGTAGCCGAGCAGAATGCTCAATTGGCCAAGGAAGCAATTGAAGCTAAGAGGAAAGTGGCATATTAGCTAGGGGTGGATGAGACCGGGGCCCAGCTTACAGAGCAATTTGCTTCGGTTAGTCGAGAATACTGTGACATAACCTGGCAAAAGGCTCTAGACGTTACTGGGGTCCCCCCGGATTCTCATTTGAGATTACCTGGGAGTACATACTATGATCCTGAAATCCGAGAGCTCCCAGGGACTGATCTTCCCCCTCCTCCACAGCTTCCAAAGGCTCCGGAGCAATCCTTGGTTAATCAAGCTCTTCCAACCACCCTTGAGGCATCCAAGGAGACTGGTCTGCCAGGTGATAAGGGTAAACCAGCTGAACCACCCAAAGACAAAGGTCAGGGGTTGGAAAAAGAGAAGACTTCTACTGAGCCCAAGGATCAAGCCCCAAAAGCTGCTGCTCGAGTAGGCTAGGCTGCTGACCCTGTGGTCCCTCAAGCCAAAGTGTAGATACATAGGGTTTTTTTTTTTTTTTTTTTAATGTTTTCTTTTTGTAAGAAATTGTAAGTTACTCTTTTTTAATCAATGAAGTAGTCTCTCTTTTACTTTTATTTCCCTTGTTGCGTGTGATACAGCTTACTTTTGTTATAAGGACCTGTGCTTTAATATTATGGGAATGTGGGTGAACATAATCCTCATATCATGCTAATAATGCGAATGACTAAGATTGGCACTGAAAAGGGGGCAGCATGTATAAGAACTATTGATAAACAACAAAAGCTACAAGTGTTATAATAAAAGCTTCAAAAGTCTTTTCAAATGTGCACAAAAGAAAAAGAGGCAACATAAGCTAGGGTTAGTTTAAACACATTCAGGAATTTCAATCATGGCTCATTAGAAAGTGACATTTCAATAATAACAATTGCATTGGATTTGAGTTTAAACACTCAGAGAGCTGCAATGGAGTGTTAACTAACTCAAGTCATCTAGTCTGAGGACTACCGGCATGAATGGATTTAAGTTTAAACACTTAGAGAGATTGTAACAGAGTGCTAACTAACCCATATCATCTGGTCCAAGGACTATAGGCATGAATAGATTTAAATTTAAACACTTAGAGAAAAATGTGAACGAATGTTAACTAACCCAAATCATTTGGTCCGAGGACTACAGGCATGATTGGATTTAAGTTTAAACACTTAAAGAAAAATGTGAACAAGTGTTAACTAACCCAAGTCATCTGGTCCGAGGACTACAGGCATGAATAGATTTAGGTTTAATCACTTAGAGAAAAACGTGAACAAGTGTTAACTAACCCAAATCATCTGGTCTGAAGACTACAGGCATGATTGGATTTAAGTTTAAACACCTAGAGAATTGCAGTGGAATGTTAACTAACTCAAGTCATCTGGTCCGAGGACTACAGGCATGAATGGATTTAAGTTTAAACACTTAGAGAAAAACGTGAACGAGTGTTAACTAACCCAAGTCATCTGATTCGAGGACTACATGCATGAATGAATTTAAGTTTAAACACTTAAAGAAAAATGTGAACGAGTGTTAACTAACCCAAATCATCTGGTCCGAGGACTACAGGCATGATTGAATTTAAGTTTAAACACCTAGAAAACTGCAATGGAGTGTTAACTAACCCAAGTCATCTGGTCCGAGGACTACAGGCATGAATGGAACCCAAATCATCTAGTTTGAGGACTATAGACATGAATGGATTTAAGTTTAAACACTTAAAGAAAAATGTGAACGAGTGTTAACTAACCCAAATCATCTGGTCCGAGGACTACAGGCATGATTGGATTTAAGTTTAAACACTTAAAGAAAAATGTGAACGAGTGTTAACTAACCCAAATCATCTAGTCCGAGGACTACAGGCATGATTGGAATTAAGTTTAAACACTTAAAGAAAAATGTGAACGAGTGTTAACTAACCCAAATCATCTGGTCCGTGGACTACAGGCATGATTGGATTTAAGTTTAAACACTTAAAAAAAAATGTGAACTATTGTTAACTAACCCAAATCATTTGGTCCGAGGACTACAGGCATGATTGGATTTAAGTTTAAACACTTAAAGAAAAATGTGAACAAGTATTAACTAACCCAAATCATCTGAACGAGTTTAAACACCTAAGGGAGGCATTTTATATAACATGTTGACATGCTGATTAAAGGGAAGATTCGATTAATAATAGTACCTTTTGAAGTTATTTACATTCCAAGGGCGTGGTATCACATGACTATCTAGGTCTTCAAGGAAATACGCCCCAATGCCAACCCCTGAAGTAATACGATACGGCCTTTCCCAATTAGACCCTAACTTTCCCCAAGCTGGGTTCTTTGCAGTGCCGACCACTTTCCTCAATACCAAATCACCAGGTTCCAGAGGTCTTGGCCTTACGTTGATGTCGTAGCCCTGTCTGAGCTTTTGTTGGTAATGTGCCAATCGGACCATTGCATTTTCCCTCCTTTCATCGATTAGGTCCAAACTTTTCTTTAGCTGCTCATTTTTGTCAGTCGGACTAAATGAACTAGTTCTCAATGTTGGGAATTCGGTTTTCAAAGGGATTACGGCTTCAGCCCCATAGGTCATTGAAAAAGGGGTCTCCCTTGTGGATCTACGAGGCGTAGTTCTATAGGCTCATAGTACGTGCGGCAATTCTTCCACCTATTTGCCCTTCGCATCAGCTAGTCTCTTTTTCAAGCCATTCACAATGACCTTGTTGATGGCTTCTGCTTGGCCATTACCCTGAGGATAAGCTGGGGTGGAGTATCTATTCATGATTCCTAGTTCGCTACAATAACTCCTAAATGCTTTGCTATCAAACTGCAGGCCATTGTCCGAGATGAGAATATATGGAACCCCAAATCGAGTAACTATACTCTTTCACACAAACTTTTGCACATCTACATCTTGAATGTTGGCAAGAGGTTCAGCTTCGACCCATTTAGTGAAGTAGTCAGTGCCGACCAGCAGGTATTTCCTGTTTCCTGCAGCCTTAGGGAATGGCCTCATGATATCTAAGCCGCACTGGGTGAAAGGCCATGGGCTGGATAGCGGATTGAGAGTTCCCCCTGGCTGATGAATGTTTGGGGCAAATCGCTGGCACTGATCGCATTTTTTAACATAATCCAGGGCTTCTTTTTGCATGTTCGGCCACCAATAACCCTAAGTAATGGCTCGATGAGCCAAGGACCTACCTCTAGTGTGGCTTCCATAAATTCCTTCATGCAGTTCCTCTAGTAGCAGCTTAGCCACTTCAGGACGTATACATAACAAGTACGGTCCTGAGTAGGAACGTTTGTATAGTTTCTAATCTTCGGATAACCAGAACCTGGTTGCTTTCCTCCGAATTTTGTCAGCTTCTCCCTTTTCTTCAGGCAAGATATTCTCCTTTAGAAATTTAACTATAGGGCCCATCCAACTAAGTCCAGCCCTGACTTGCTGTACTTGAACTACTTCTTTTCTTGCTTCGGTAGGCTCATGCAAATCCTCGATGAGGATAACTCTTGGCAAATCTTGTGCCGAAGAGGTGGCTAGAGTGGCCAAGGAGTCAGCATGTGTGTTACCATTCCTAGGAATATGCAGTAAGCTGAAAGATTCGAATTTCGACTGCAGATGTTTAACTCGGCTCAAGTATCCCTGCATTCTTTCATCCTTCGCTTCAAACTCCCCCTGTACTTGGCCCACAACTAACCTTGAATCCGAGAACAACTCTACTGCCTTTCCTCCCATCTTTTGGACCATACTCATTCCCATCAATAGGGCTTCGTACTCTGCCTCATTATTTGTTGCCGAGAACCCGAGCCTTAATGATTTTTCAATAATGATTCCCTCGAGGGATATCAGCACTAGCCCCACTCCAGAGCCTTTTTGGTTCGCAGAGCCATCCACGTACGCCTCCTAATGGGAAGGGCCTTGTTGAGAAATCATACCAACCAATTTTTCATCCATGTCCGATGTCGGCTTTGCCTCTTCCAATTGGGGCTCCGTGAACTCGGCTACCAAATCAGCAAGCACCTGGCCCCTGACCGAGGTGCGTGGCATGTACTTGATATCAAAAGCCCCTAAGATCATCCCCCATTTAGCAATCCTTCTAGTGTAGTCTGCACTTCGGAGTATAGCCCTGAGTGGAAGCTGGGTGAGAACAATGACTGTATGGGCTTGGAAATAATGTGGTAGCTTTCGTGTACTGAGCACTACTGCTAGAATAGCCTTTTCCAATGGTAAATAACGGATCTCGGCTTCATGCAACGACTTTCTTACACAATAAACTGGTCTTTGCACACCGCAATCTGCTCGGATCAGTACCAAGCTCACAACATGGGGAGCTACAACAATATATGCAAACAAGACCTCATCTGGCTCAGGGCTGGACATGATTGGTGGTCGAGCTAGATAATCTTTTAATTGCTGGAAAGCCACAGCACACTCTTCTATCCACTCGAATCCCTTCCACTTGTTAATCAAGGAAAAGAAAGGCCGACACTTGTCTGTTGATCGAGAGATAAATCGATTCAGGGCTGCCATCATCCCAGTCAGTTTCTGAACCTCCTTGGGATTCCGAGGAGCTTATAACTCATTGATGGCCTTTATCTGATCAGGATTGACCTCAATTCCTCTGTGAGTCACCATATATTCTAGAAACTTGCTTGATCCCACACCGAACGAGCACTTGGAAGCATTCAGGTGCAACTTATATTTTCTGAGAACTTCAAAGGTGCTTTCTAGGTCCTTCAATTGCTCGGCCACTACCTTACTTTTCACCACCATGTCATCTATGTAAATCTCGATATTTTTGCCCAGCTGTGGTTCAAACATCCTCGTCATCATCCTTTGGTATGTAGAACCCACGTTTTTCAAGCCGAATGGCATCACCTTATAGTGGTAGTTACCAATAGGAGTGACAAAAGCAATCTTCTCCTGGTCATCCAGGGCAAAGGGTATCTAATGATAACCTTGAAATGCACCCAAGAAACTCATCCGAGGGTGTCCGACAGTGGCATCTACTAGCTGATCGATTTTTGGCATAGGAAATGGATCTTTAGGGCATGCCTTATTCAAGTCAATGAAGTCCACACATACTCGCCATTTCCCGCTCTTCTTCTTCACCACCACAGTATTTGCCAACCACTCTGGGTAGAAAACCTCTTTAATAGCTCCGGCATGTTTGAGCTTTGCTACTTCTTCTCTGACCGCCTCAACGTGTTCCTTAGATAGGCGTCGAAGAGGCTGCTTCTTGGGGGTGATCGTGGGATTTACTTTCAAATGGTGGCATATGAATTCTGGATCCACCCCAGGGGCTTCATAAATGTTCCAAGCGAATATATCGAGGTTTTTCTTAAGAAATTGTACTAACTCCTCTTTTTCCTGCAAAGGTAACTGGGATCCGACCTGAAAGAATTTTTCTGGATTGTCCCCAATGATGACTTTTGTCAGATCTTCGCACCTTGCGCCCTTGTCCGAATCTTCAGTGGGCGGTAACCGATGCTTTGGTTGCTATAAGCCCCTTTCAGCTTTGGCTAATGACTCGGCTTCGGGTTCATGCTGAATGGCAGCCACCAAACATTGTCTAGCTACGGATTGATCCCCCTGGATTTCGCAAACCTGGCCTTCGGACGGGTATTTGACTTTCTGATGCAAGGTGGAAGAAACCGCCCCCAGCGTATGAAGCCAAGGTCTGGCTACAATTGCCGTGTAGGGGGAAAAAACGTCTACAACTAAGAAATCCACCTCCACCACCTCTGAGCCAGTCTGCACGGGTAATCGTATTTGGCCTTTCGGGGCAACGACTCTTCCTTCGAAACCGATCAGCGGAGAAATATATGGTGTTAAGTCACTAAGTTTGAGGTTCAGCCCCCTGTAGAGATCAGGGTACATTATTTCTGCAGCACTACCTTGGTCAACCATCACCCGCTTCACATCATACCCTCCAATTCTGAGAGTGATGACCAACGCATCATCATGAGGTTAGACAGTTCCCACCTTGTCAACATCCGAGAACCCTAAAATTGGTTGATCATCTAGTTTGCACCTCTTCGGACCCTGGCCAGAGTCCCCTGTAGGTAACCGACTTACTGACATGACCTTGGATGGCCAAGATTCTGTTCTTCCTGAGGCTGAAAAGATAACATTGATAGTTCCTAGGGGAGGTTTTAAAGGGTCATCCCTTCGGGACTCTGAGCTTATCTAACCTTCTCGGCCACTGGTGTGGTGCAAGAGATGCCTCAATTTCCCTTCACCGACTAGCTGGTCCAAATGATCCTACAAGCTTCTACAATCTTCAGTCGTGTGTCCGTGATCCTAGTGGTATTGGCAGTAAAGATTGCGGTTACGCCTATCGGGATTTCCTACCATCTTATTCGGCCACTTGAAGAACGGTTCATTCCTGACCTTTTCTAAAACTTGATGGACTGGATCTCTGAATACGGTGTTGACTGCCTGGGAATTGGTTGACCCTGACTACACAGGAAAATCTCTCTGCAGTTTATTATTGTTGTATCGATCCTACCTGAAATCCCTCCTCTCTTGAGGGATAACCTTTTCCTTGCCTTTTCCTTGTTGTTGATCTTCTTCAACTCTTTTATACTTTTCAATATCGTCCATTAGCTGACGCATGCTAGTAACGGGTTTACCAGACAAGGATGTCCTTAAACCATGATCAGTAGGAAGACCGAGCTTAAATGTTTCTAGGGCCATTGCATCAAAATTGCCCTCCATATCATTAAACATCTCCCAGTATCTAACTGAATACACCTTCAGGGTTTCTCCTTCCTGCATGCTCAAAGATAGCAGAGAAGACAAAGGTTGGGCCACTCTTCGACAGGTGACAAAACGTGAACCAAAAGCTTGAGTGAGCTCTTTGAAAGAGCTGATGGAGTTTGGTTTCAGGCCATCAAACCACCTCATTGCAACTGGTCAAGACTAGAGGGGAAAACCTTGCACATCAATGCTTCGTCTCTAGAGTGGACTGTCATTCTTTGATTAAAGTGACTCACATGCTCCACGAGGTCCGTTTTACCATTATAGATAGTGAACGTAGGCTGATTAAAACGTCAGGGAAGTCTCGCTTCTTCGATCCTGCGTGTAAAGGGCGATCTAGAGATTTGATTCAAGGCCCTGCTCATGGCATCGTTTCCTACACCTCCATGTGGTTGGCTCTGAGGTCGCCTCTTATGACGATGCTCTGCCTCATAGGAAAAAGTCTCACTGACTGGGGTGCATGATCTCTGTTGGTAGGCAAAATCCTGTTGGTCATCAGATTCCCCATTAGAATACAAAGGCACCTGTTTCCGCTTTGCATGGCGCAACTCTCTTTTTAGCTTTTCAACCTCCAACTGCAAATCCCGATTCTTCTCTGCATGGGACACATGACTCCCACCATGTGATTAGCTTTGACCAGGGGGCACGGTGTGTACACTACCCTCGCGGTCTTGTCTCTGCTCCAAGTTGAGAAAATGGTCCACGTGCTGAGATGCCCTAGACTTTGCTTCTTGTTGACCTTGTTCAGCCATCACCAACTGTTGTTTTCACCCCTGAACAAGCTCTTCCCACAGATGACGCCAATTGTAGGGTCTGTTTTCGTAGCCCAAGCCCAAAAGGTATAGATTAGAGGCCCAACGAACCCAGGATAATGAATTTGTTGAGAGTGGGCGAAAGAGCTGGGCTAGTTATGAATTAAACAATAGTTGGCTAAGGCATTTAAGATCAAAATAACGTGAAATAGTGTCTGGAAAACTCAATGAATGAATGTCCGAAGAGACGTTTTATTGATTGAACAGTAATTACAATACTCAGAGTTACAGTAAAGTTTTTGTTTCCTTCTTTTTTCCTCTTTTTTCTCTCCCTCTCTTTCAGGGACCCTTCTTCTTTATATAGCCTCATCCCTTATCATCCCTGCCATCCACTTGTCCCTCATCTACGTACCTACTTGAGTATGGGTCACATCAAGCATCTTCTCTAGCTTTTGGGAGTGGTGGTAGGTGTGGTTGCACTGCTCAGGGGTCTTCTCCACATAAATGCAGCTAGAAAAGTTGCTGCAATGCATTAAATACGGTGGCAACAACTTTTTCTTGAGATATCTCTTTGTCCTTATCATCCCCTGACATGCCCAGAGTTTATCTTTGTCATTAGGATTGCCGGGAAGGTCATTTGGACTCTCCCAATGCTTGTTTGATCTAGACTAAACGTACTCGAGGAATGAGGCCTCTTCGGACAAAAGGTAACCTCTTCAAACAAAAGGTAACCTCTTCGAACTATATTCCTCCTCCACTTCCGGGCTTCCTAGCTTCAAATGGACTCTGCCCCAACCAATTATTACTCTTCAGAAATACAATACTCCTCAACATGGTGCCCCAGGCCCACTAAGTAGTTTTGGGTTTTTACCCCCCACATATATCATACTCAAATCTCACACCGTCTCCATCTAAATAGTCTCCCCTTGATCTAGCTACCTAAAGATCGAGCTAACAAACTCACATTCTTGGGTTTTTTTTTTTTTTTTTTTTTTTTTTTTTTTTTTTTTTTTTTAACACATCTATTTTTCCTACATCACCAAACAAAAAACATGAATCTATTATTTCTCACATTACTTTTGATTCTGACCATCTTTCTTGTACTCATCCTCATCATCTCTTTGTCATTGATTTTGAAACAAAGGAAAGTCAAGAAAGTAGCCAACCTTCCTCCAAACCCTCCAAAGCTTCCCATCATTGGCAACCTCTATCAAATTGGAAACACCAACCACCAATCCCTGTGGAATCTCTCTAAAAAATATATACCTACCATGCTCCTACTGTTAAGAGTAAAGTCACAGAGCAGAGTTATGTTCAAAATGTTCAAAGTTCCAAAGCTTCAACGGCTAGTTTCTCCAACGGCTAGAATAGCTTTTATTATGTTTGAAGCTAAACAGTGTCATTCTATTTAAAACAATGTTGTGATTGTATTAAGTGAAACGCTGTCATCTTTGCTTAGTTGTTTCTTAGCTTCATTAGACAGGTCATTAGGTAGTTATGTCAGTTATTACTTTCCGGATTTTCTTCCAATCTTTACGAATCTATCCCGAGATTTCAGGGATATTAGTTAAGCTGTTAGTGATCTTCTTAGACTATATATATTGTACATCAAATGTAATGAATGAGTACTGTGAATATTCTTCCAGAATTTTCTATTCTCTCTCATCTCTCTCTCTAATTTTCTTGCTTCTCATTGAGTGTTATCTGTGTGAACACCATTGTTATAGTATTTTCAAGCTTAGCTTGATTCTTTTCACTTACAATTAGAATTTGTTCATTGTATCATGATACAAGATTGTGTCCACAAATATGAGATTATAGTTTTATTGAATGAGATGAAATTTGATGAGCTTACATTAAATTTGGTCCCACCCCCACGTTTAAATCCTGGCTCCATCCTAGTCTCTGTCTCTTCATCTTGACTTATTAGTAGCTTTGAAACTACTATACATTGGGTAGGATATTTTCACATGAATTGTCCACACGACACAACATTTAATTTGTTAGATATTAGTCATTTTTATGTCACCAGACCACAAATTAATCATCAAACGATAAGAAATAATAATCTAGAGGTGTGGACTAGAACGTGTGGAGGATATTGAAAGAGAGCAAATATGAAAAACCTAGATAAATGAAAGGTATCAGTGGGAATGATTTGATGATGGATTCATGATGGAGGAGTAACGGGTTGGTGGGATTTATGAGAAGAAGGTGGTCGTTAATTAGGAAGGAGTTAAGAGAGAAAGGGGTATGATGGAGGTGATGTTGCTGTTGTGCCAAAGGGAGAGACGGCTCTCAGAGGTGCTGGGTTTGCAGAAAAGGGTTCGGCATGAAGGATGGAGAGGGTAGAGAGAGAAAAGAAGGGACAGCATACATGGGAGAGAGGTTGTCGTTGAGGTGCTATCTAATCAAAGTGGGCCCCATGTTTTTAAAAATATTTTAGATGGTACCATTGGTCAATGTTGTTTGTAACTTGATTGAAAAAAAAAAAAAAAAAAAAGGAATCTTATTGTGTTAGCGAGTGTTCTTAAAAAGTTCTAGCATATGAAAAAACATTGCAATTGAATCTAAGGTTACCCCTTCTAGCACATGATTAAAAATCCTCTTGGGCTGTTAAGTTTAAATCTATTTAAGATTAGTATGTCAACTTTATTTTTAGGCTTCTACATCTCATTGTGGATTTTCCTAGCAGGTGCGTAATTGATTCTGCTGCTAACCTTGATGTTTTAAAATGGCATGATGATTACTTTTAGAATGCACTTTATCAGTTTATTTAATGGGATTTCTAAATGCTTCAAAGTTTTATAACTTTCAACCAACTACTTAATTTTGAGAGTTTTATGTAATGTTCATAATACTTGTAATTAGTTGTAGAAGCATAAACTGTGAAATAGTTTCTCGTGGCCTTTAAAGAATCAATAATTATCTATACTATCACTGGTTGGGTTTTGTAGAGCCTAGTTTATTTTTGGCCCGTTTTGTAGCCTATTGTAATCCTATGCGCAAGATGTAAAAGCCACTTTTGTGATTAGGGTTTGTCAACTGTTGTTGTGTTTTTTAGAGAGAGAGAAAAACACTGTAGCTGCACTTTGTATTTTTTCCTAATAATAGTGAAATCCCTGCAACTCTGTGGATGTAGGCAAATTGCTGAACCACGTAAATACTGTCTTGTGCATGTGATTGTTTTCTTTGACGTGTGTTTTCTCTTTTTTTTTTTTTTTTTTTTTTTTTCTCACAGGTTGGAATTTTGGTTAAATTCCCAACAATTGGTATCAGAGCCTAGGCTTAGGTTTGAGTGGGAGCAATGGCAGAGGAAGCAGGAAAGGCATCTGGAATAGAAAAGTTTGATGGCACAGACTTAGCGTATTGGAGGATGCAGATTGAAGATTATCTTTATGGGAGGAAATTGCATTTGCCTCTTTTGGGGACAAAACCTGAGGCTATGAAGGCTGATGAATGGGCTCTTCTTGACAGACAGGTACTGGGAGTTATCAGGTTAACTCTGTTTAGGTCTGTTGCACACAATATTGTGAAGGAGAAGACCACAGCAGATCTGATGAAGGCTTTGTCTAGTATGTATGAAAAGTTGTCAGCAAATAACAAGGTGCATCTGATGAAGAAACTGTTCAATTTGAAGATGGCAGAGAATGCATTAGTAGCACAACATCTGAATGAATTTAACACTATCACAAATCAATTGTCGTCTGTAGAAATTGATTTTGATGATGAGATTTGTGCTCTGATCGTCTTGATTTCTTTGCCAAACAGTTGGAAGGCAATGAGGATGGCAGTAAGTAATTCTACAGGAAAGGAAAAGCTCAAGTACAATGATATTCGAGATTTAATTTTGGCTGAAGAGATTTGCAGAAGAGATACAGGTGAAACCTCAGGATCCGGTTCTGCCCTAAACCTTGAGACAAGAGGCAGAGGTAATAACATAAATTTAAATCGGGGTAGATCAAAATCCAAAAATTCTAATCTGAACAGAAGTAAATCTAGATCAGGCCAACAAGTACAATCCTGGAATTATAGGAAAACAGTTCACTTTAGGAACCAATGCAAAAATCCTAAGAAGAAGAATGAAGATGATTCTGCTAATGCTGTAACAGAAGAGGTATAGGATGCATTACTTCTTGCAGTAGACAGTCCACTTGATGATTGGGTTTTGGACTCAGGAGTTTCGTTTCATACCACTCCACACCGAGAAATCATACCGAATTATGTTGTAGGTGATTTTGGTAAGGTGTATTTGGCTGATGATTCAGCCTTGGATGTTGTAGGTATGGGAGATGTCCGGATATTGTTTCCCAATGGGTCTGTTTGGTTACTGGAGAAGGTTCGACATATTCCTGACCTGAGGAGGAATCTGATTTCTGTTGGACAACTTGATGATGAAGGGTATGCAATATTATTTGTTGGTGGTACTTGGAAGGTTACAAAGGGAGCTAGGGTATTGGCTCGTGGAAAGAAGACCGGTACTCTATATATGACCTCAAGTCCAAGAGACACAATTGCAATTGCTGATGCAAGTACTGATACAAGCCTATGGCACTGCAGACTTGGTCACATGAGTGAGAAAGGGATGAAGATGTTGCTATCAAAAGGAAAACTACCAGAATTGAAGTCCATTGATTTTGACAATTGTGAAAGCTGCATCTTAGAAAAGCAGAAAAATGTGAGCTTCTTGAAAACTGGCAGGACACCGAAGGCTGAAAAATTGGAGTTAGTGCACACTGATTTTAGGGGCCTTCTCTGATTACATCCCTTGGAGGTTCAAGGTACTGCATCACTTTCATTCATGACTCAAGCAGAAAGGTATGGGTTTATTTTCTGAAAAATAAATCTGATGTATTTGAAACTTTTAAGAAGTGGAAGGCCATGGTTGAGACAGAAACAGGTTTAAAACTAAAATGTTTGAGGTCTGATAATGGAGGAGAGTACATAGATGGAGGGTTCAATGAGTATTGTGTTGCACAGGGAATTAGGATGGAAAAGACCATTCCTGGGACACCACAGTAGAATGGTGTGGCTGAGCGCATGAACAGAACTCTCAATAAGCGTGCTAGGAGTATGAGGTTGCATGCTGGACTACCAAAAACTTTCTGGGCTGATGCTGTTAGCACTGCAGCTTACCTGATAAACCGAGGGCCATCAGTTCTCATGGAGTTCAGACTTCCTGAGGAGGTTTGGAGCGGTAAAGAGGTAAAACTTTTACATTTAAAAGTTTTTGGTTGTATTTCCGATATTCATATTGATTCTGTTGCTCGTAGTAAACTTGATGCAAAGTCTAAAATATGTTTTTTCATTGGCTATGGTGATGAGAAATTTGGCTATAGGTTTTGGGATGAACAAAATAGGAAAATCATTAGAAGTAGAAATGTGATATTTAATGAACAGGTTATGTACAAAGACAGATCAACTGTAGTGTCAGATGTTACAGAGGTAGATCAAAAGAAGTCTGAATTTGTCAACTTAGATGAATTGACTGAAAGTACTGTCCAGAAAATGAGTGAAAAAGATAAGGAGAATGTAGATTCATAGGTAGATCAGAGCACACCTGTAGCTGAAGTCTGCAGATCTTCTAGGAACATTAGACCTCTACAGCGTTATTCACCTGTTTTAAATTATCTCCTGTTGACTGATGGTGGTGAGCTAGAATGTTATAATAAAGCCTTGCAATATGAGAATTCAAGCAAGTAGGAGTTAGCCATGAAGGATGAGATGGATTCCTTGTTGGGGAATTAAACATGAAAACTGACTGAATTGCCAGTAGGAAAGAAGGCTTTGCACAACAAATGGGTATACAAAATAAAGAATGAGCATGATGGTAGCAAACATTACAAGGCCAGATTGGTTGTTAAAGGGTTCCAACAAAAAGAGGGCATTGACTACACAGAGATATTTTCTCCAATTGTGAAGATGTCAACAATTAGACTGGTACTGGGAATGGTGGCTGCAAAAAACTTACATCTTGAGTAGTTAGATGTGAATACGGCATTCCTTCATGGTGACTTGGAAGAAGACCTTTACATGATTTAGGCAGAAGGGATTATTGTTCAGGAACAAGAGAATCTAGTCTTCAAACTGAGAAAGAGCTTGTATGGCCTAAAACAAGCTCCTAGACAGTGGTACAAGAAATTTGACAATTTTATGCATAAAATTGGGTTCAAGAGATGTGAAGCTGATCAGTGTTGCTATGTTAAATTCTTTGACAATTCTTATATCATTTTACTGTTGTATGTGGATGATATGCTCATTGCAGGGTCTAGCATTGAGGAGATTAATAATCTGAAGAAGCAATTGTCAAAACAGTTTGCAATGAAGGATTTGGGAGCTGTAAAGCAAATCCTTAGTATGAGAATCATTAGAGACAAGGCTAATGGTACATTGAAGCTTTCACAGTCAGAGTATGTGAAGAAAGTTCTCAATAGGTTCAACATGAATGAATCTAAACCAGTGAGCACACCCTTGGGTAGTCATTTCAAACTGAGCAAAGAACAGTCACCGAAAACAGAAGAAGAAAGGGACCATATGAGCAAGGTACCCTATGCCTCAGCTATTGGCAGCTTGATGTACGCTATGGTGTGTACAAGGCCAGACATTGCACATGCAGTGGGAGTTGTGAGCAGATTCATGAGTAGGCCTGGAAAGCAGCATTGGGAGGCAGTCAAGTGGATTCTGAGATATCTGAAATGTTCATCAGATACATGTCTTTGCTTCACAGGTGCAAGTTTGAAGCTGCAAGGTTATGTAAATGCTGATTTTGCTGGTGATGTTGATAGTAAAAAGAGTACAACTAGGTTTGTATTTACTCTGGGTGGTACAACTATATCATGGGTTTCAAATTTGCAAAAGATTGTTACTTTGTCTACTACAAAAGCTGAGTATGTTGCAGCAACTGAAGCTGGAAAAGAGATGATTTGGCTACATGGTTTATTAGATGAATTAGGTAAAAAGCAGGAGATGGGCATTCTACACAGTGACAGTCAGAGTGCAATCTTTCTTGCCAAAAATTCGGCTTTTCATTCAAAGTCGAAACATATACAGACAAAATACCACTTTATCCGATACCTTGTTGAAGATAAGCTGGTAATACTTGAGAAGATATGTGGATCTAAGAACACGACAGACATGTTGACTAACGGTGTCACTATTGAGAAGCTGAAGCTGTGTGCAGCTTCAATTGGCCTTCTAGCTTGAGGACAAAAGGATGAGTTACAGGGATGAGGGATTACTTTTGGAGGATAGTGGTTGATGTTGGTGATTGAACTAGTCTCCAAGTGGGAGATTTGTTGAGTTTTGTGGAGCCTAGTTTATTTTTGGCCCGTTTTGTAGCCCATTGTAATCCTATGCGCAGGATATAAAAGCCACTTTTGTGATTAGGGTTTGTCAACTGTTATTGTGTTTTTTAAAGAGAGAAAAAAAAAAACATTGTAGCCGCACTTTGTATTTTTCCCTAATAATAGTGAAATCCCTGCAACTCCGTGAATGTAGGCAAATTGCCGAACCACGTAAATACTGTCTTGTGCGTGTGATTGTTTTCTTTGACATGTGTTTTCTCTATTTTTTTTTTGTTTCTCACAGGTTGGAATTTTGGTTAAATTCCCAACATCACTAACATATCCGTTTGAGTTTTGCTTATGTTAGTCATATATATGGTTTGATTTTTTTTTTCTTCTATTAAGAATTAAATCCTTCACTAACCAATATTTCACTATGCAAATGGCTCAATTTTGCTAGATAATATATTTGTGTGGGCTTTTATTGATATTTTGTGTAGATAAGCATAATGCATGTTCTTTTGTTTTGTTTTCTTGTGTGTGTATATGTGTTTTTAATAGAAATGAAAAAAGAAAAAGAAGTGGTACAAATACTCAAACAGTGAGAGTTATAAGGTATTGCCTAAGATTATTCCAATGTTCTTGGAAACTATATATAAGCATATCCGTATGAGTTCTAAAATTTTTGGTTAAATTGGTTTTTGGCATTTTGTTGAGTATTTTAGTTAAATTGGTTTTGGATGCCTATCAATGGCTTTTGTAAAACAGTGAAAAATAAACATGATTATGCTTTTCTTTTCCCTTTTTTTTTTAAAGAGAGAAGAATGGTGAAAGTCTTAAGTTTGAAACTTGAAAGACTCCAAATTATGGCCATGTAAATATTTAATATGTGGTGATTATATTGATTCAATCAATGTATTTTATTTTCGTATCCTTATTCTTTCTGTTTAAGTCCATATTATCATTGTTAAAATTTTCAGTTTATAACTATATATATATATATATATATATATTATGCCAGACAGCGTGAAGTAGTCTCTTATCAAAAAAAAAAAAATTTCTTACCTATATAAAAAAAAAAAAAAAAAAAAAAAATTTAAAAAATTTTAACATTGTTAAAATTATTGAATACGCAAGGGTTTTGATCCTATCCATATAATAAGATGTTCATACATATCCTTGATTGCTAATTGGCTGTTTTGATATTTCAAGATAAGCCGGACCCTCATGTCTCCCTATCGATGATGGCCCTCATATCTATGCAGGACTGTCTATGTAGAAATATGAAATTAATGCGATGTAGAAATATGAAATTAAAGCTGGTGGTCTCTCTACTTTATCATTTTCTTCACTCCAGCTAGCTGCTATCATAAGTTATAAAAATATAATAATAATAATAATAATTAAAAAAAAAAAAAAAAAAAAAAGGTGCACTATCAGCTTTATTCTACTCGACACTATTTATTTAAGCTACGCATCATCAAGTTCATACCAAGGTTCTTCTAAAAAAAGGTTCATACCAAGGAAAAGCCTACCTTAATATATTAGCTTTCTCGACAATGGCTGAAAGAATTGATGACGAGTTGGATCAGTTTGCTAAACAGGGAGAAATTGATGAATTTTACAAATTGATCGAGAAAGATGTCAAACTTTTGGAGCGCATTGATAAGCTCCCATTTGCTCATACTCCTTTACACATATCGGCATCTGCTGGGCACATCTCATTTTCCCTTGAGATGATGATATTAAAGCCCTCTGTTGTCAGCAAGCGAAATAAAGAAGGGCATACCCCCATTCACCTTGCTCTACAACAAGGGCATACAGAGATGTGTGCCAGCTTCTACAACACAATGCGGACCTTGTTCGTGTCAGAGGAAGCTGGGAGTGTATGACTCCTTTGCATTATGCAGCAAGAAGGGAGGGTCTGGACCCTTTGCAGTACGAAGCAAAAACAAAAGATTACCTTGCTTTATTAGAAAATTTTTTATTAGTCTGTCCTGATTCTATTACAGATGTGACAACACAAAATAAGACCGCTCTTCATATTGCCCTTGAAAACAACAATTTGGAGGCTTTTAAATTCTTGGTGGGATGGCTCCTAAGGAAGTGGCCTTCTTGGAGAGAAATCTTGGAGCAGAAGGATGTGGAAGGCAATACTGTATTGCACATTGCAATATCTAAAAAGCAAACACCGGCAAGCTCTCTCATTTCCTTAGTTATGATTTTTAATTCCAAACTAACATCTACTTCAAATAGAAAAAAAGCAACAAACATCTACTTAGTATTAAAAATATAAGAATAAATAAATAAATAAAATACAAAATAACAATTCTTAATACATTTCAACTCAACTTTTTGTTAAAAGTCTTGTAACCAATGAAGTTGGTACCGTACTGTATTGGCTAGTACGGCCAATATATTCCCTACCGGAGCTTCAAACGGTACCTAAACACTTGTGCTTCATAGGGGTGTGCAGCCAACCCACCAACCCATCAAAACCGACCCGACCCAACCCAACCCAACCCACTAGGTTGGGTCGGTTTTTAGGGTTTGGTGGGTTGGGTTGGGTTGGGTTACAAAAAAAATTTTGATAGCGGGTCAGGTTGGGTTTGGGTCATAAAATTTCAACCCCGCCAAACCCAACCGGCCAACCCACCTATATATTTAATATATATATATTTAAAATATTATATAATTTATAAAAATTTTAAAATAACTAGCTTTTCCTATCCTATATAAAAGCCAATTAGTTCACACAAACCCTAGTAAATTAAAAATAATAATAATAATCTTTGGGTTTTTTTTAATATATTTATATTTATATTTTTTCTACTCAATTTAAAAATAATAATAATAATAAAATGTGTCCAACCCATGGGTTTAACCCGACCTAACCCGACCCATGTGAGTTGGGTTGGACTTATGTGATAGATTGGGTTGGATTTTTTTTAACCCGCCATGGTGAGTTGGGTCAAAAAATCCTCTTAACCCGACCCATGCACACCCCTAGTACTTCGTTTTGGTTCAAATACTGGTTATACCAGGTTGTTCCAGCTATAGCGGATGAAATATCATATTTCAGCCGGAAAAATCATATAGGACCGGAACATGATTTTCAAATCAAAAAGAAAGAAAAAATTTTCAGATCCAATATCTTTCTCCCTTCTTTCAGTAACATATTAACTTATGGTCTCTCACTATGCTACTGTCGCTGCCAGAAAATCACCACTACGTTGTTGGAGTTCCATTTTGTTGATTTCCTTCTCCTCCCATTTCATCTTCTTCGTTAAATAATCCAAAACCTCTTTCTTGGCTTTTGTTTTGTTTTAGTTTGGCTTTTCAGTTTCTTTTATTTTTTTCCTTTTTGTTTATGTGCTTGACAGCTTTACCCAGCTTTTACTACTAATAAATTTCAAGTTCCAACTTCAGCTCCTTTATTATTAATTTATTTGAATAAAATAATTTTATATATTTTTTATTGTTTTGCGTGTTTAGCATCCACGTGAAGATGAATTCAAACTTAACTTCATTTTACTAAGTATTTTATTTATTTTTAATTTATGTATTTTATTTTTAACTTCAACTATGGTACACCAGATATATCAATATCTAATGAATTTATAATAATAATAATAATAATAATAATAATAATAAATAAGAAAACCTACTACCATGTGTCATTAAAAAAACTTTGTATTATTATCAATAATAATTAAAAATAATATCAATGTATAATGAATTTTGAAAGATAGCATTTTAACTAAAACTTAACGATCAAAGATATTTAAATGAGTTAATATATATATATATATATTTAAATGGGATGTTTTATGATTTATAAATACTTTTAATAAATTGTGTGCACTTTGACTTTTACTAACATGAGTTTTTCACTACATCATCACCGGTACTGATCGGTACAAAAATATTACGTTCCACTAACTAAACCAGTAAAGCCTCAAGTACGAAATTGACTCTCTTGCTTGTAACTCAATTATTGGTTGGCAACTTATTATGTTTTCAACTGAGATATTCAATGTTGAAATTATCTTTCTCACAACCAAAAAAAAAAAAAAAAAAAAAAAAAAACAACAACAACAACAACACAAGACCTCAATTTTCTATTACACTAAAATGCATAATAATTTCCTTCTTTGTGTACAAGATCAAAGTCTGGGAAAAAAAAAGAAAAAAAAAAAAAACATCTTTCATTTTATTATGAAACCTGTTTTGACAACATTTATGGTTAGAATACACAAATATTGTCATTCAAAAATCAAATAAAAATTATATTTATTATCTTAATATATTTTATAAATTATTTTAACTAAAAAACTAATTAGTGTTACAAAGTTTTAATAATAAAATAAAAAGAGAGAGAGAGAGAGAGAGAGAGAGAGAGAGAGAGAGAGAAGAAAAAAGAAAAAGAAAAAGGAGAACTTCCAAATGAATTAGTTAGATGGAGTCAAACAGCAACACGATAGCAAATGGTAAAGTATCAAACATAGTCATTTAAAAAAATAAAAACTAAAAAAGGCCAAGCACAGAAATTTAAATATTAAAAAAAATGATACAATTTTGGTACTAACAACATATTTAGATTTTGTTACATAATTTTTTTTACAGGGATCATCTACCATAAGAATTAGCTAGATGACCTCTTTTTTTTTTTTCTTTTTTCTTTTTTTTTTGGGGAATATTTTGGAGGCCAAGATTTTTTTTTTTTTTTTCAAAATTTTAAATCTAAATATAATATTTAATTTAAAAAAAAAAAAAAAAAAATTAGAGGGTCACGGCCTCCCTAGCTAGTTCCCTTGGTTTGTATATAATTCTATCTCTAGGAACATATAAAAAAGTTATCTTATCTTTTAAGGATTTATTGGCTTTGCAAATTAGAAGTAATAAAACATGATTTAAGAGAGAGGTCTTATGAATTTGGAATAAGAAAAGGGAAGATGATCGACCTTACTTAAACAGGATCTATTCTATGGTTCATACGTCTATGTCCTTGATCTCAAAGAAAAGGGATGGCGGTTGAGACCGTTGAGTAATATTTTAATTACATAGATGATGAGATTAGTGACAGTATTAATGTATTACTACATTATGCGTGCAGGCTATGTCTGACTTGCTAGAATGACGTGCGACATTTTTCAACGTAAACGAGAAGAATTTAGCTGATCAAACAGCGTTGGACATCTTGAATGACCAAGAACAACAAATACGAGCAGACATCTTGGATGAACAAGAACAACAAAGCCAAGAAGCATACATCTCAAAGATGAGGGAATTGGTGGGAGAATTAACAGCTTCATCTCTTGTTAAGAAAATTAATCAAGTGAGGAAGCCAATATCAGACGGAAAGCGCAATGCGTTGCTGGTGGTTGCTGCACTGCTTGTAACAGTGACCTATCAAGCTGCAATCACCCCTCCTGGGGGACTTTAATTAATTTGGCAAGATGATGAAGCCAATACCACAGCACCACATAGAGTAGGGTCAGCCATTGCTAGGGGAACATTCCCTTTTTCGATATTCATGGCTTTTAATTCTTTTATATTTTTGTCCTCAATCGCAACAATGGCTGTCCTCGTTCCACCAGACGATGGCGTTGGTGCTATTTTAGCCGGAGTCTCTATGTCCCTCTATTTCAGCTATTTTAGTTCATTGATGATCATAACCCAGGCTCCAGGCTGGCTTGCTAAAATTGTTCTTTTTTCACCAATTATTATCATCACAGTTGGATTTGCATGCTTTTTTCATTTCCCGTAAAGATCGATTCTTTTTTTTTTTTTTTTTTTTGAGAAAACAGAACTGACATTAAATTATGAAATACCAGCTAAATCAGCCTGGTAAGAAGTCATTACATCAGGTGGAACATCTTCCATCCATATTACACAACTTGTAAAATTAACAGCTAACTTTGCCAAATTGTGTGCTACTGTGTTGCCCTCTCTCTTAGTGTGAGAGTAGGACAATTTTGTGAAACCTGAAGAAAATGCTAAGGAGTCTTGTAGCAACAAACCAAACGGAGTAAGTCCAAAGTTTTTTTGTTTCAGGGCCGAAATCACCATTAGAGAATCACCCTCCAAGACTGCGTCTGAAACGTCCAACTCTCTAGCAAACTCAAGGGCTCTAGACGCAGCCAAAGCTTCGATCTCCTTTGGTTGGAGCTGCTGTGGGACCCGAGTAGCCATGGAGGCCAGAACTAACCCCTTCCCATCACGGATCACTACTCCCAGTCCTGAACAGTTTCCATCGGCAAAGATGGCGCCATCAAAGTTGATTTTGAGCGCTCCCTGGTCTGGAGGTTTCCACCTTGCTCTTCTCACCAGTTTACTTGGAGGTGGTGCCATTTTCAGCGCTTGGAATTCAACGAAGCTATCAAGAGCCCACTGGGAAATTTGATGCAGGGGGCGATGGGCTTGATGAGTCCGAACCTGGTTCCTTTGATGCCAAATGGACCAGATATTGAAGACAAACAGACCCGGTTTCCTGTGATGATCAAAGACCCAGGCCAAGAGCTCACTGAAACTTGCAAATCTCTGTTGGTTCCGAAAATGCCACAAGCTATTCACACCCCATACCCCATCCAGCTTTTTGCAACTCCACACCGCATGCAAAAAGTCTTCATTTTCTTCCTTGCATCGATCACAGCATTCTTTTGTAATAATAGTTTGTCGGAATAAATTGCACTTTGTAGGAAGAGAGTTACGGCAAGCCCTCCAAATAATATTGTTTACTTTATTTGGGCAATCAAGGGCCCAAACCTTTTTCCATAACCCTTCCTCATTGTCTTGGTGCCCAGACACTCGGAATTCAACTTCATCTTCCTTCAAGAAGCGATAGCCCGTTTTGCAACTATACCTCCCATCATGCTCCCATGGCCAGTACAGAGAGTCTTCAGTTTCTTCTCTAGCCAACGGGATGTTCTTTATTTCCTCAGCTTCTTGTGGTGCAAAAATTCCATCTATCATTTCAACGTTCCAAGTTCTAGCTTCCTCATTAATTAAGTAATCCACTGTGGCTTCTTCCATTGTTTCCACCATTGGAGATAGGACCTTGGTTGGGTGTTTTCGGGGCAGCCAATGGTGTTGCCAAATTTTTATGGACTTTCCATTCCCCATCCTCCAGCAAGCACCATCGAGGATAACATCACGACTGTATAATATACTCTTCCAAGCATAGGATCCCGAACTTGTTTCCTTAGCTTCTAGGAGAGAAGTGTTAGGGAAGAACTTGGCATTGAAAACTTTGTAGAAAAGGGTTTCTTTGTTGTGCAAAAGCCGCCATGCTTGTTTTGCCAAAAGGGCGTCATTAAAATGAGCCAAGTCGCGATAACCCATACCGCCCACCATTTTGGATTTAGTTAGTTCGCTCCACCGAATCCAATGAATTTTCCTTCTATTTCCCCTTTGCCCCCACCAATACTTCTTACTCATTGCTTCAATGTCGTCACAAAGCCCCAATGGCAATTTAAAGCGCCCCAATGGCAATTTAAAGCACCCCATGGCATAAGTAGGGATAGCTTGGATCACAGTTTTGATTAAAACCTCTCTTCCGGCTTGAGATAGCAATTTACCCTCCCATCCTTGAAGTTTCCTCCAAACCCTTTCTTTTATGTAGTTGAAGCTAGCCTTTTTTCCCCTGCCAACAAAAGAGGGGAGCCCCAAATATTTCTCATAGGACTTCACTTCTTGGACTTGGAAGAGGTTCTTTATGCTTGATTTTGCTTCATCCGTGGTAGATTTACTAAAAAAGATTGCGGTCTTTTCTTTGTTAATTTTTTGCCCTAACCAAGACTCATATTCACCCAATATCTTCAGCACATTATGGCAATCTTCAGGGATTGACCTACAGAAAAGCAAGCTATCATCTGCAAAAAAACAAGTGGGTTAGCTTTAGACCTCATTTACATAAGGAAAAGCCCTTGATATCCCCATTCCTCGCCGAATGTTTTATGAGAGCATGAAGTCCTTCCGTACATAAAAGGAAAAGGAAAGAAGATAGTGGGTCTCCTTGTCTAATTCCTCTCTTAGGGTGGATCAACCCAGTTGGCTGACCATTCACCATGATGGAGTACGACACCGTTTTCACACAACTCATCATAAGAGCGACCCATCTATCACAGAAACCCATTTCTCCAAAAGCCTCTCCAAATACACCCATTCCACCCGATCATAGGCTTTACTCATGTCTAACTTGATAGCCATAAACCCATGCTTCCCTGTATTATGTTGCTTCATATGATGGAGGGTCTCAAAAGCAACCATAATATTGTCTGAAATAAGTCTTTCCTTAGCAAAGGCCGATTGATGTTCAGTTATTAGGGAAGGTAAAAATTTCTAAAACCTATTAGCTAAGACCTTAGAATAAATCTTGTACAATACATTACAAAGACTAATTGGGCGAAATTCAGACACATGTTCAGGATTAGCTATTTTAGGAATGAGAGTAATGAGTGTATGGTTAATTGGTTCGGGTAGGGTACCTGAATTCAACCATGAGAGGATGGCTGAAGTAACATCATGCTGCATCGTCGCCCAAAAGTGTTGGTAAAACAACGGAGGCATACCATCCGGACCCGGTGCCTTTAGGGGAGCCATTTGATTCAAGGCATCCTTGACTTCCAATTCTGTAAATTCCCTCATCAATTCTTCATTCATCTCATCGGTCACCATGCATGGAATTTTCTCAAGAGAGTCAGCCACAAGGATCGGACTGGAGGTAGAGAAAAGGTCGTTGTAGTACCTTTCCATCACGTGCCCTATTTCCTCTTGGTCGGTCAACCAAGCTCCATTTCGGTCTCTTATCCCTCTGATAAGATTCTTTCTAAATCTCTTTGTAGCCTTACTGTGGAAGAAAGCCGTGTTTTTGTCTCCTTTGCTTAACCACAACACCCTAGATCTTTGACACCACATTCTTGATTCCCGATCTAGCAACGAGTTAATCTCCACTCTCAGACTTCTAACCCGAGTATTACTCCCACTCACCATAGCCTCATTTTCAGCCAACACAAGTTGGTTCTTCTTAATCTCTAACTCCCTTTGCACGTGCCCAAAGTTGTGCTTATTCCACCATGTTAATTCTTGTTCACATTTAGCCACTTTCTTCAAAATGGCTATGCTTGGATTCGACTCCCTTGTATTACTCCAAACTTCCTCGACCGTTTCACCACATGTTGGATCCGATAACCACATTTCTTCAAATCTAAAACATCTCTTCTTTCTAGGTTCTGGCAACCCCGACAAATTGATCAAAAGAGGAGAATGGTCCGATGACATACAGCTAAGATGGTGAATTCTAGTTCCTGGGAATTTTTGGAACCAAGAATTTGTAGCCATGCACCGATCCAATCTTATTCTTATGGAATGCCCATCAACGTAGTGTTTCGCCCATGTGAATTTAGACCCAACATATCCCAAATCCATAAATTGACATTCATCGATCACATCTCGAAATAGTTGCATTTGATTGTGATCTCTAGGGATCCCACCCCATTTTTCCTCTTTACGAACAATTTCATTAAAATCTCCACCACAAATCCAAGGAATTTTCATTCTAGAATTTAGACTTCTCAATTTGCTCCATGCCTCACTCCTCCTATGAGTTTCGGGCTCGCCATAGAAACCAGTGAATCGCCAAGCATTTTCAGTGTTCCCATCAATGATCGTATCAATAAAATACCTGTGAGAATCTACCACATCAACATTAATCGAATTTTTCCAAAACAATGCTAATCCACCGCCTTTATTTTGCCTTGGAACCACCCATTTCTGATCAAAATTAATCTTGCTCAAAGTACGATCTAGCCTTGCTTCATCTGCTCATGTTTCGGCTATAAACACAACAGAGGGATCTTTTGCCTGTATCAAACTAACAAGCTCATTCTCTGTATGTGGGTTCCCAAGCCCACGATAGTTCCATAATAACAGACTCATTGCTTCTGGCAGGGCTGATTACCATCCTCCACCAATATCTTTTTTTTTGTTGCACCTCCCTGTGAAACTCTTCTTTTTTTTGATAACTCAGTTTGGTTTGTATCACTGCCTAAACTTCTTTCCCCCCCCCCCCCCCCCCCCCACTGCCTCAGACATACATGCATCAGCTGCCACCCCAACTCTAGTAATTCTTTTCCATGTCCCCTCAACATACCTGTGACTGACAAATGGGTTTGGAATCTCTGCCAAAGGTACTCTAGGAGAAAGAGACAAGTGGCTGGCATTGAGGACAAACACGGTACCTTGGCTTCATTGATATTCTGTTGGCCCATGTGATTTTCCTACACGGTACCTTGGCTTCATTGATATTCTGTTGGCCCATGTGATTTTCCTTTCTACCTTTTGGAATCATACTTTCCTATTTCTTTATCTATCTCACCTAATATCTCATCAAAAGGTTGTCCTGACATCAATTCCTTAGCTGACCCGGCTTTGCTGAATAGTCACATCCACCTTTTCTCCCTCCTTAGTTGACTTCCTTATTTCTTGTTTAAATTCCTCCTGTAAAACCGGCTCTTTACTTTCTATATTGTGAACTTCAAAACCTTCCTTTTCCAGCATTATACTCTCCGGTATTGCACTACTTTTTTCGGGCCTAACAATTTCCGGCGCAAGTTTACCTGACCTGCGATTCTATAGCAATGAATCTTAGATGGTAGGAACTAAAAAGCTTGGAGCTATTGCATCTAGAATGTGTGTCAATTTGCATTTTTGTTTACTAATAAATTTCGAGAATAAAATTTAGCTTATATAGGTATGGTTGGAAGTACCCAACGCCATCTGTGAATATAATGTATGTGTGTAAAATATTATTGCAATAAAACAGTTGATTGGATTATCATCGCCTTTTTTTCTTCTTTTTCTTTTTTCTTTTTTCTTTTTTAGTTTGCAATCAAATTCCTCACATTGTCTGTCACACACCTAAATGGCAAAATCCACTTGCGTTCAAATTTTATCATCTTTCAGCTAATATATAATTTTTTATAATCGCCATTTTCCTCTAGTTAGGAGTTATTTGCTTTGTAAATTTCACAAGTTAAAGACAACTTTTGTCAAAATACAGGCCACAAATCTTCACAAAAACTACTAATAATTTCGGTCTACCAATTAAGTCCATTCAAATTCAACGTACAAACTTCTCCAAAAAAAAAATCAACGTACAATTAGTTGCCCATTACATAGACACCCATGGATGAAATATTATGGAAACAACTTATATTTAGTTAAAACTGAAAACTTTTTATTGAAAGTACTGTAAATAAAACTAAAATGTAGCTGAAAACTGAAATAGTACAGTGGAGCTCATGAATAGAACCAAAAAGTACAATGAGACTCATGAATAGTACCAAAAACAAACTTAATAAAAGAAAAAAAAAAAGCTGATTTTTTAAACAATCCCAAACACGCACTAAATAATTTTAGTTTTAGGTGCAAGGTGTGACGACCTCCACCTTAAATGTACATTCTAAAAGGAAAGCAAGATTTTAATTTGGTAGGTTATCACAGTGGGTTTTGAGTAACCTTAGTCAGACCAACTGGGTTTTGGCTAGGGGCTTACACGTTGCAACTAGGTGGACCATCTTGCTTTCCCTCATCACGATTTGATCCTATGGAAAGAGTCAATTGCATACCCTACCAACCAGTATTTTTCATGCCGGTACTTAGGCTAGTACAAAAACACTTCAATTTCTTCTTCTTCTTTTTTATGAATTCAATTTCATGTTAGTTTAAAATAATAGCTAGCTATTCCGGAGTCATATCGGAGAAATTATCAAATTTCGGCCAAAAAAAAAATTAATTGATAAAATAATTTAGACTAAAACCCAAATTTTATCTTCTAAATCTGACTGAAATTCATTTCAGTCTTCTAAATTCTAATTTTACTTTCATTTAATTGTGTCCTCTAAGTTTCAAATTTAATAACATTTTTTTATGAAAATGGACAAAATGCCTAAATTGAATAAATTTGAAACTTAGATGACTTAATTAAACGAAAGTAAAATTAGAGAACTAAAATAAATTTTCAGTCAAACTTATAAAGTGCAATTTGCAACAAATAGCTCACATCATCACTCACTTTTCTCAAATATTAACCACTATCTTCTAATTTTGTTGTCCAAAAGATCCTCATATCTGTTTCTTTTTTATTTTGCTAAGTGTGCCCCTGGATGACAAATTGACAATCCACCACTACACCCACGTATTCAATTGAGTGCACAATTTGCCTATTCAATTTTTTCTATTATTGCCATTTATCAAAGATGAAAAACAACATGTTGTGATTGTTATATCATCCAAGTATATCAATTTATTATTATTAATGAGCTAATATGTTAGATATATAGAAAATAGCATATTAAGTGAGATATGTGCCAATTAATTTTAAATATTTTTTCAAATTATATGAATTTAACCAATAAACACGCATAAATAAGACATAAATAGAAATAGACAAATAGTTGTACTTTTTTTATTATAATATATATAGCTGGTTGTTAAAGTGGAATTGGTGTAGTAACTTCCAGTAGTAGATTGTCTTACTTTCTTTTATTGTTTTGGGTGATAGTGCAAGGTGCCTTTTAAGTTGGAATTGGTTTGAAACTTTGAATGGTTAGTTGCTAAAATTTCATAAAATCAGTTGATAGTAGTGTGAATTGTAGTACTGAGCTGTTTACATAGTATGTATTTTGTCTGTATTTGCCTTTTTTTTGTTCATTCAATCATTTGTTTATTTGTTGATAATAGTAATATAATAATTGATGATTTTCGAGATTTAAAAGAAGGCTGTGTTCTTTTTAATAGATAAATTTTATTGTAATGTGTGGGCGGGCAAAAAGTGAGACGGAGGATTAGTTTTGATTATTTGATCCTGTTACTATTTGCTCACACAATTAATTTATAGAGATAAGATGTAGAGTCAACCTCTTAGTACCTGTTATAGGACAAAAGATGAAATTCAAGTCAAATACTATTGGTGTAGTGACTAATATTCAAATTGGAAATTGCTTAGAAAAGACTAAGTGTTCGTTCTCGGGTTTAGTCCAAGGATGATTTTACAGAAGGAAGACTTCTCCCTCTTTTTCTATTTTTTAATCCTTTTTTTCTCTTCCTTGTTTAACACCAAGTTACCTTTGTTCCCCTTCGGATTGCTCCGCGCCCCCTCTGACTCTGTCCCTCGACCTTCTGAGGATATGTAGATGTCCTTGGCATCCTCGTCAATTATGGTTGTGCAACCCAGGCATGAGTTAAGTATATACCTTCTGACGTCTCAAGTCTGATTTTTCCTCCCCCTTTATACACGTTAATTCCCCCTTTTCCAAGCCTACAAGATCTCCTAAAAATATTTTTAAATATTATCCTAAAATAACAACATCCAAATCTGACTAATTAAAGAAAAATATAAAATAAATAAAATAGATTCCTAATATAACTAGGAAAGTGGTGTTTTCAGCTTAAAATTTCGTGCACCAGATCTGGAAACTTCCGAAAATAAACCACATCAGATCCGCGGATTAGAATTTTAGGCAAAGGAACATTCCAAAACGTCAGTAGTGCAGGTGCAGCAACTTTAATCCCGATTTCGACCTTGATACAGCTAGTATCTCTCAAAACTCAAAACATGAAAGTTTTGGTGTTCCATATGATTTTGAATCATCTCAATCGAAGCTCAAATGAGAGAGTTATGCCCAGACTTCGAAGCGATGTCGAAACTATCCAGAATCGCCCAATTAGCTTCGTTTTGCACTCAATGCCTCCATTTTCATCCTAAATCAATATAAGAATAATGAGTACATTTAGGGACCAAATAAATATAAAATACTAAACATTAATGGAGAAAAATATGACATTTTTCATTCTCATCACACACCTAAAGTCCCAGATCCCCACCGTGTGCCGAGACTTCTGTCTTCAAACTTAGATAGAATATCTAAATGCTGCTGGTCTTGATCCCACCTCAGAGCTAAGGGACCCTGAAAAGGTATTTTATCCCTCGGCCATCAAGGCGAAGGTAGCAACTTCTCCTTTCCCCAAAACTATTGTCTCGGCCGCTCCTACTCAAGCAGGAGACCAACCTCCCAAACCCGATGTAAAAGCTTCCACAACCACCACCACTGTGAAGGAGACTCCTCCCCTCAGCAAGGTTCCCTCGATAAGCGAAGCAAACACTTCAACGCCACAACCTTCTGTTGAGGTGCAAACTAACAAGGAGGCAGGGAAAGAGACGACACCCGAGGACCTACAAGCAAAAAGGACTTAAGAGTTGGGTTTTATTTTGCCTTCTTTTTTTCTTTCTCTTTTTTGTAGTGGCCTTTTGTAAAATGGTCTTACTATTTCCTTTCCAAAGAAGCTTGTATGTCCCTGAACTAATGAAGAAGGTTTCTACTTAATTTTTGCCACATATAGTTTTCATTTTATCCTGGTTTTAATATATATTGTGAACTATCTAACCTTTTTTTAACTTTGTTGCACACTCCTATATACCTTAAATCCAATTAGCTTATCTAAAGAGTTATCCATCTGTAGTCATAAGCATCAAACTCTCTTACACTTAGTGTTTTACTTATAAAACCAACAAGAGATAAGTATTTGGATTGCTTGAGAGGCTTGGCCTAATCTAGATTTCACCAAAACTTACTTAGAGGAAACTAGGTGCTATTCTAGACCAAGTAAGAGGTCCGAGGAGTTTAACCTAACCGAGGTCTGTTAGGTTCTAAATATTTAAGAATTTATGTATTTAGAACTATAATGTGTAATGTTGTCAAACTATGATCAAAACAATATATTTAAGTCTTGTTTAGGCTTGCTCAAAGTTGGGTCTTTCATGTAATGTTGGAATCAAGAGGCTGCAGATGCATTGGTGCATTTCGGCCTGGCTCGATCGAACGAAAGAAAGACTCGATCGATCGAATCTCGGGCAAAATGTTTTTCTGCAGAATATTCCAACTCAGCCCTAACTCATTAAACGTTTTGGGTTTTCTGTTTTTACCCTAGGTATATAAAGAAAAACCCTAGCCACGTTTTTAGAGTTGCTCTTGTTGTGTTGTTGCTCATACTTTTCTGTTTTGTGTAAATCTCTTGTGAGATCTAGAGGAGTTTTCCTTTACACAAAACTTAGGATTTTCTAGGTAGAGATTACTTCAAAACCTTGATGATCAACTCGGTTGCTGCCATTGGAGCTTAAAGAATAACAAGCGTGGGTGCTTGTATCTTGTGGAAAATCCAAGAAAGAAGGAGTCTGTGGATTTGGAGCTTGCACGTGGTCGTGTCAGTAAGTTCTACTGGTGGGTAGCATTAGGAAGTCAAGCAGGGAGTTTGTATGTCCTTTTGTATGAACTTCAATTCTTTCATAGTGGATTCAGGTTTGCCTTAAGGATAGCTAGGTCAAATCCTCCCCAGGTTTTTTACCGGTTTGGTTTTCTTGGGTGATCATATCTTGTGTTATTTCTATTCCACTGCTTTATACTTTTGATATGATTGTATGTTTATGATAACCTAGAATTGCATAATTTGACTAAGTAACAACTTGGCTAATTAACTAGATTAATCTCGTTGGTTTAAGGGGTCTAAAACCGTTCAAGGTCCTACGCGACAACTTAGATGTTACTTTACCCAAGGCAAGCGATCCAGGCAATCCAAGGAATCTAACCTAGCCAAAATTCCATTTAAACTTTGATGATAAGTTAGGTGTTAATTTACCCAAGGCAGAGAATCCGAGGAATCTAACCTGGTCGAGGTTCTGTTTAACCCTTTATGAGGAGTTAGGTGTTAATTTACCCAAGGGAGGTGGTCCGAGGAATCGAACCCGACTGAGGTTCTGTTTAACCCTCTATGATAAGTTATGTGTTAATTTACCCAAGGTAGGTGGTCCGAGGAATCAAACCTAACTGAAGTTATGTTGAACCCTCTATGATAAGTTAGGTATTAATTTACCCAAGGTAGGTGATCCAAGGAATTGAACCTGACTGAGGTTCTATTTAACCCTCTATGATAAGTTAGGTGTTAATTTACCCAAGATAGGTGATTCAAGGAATCGAACCTAACCAAGGTTCTATTTAACCCTCTATGACAAGTTAGGTAAACCTTTAGTCAAAATGACAATAATAGAGCCAATTAATACATCTAATTACATTGAAACAAGTAATTGTTTACAAAACCTCAAACTAGAAATAGTATTTTCGTAAATTATTCACATTCTATGGTCGAGGAATTACAATCTCATCTAAATCTTCCAATTGATAAGCCCCCATTCCGACTACAGATGTCACCTGATAAGGCCCTTCTCAATTAGGACCTAGCTTTCCCTAAGAGGGATTTTGCATACTTTCAAATGCCCTTCGCAAAAAGAGATCTTCAGGAATGAACACCCTGGCTTTTATCCCCTTCTCAAACCCTTGCCTAAGCTTTTGTTGGTACTGCACCAATCTTACCGTAGATCCCTCCCTTCATTCCTCGGCCAAGTCGAGGTCAAGAGAGAGAAGTCGTTCATTGTTGCCCCTAAGAAGTTGGTCAGACCTTAAAGTTGGAAAGCCTATTTCTACAGAGATAATTGCTTCAAATCCGTATGTCATAGAAAAAAGGGTCTCGCTCATAGATCTTCTAGGAGTCATGCGATATGTTTACAAAACATGGGGCAACACATCCACCCACATTCCCTTCGCATCTTCCAACCTTATCTAGAAACCATCCATAATAACTTTGTTTGTGGCCTCTACTTAGTGGAGTTCTGGATTTCTTACAGTAATATTTTCATCCAGAACTGTGACGAGATGATGAAATGAATGATTCACTAAGTGGAGTTCTGCTTCTAGGTTTGTAACTTTCGTCACTTGCAGTACTTGAATATTGGTCTGGAGAAGGTGTCCTACTTTCCCTTATTCAAGTTCGGCGACGAAGACGTCGACATAACCATTCTACTTTGTTCTCTAAGTTGTGCATTTCTTCATCACGCGAATGATGACTAGCCTCCTACTGTCCAGTCCGTTCATAGTGAACGGAGGGTGCTCCCTAGATATGAGTGTGAGTCACATGACGATCCCTCATTCTCTCCAGATTAACTAAATGATCTCTGCGCTGAGAACGAACAAACTCTAGTGATCCACTGCACCTAGAACCAGCCATAACAATAGGGGTACCTCAAGAGACTTTTCCCACAGACGGCGCCAATTGTGGGCGGGAAAAAAGTGAGACGGAGGATTAGTTTTGATTATTTAATCATGTTACTATTTGCTCACACAATTAATTTATAGAGATGGGATGCAGAGTCAATTTCTTAGTACCCGTTATAGGATAAAAGATGAAATTCAAGTCAAATACTACTAGTGTAGTGATTAATATTCAAATTGGAAATTGCTTAGAAAAGACTAAGTGTTCGTCCTCGGGTTTAGTCTGATGATGATTTTACAGATGGAAGACTCAACACCAAGCTACCTTTGTTCCCCCTCAGATTGCTCCACGCCCCCTCTGACTCTGTCCCTCGACCTTCCGAGGATATCCAGATGTCCTCGGCACCCTCGTCAATTATGGTTGTGCAACCCAGGCACGAGTTAAGTGTATACCTTCCGAGGATAATTCGCCTATGTTTCTTGAGTTCACCTTCATATGAACTTCATTAGCCATTTGGATCCTCGTCCCCCCACATAATGTATTAAGAAACAATTATTTTGTGCTCATTTAGTTCTTAGTAGTTTCTTAATACTAAATATATGTGTATTTGGATTTTACTTCGTTCTCCCTCACTCAAACATCTAGCTTCATCCTTGAATCTAAAATGTCTAAAACACACCAAAATGACCCGAAACTATTCCTAGGGTGGAACGTGGGAGTTATTGTTCTGGTTTGTATACCGGTACAAGATTTTTCGAACATTCCAACCATAATAGAATGGTAATATAATAGCTTTTTTTATAAATCAACTATTGTTTAACCTCAGTCTCTCTAAAGGTTTTTCTTTTCTTGCTGATTTTTTTTCTTTCTTAGATAGTTGTAAGAAAAACAAAAGATAGTTGTAATAAACTTTTCTCCAAAAAAAAGAGAAAAAGAAAAAGAAAAAAGATAGTTGTAATAAATAAGAGAGAAAAAAAATGCTCTAGAATTAAATAATTTGGTAAATGGTAAGTAATAAATGTGCAATAATACCATACATTTATTAGAATCTTTTATAGAGATAGGTTCAAGTGCAGCTCCATAGAAATTACATTTTTTCTATCAGATATAATACTTCAAAATAGTCACTCCACAAGTATAAGTACTTGTGGAGAGTGCGGGGCTAGAGCCGGAGTTCAAGTCTCTAGGAATGAGCTTTACACACATATATACTTAGATTAAGCTAGAGTATAATTTCTACCTCGTATAAAAAAAAAATAGTCAATTGCCACCAAAAAAAAAAAAAAAATAGTGAATTGCCATATCAAGAAAATTTAATTAAGGGCATTTTTTCTCTCACCTTATTTATTACAACCTGCTTAAACGTTATTTATTTTTTTATAGATCTCTTTGAACGTTTAGAGAGAGAATATTATGCAATATTTATTTATTTTGATATAAAGCGAGACTTTTTTTTTTTGGAGAAAAAAAAAAGGACTCACATGTGCAATCATTATCCCATGCCCCAAGGTACTGTTGGGTAAGCCTAAGGGTACCACCAGCCTAAAAGTGAAGCACAGAGACCCCGACCCCACACAAGCCCCATTGGTTTTTAATCCACACATTGAAATTGTGTAACCCACACAGTGCGGGCATGGGGTGTCGAACCTGGGCACCTGATGGGGACACAGCAGCCGCTTACCACTTTGGCACACAAGCTGGTGGTGATATAGAGCAAGACTTAAAGGTTCTCCTTTTAAGATTCTACCATATAGATTTTCGCTTATGAGATGAAAGTGTATTTTTTAGTTAAATAGCCACATGGCTGAATCTTAAGAAGAAAGTTTAAGGAACAGCACCTAAGGTACTGTATATAAGTTTTGTCCTTTGATATATATCATTCAATATCTGTTACTAACTTCTTCTCTTTTTGAACTACTAACTTGTTAAACATTTAGGAGAAGTGCTACGTCCATAACATTTTCACAACAAATCATAGGTGATTAGTTGTTATTAGTTTAAATTTGAACCTAACACTAAGATTACTTTTTTGCCCCAACAATAACAACCAATAACAACTTGACACTTAAGATTTGTTATGAAAATGTTGTGGACATATCATTTCTCTAAAAATAATAGCTAAGATCCATTAACAGTAACCCTTCTTCACTCAGAGAAATATATCCTCCATTAAGAGCATCCACATTACTAACATACCACCCATTGATTTTCAGTTTTCACTTAACAACACCTAGCACAGTAGCCATACCCATTTGTTTATGAGTTTAAAACACGTTTGTTCTCTTAGATATTCCAATAAGCACCTCATCGGCACTATTTCAAATGATGGCACCAACATACACTCTTATTCAAAAAAAATGATGGCACCAATCCCCTGCCTACCCCTTGTTTCAAATAAATCCCAGTAACATCAATATATATGTACGTATATGCAACACAAGTGCCCATAGCAAGAAGGGTGAAATTTAAAAATAAAATAAAATAAAATTATACTGATTTAGATCCTCTAGATTTTCTAGAGTACTCTACCAATAAATTTCTTTAAATCCTAACAATTTTTTTAATGATTTGAGAGTCTAGATTCTACCATGTCAGCATTTTACTAATAATATTCTTAAAATAATATAATAATGTTGTAAGCAAAACAATTAAGATTATTGTTAGTGGAATACTAACATGACAAAATTTAGACCATTAAATCATTAAAGATAGTTAAGATTTAAGGAAATTTATTTGGTAGAGTACCTTGGGAAATCTAGAGAATCTAAATCCAAATTATACCATGATGATCCAAGGAAAAATTTCTCATTTTGACTTCATGAATAAATAAATAAATAAGTAAAGTGAGAGAAATCAATTGTTGAAATAAATAAGGAGAGAGAAAAAAAAAACCCTTAAATAAATTTTGCTGATGTGATAGTTGACTATTTTTAACTATTAAATCTCATTTTACCCATCTTTTAATTTTTAGGGTCATTTTAAAGGGTGGCCTTAGGGTAATTATTAATGGGAGGGGCTCCTCTCCCGTTTTCAAGTCTCCAGTTATCTCCATTTTTATTTTAGATGAACAACACATGGCTACTAAACAATCTAAGGGTCAGAACATAACAACTTTAAATACAATTTTCATAGCATTATTTTTCCTTCTATCTCTCTTTTCTTGTCCCCTCTATCTCTTTCACCTAAGTTTACCAAGCTACTGTGCAAACAAAGAAGAAGAAGAAGAAGTAGAAGAAGAGAGTTACAACAAGTGTGTAGGGAATCTGCAGAACATCAACAAAGGAAACAAAGCAAAACCTGTGGAGAGAATCTACAAAACATCAACAATGGAAATTAAGCAAAGTTAGTAGTTACAATTAGTAAATCCCTTAGCCAAATTTAGTCAGTGGCTTAGTGCCAAAAGATTTATTCAATCACATTGGAATATTCCGCAAATGTTGCTCTAAATCTCCCTTTAACCCTAGAATTAGATATTTTTTTCTTCTAAAAGTGAACAATTAGAAAGCCTAAATCCTAAAATCTTCAGTATAGCTATAGCAAATTTGATCACGAAGTACGAGTCACACTCATGGCAGGAAACAAGAACCTAAATTGGTAGGAGTGGACAAGTTGTTTCACTACAAAACCACTAGATCGATCTCAGCAGCTTGGTGATTCAGGTGAAAGAGACAAAAATGGGAAAGGAAGAGGAGCCGCTCTCATTATTAATAAACTATTTTAAGAAAGTTTTGACATTATTCTCATGTGAAATATAAAATTTTTTTTTATCATTTTTCCACAAAATGTTTCTAAAAATAATTCATAAACTAATGCCCTTGGGGCATTTGTTAACTTTTTCCTATTTTATACAGGGAACTGTTAACAGATGCCCTAAGAGCATTAGCTTAAGTACTTTTAGAAAATTTTAAGGAAAAAAAAAAAAAACAATGGATTTTTTTGAAAATTTTTTATATTTCTAATAAAAGTGATATTAAAAATTTCTTAAAATTATCTATTAGCAAATGTCCTTAAGGTCATTAGGAATTATTGTTGGATTCTAATATATTTATGGCATTATTGCACATTTATTGCTTACTAAATTATTTAATTCTAGAGCATTTTTCTCTCTCTTATTCATTACAATTATCTAAGAAAGAAAATAAGATTATGCAAAAAGAAAAGCCTTTAAAGAGATAGCTTGAACAATAGTCGAACCATAGAAAAAGTAACTACTAGTCGTCAACCCGTGCGATGCACAGGTTAATGATTTATCTGAGTAGTTTTTGCTATGAAACATATGAGTTCAAGCTTATAGAACATGTTTTAGTGTCCATTAGGGGCTTTTTTTTTTTTTTTTTTTTTTTGTACAATAGCATCCATAAAGTTGCTAGTTGAAACACTTAGACATGTTATGTGGTTCAAGCTAATACAAAGTTAGAGCATTTGTGTTTGTAGCTTACTCATGAACAAATAATTAGAAAGCTGGTATTACATTTTGAACATAAGCTGATAATACATGTTCACCTTGTAAAATAACACAAAACAAATAATCCTTTGCTGAGTAGATAACTTGAAACTTTTTCACATCTTAATCCTCATGTGTAGTATATTGCAACTTGTTGAGATAATTTCCCTTTGTATTCTCCCCTGGGGTTTTGCTGGCTTCTATTTGAACCATTCACTTTCCTCTTTGATTGCTCATCATCCAAATAAAAAACTTCAATTGATCCTCCACCCAAGATGGAAATTCCTACACACACTTTCTTTGGGTCTAGCACTAAGACTCACACAAACATACACATAAATATTCATACTAAATGATATACTTTTAAGATCTTAGCGATATCAAGTTAGGATCTAAGACACTAACATCCTTCTCCAAAATATGCATGCAAATTTGGATCTAAGACACACACACACACACACCCATACATGTATATATATTCAAACTATATAATATGATTCTAAGATTTTACTGATATCAAATTTAGATCTAAGACTCATAAATCCATCTGCAACATATGCATGCAAATGCTACAAGCATGTAACGAAGCCTCAATATTTACTTTTCCTTTATTACCTATGTAATGTTCAAAACAACAAATTATATGGCATTCAACCCGAGAACTAAAAATCATAAAGTAAAACTAACCATGCCCAGAATTTTGGAATTGAATTAAATATAGAACTTTCACCCCCAAAAACAAACTATATAACCATCAACAATAAAAATAAAAATACCATTACATCTCCAAAGAAGAACTTGGCTTTTGGGGCCAACTGTGCCATAAGAATAGCTGCTGCATTGGCAGCATTGTTCTCATTATTAAAAAGATCAAGATACCAAAAAAGTAATGATAATCTAAACTTTTATTCTGCATAGATAAGGTATATTCAAAATTTTTCTCAAATAATTTGATTGAAGAATTGAATTTGACTAATTAGGAAATTTCAAAATGTCATTTCAACTTCATCTACGTAATGACTAATGCAAAAAAAAATTAAGCACTGCAAGATTCACCATTAGTTACACTAAAATTGAAGTCATATGGACTTACCCCTCCATGTGCAAGAGCAACAGCTATGATAGTTGCAGCTTCCATGACCAATGATAAAGGAATCCACATAAAACCCAAAATTTTTAGTATTTTGTTTTCTGAAGCAAGATAGAAGAGTAGAAGAACCAATCAATGAGACAGATTGAGCAAGCAATAATGAAAAAATAAAAAAGAAGGGATGAATATGAAAATTTAACATTGCTTTTCTAACCTTTTCCTCCTCAAGTTTGTTGTATCCAAACAAATCCAATCTTTCTTGAACTGCATTAGATCAAAGGTCAAATCCTTTCTTATACAATTAAGATGCTCAGGGGGTAAAATTTTCAACATTAAGCAACTTATAATTTAGCATCAAACCAATAAGATAAAGTAATGGAAATTCCTTTGTATTACCATCTTTTTTATTCTTCCTGATTCAGGCAAATCAAAGTATCCACATGACGCTGCTTGAATTAAACATGAAAGATCTAATTTCTTCCAATTGAATATACTTTCACAAAAAAAAAAAAAAAAAAAAAAAAAAAAAAAAAAAAACCTGGTTGCTTGTGGCATAACAAAATGTATTCTACTAAAGTATCAATTTGAGCCACTTAACTTCTTCATCTAACTATGAAGCTAATAACATTTGGCTTTATTATTCTTATATTTGTAGCTATGAATTTTCAGCCAAAAAAAAATAGAGAATAATGAATGGCTTTCATAACTAGGACATTCATTAAGATAAAGTTGGCATGCCATAAGATGATAAAAGAGTATAGTGATTTAAAGAACATCAGGGGGAAGGGCCTATTCGGCCATCTTGGATTTCCTTTAGATTCAACCCTACCCCAAGTTGTTAGAAGAGAATTTGCATTGTCAGATAGTTTTTTTTTTTTTTTTTTGGATAAATAAACATTGTCAGATAGTTCATTACATCTCACTCACTGTTTTCTCTTAAGTTCACTAATCCACAAACGAATTAAACAGTGCTACTTATCTCGTGTGCAAATAGTTAAGTCATTCCCATTGTATTTAAGTGTTTCTATCACCAATCCTTTTTTGATGGTGTCTACTCCTGCACCTTGCCACTATGCTAAGCTCCCCACCTCATCCATTTTACACAGTTGCTAGTGGGACTCTAGATTCAATCTATAGATTGTTATTACTAAGGAAACAGGTATAGCTAGGCCAGGAAATGTTTAGTGTCCCACTATTGGACCAGTTATTTTGATAATATACTTTGTGAGTGTGATATAGTATTAGTGTCACTTTTGGGTCATTTAATTAAGTTCTTGTGTTTTGCACATTTGTAGATGACCAAAGTATAGCACTTTTTGAGGAATTTGCAAAGGACCCTGAACCTATTGTCTCACAAAGTTATGAAGTTCCTCTAAGCATGCTTGAGTTTGAAAGATCAGGAAAATCATTTGAGGTATACTATCTAAATTTGAAATATATTTAAAACAATGGTTTGTTTTCAAAAGTGACTGATAAATATTATCTGTGCAGTACCTTTTAATGCAAGCTCCCCTTGTGCATTAAATTATTCCAAATTTTGACAAAGTAGTCATTGCATCTCTGCACATATTTGAAGAATGAGCTGCAATATGAAAAAAGAATGAGCTAATGATGAGCAAGCATGAAGTTGGGAAGGAAATAAGTGTGAAAATAAGTAGGAAAGTAAGAGAATTACACAATCTTGACCTCTATTACATTGTTCTGCTAATTTATGAGCATATTCAGTGAACTGATCTGAGTTCATAAGTGTATCACTACTCTACGTGGGACTCTATGTAAGAACATGCTTGTGTGCTTCAGGAAGAGCACTCTAAGCTTGCAAAGCTTCTCATCAGTTTAAAATCCAATAACATGTAAAACCACATCAAGCTCAAACAAATTCACCCTAAATAGACTTCAGATTAGACACAAATAATCACAAATGCATTGGAAAAAAAATTCAAACAAAGAAAATCAAGGGGAAAGAGAGCAAAAAATCTAACAGTGGGTTGCTGTTCGCAAAACAATGTGAAAGCAGATTGTTGAAACAGAGCTGCATCTACATTTAGTTTAATTGATCCAGCCTTAGCATATTGATCAGAGTACCACAGTGTTCCACCTAGTTCCTTGGGTTCCATATAGGTTCAAAAGTAAAAGCTATGTAAGCAGAGCATTGATCTTTTAATAATTGTGAAAATCACAATTATTAACCAAACAATCATACATAGAATCCTCACTGAGACCCAGCATCAAACACTGTACAGGCAATAGTCTCCAATAATTGAATAACAAAAATTGATATTTCAAAAACCTTAATTTTGAACTCAACATGTTAAATTTGGAAAAAAAAACCCAAATGAAGATTTTTTTTCAGTTTGAATTGCCACAACTACCATTCAATTTCAATAGCAAAATGGGTCTTTTGAATCAAAACCCAATAGTTTTAATCTGCAGAAATCAAAAGGCTATTAGAGCAGCTATGGCAGTGGTGGAGCCGCTGATAGTGTAGCTCGGTCATGGAAAAAAAATTGAAACTCCAAACCAAAGTAACCACAGAAATTGAAACTCCAATAAATAAATCAGAACCCTATAGTAACTGCAGAAATCAGAAAGCTACAATATAATTAAAGCACCTCACTTGTGTGAACTAGGGCTGGAGCTCAATGCTTCGATGACTTGGGCTGAGGTCTTGTCATGGCTATGATGGGTGATGGTAGCGATGGCAATGGCGGAGCTGTTGATGGTGTGGCATGGGTGGGACGAGGGAGAGAAAAGGAAATTGGGTTTTGGGTTTTGGGAAGTTTAACATATAGCAGGTAATTGGGTTTTTAGAGACGTTGGGATGTAGTTGTAGAAATTAAATGATAATTGATTGTTGTTATTATAAACAAAAAAAGTTTATAGTATTTATTTAAGTAAAGCTGATGTGGAAAATTGTGGAGAGTTCAGAGGCTTCTGTTATATATATATATATATATTATATTCTCAAATCTCACATCTTCTCCATCTAAATAGTCCCCCCTTGATCTAGCTACCTAAAGATCAAGCCAACATGCAACCTCACATACTAGCATAATTTTTTAAACACGCAAGTGTTTTGCCTACATCACCAAACAAAAAGCATGAATCTATTCTTTCTCTCATTACATTGGGTTCCAACCATCTTTCTTGTACTCATTCTCATCTTCTCTTTGTCATTTCTTTTGAAACAAAGGAGAGTGAAGAAAGCATCCAACCTTCCCCCAGCCCTCCAAAGCTTTCCATCATTGGCAGCCTCCATCAAATTGGAAATGGCAACCACCATTCCCTATGGAATCTCTCTAAAAAATACGGACCTGCCATGCTCTTACAACTAGGCCGAAACCAAGCACTTGTCATCTCATCCCCACAAATGGCCAAAGAGGTGTTAAAGAACCATGATGTTGAGTGTTGCACGAAGCCTAAATTACATGCCCAAAAGAAGCTCACTTAACATTTTTTAACCATTGCATTTTCTTCATACAATGAGTCATGGAGACAAATGCGTGAACTTTTCATGACGGAGCTTTCCACTAAAAGTAAGATGCAATCCTTTGAGTGCACAAGAAAAGTCAATGTCACTTAATTGATTGACTCCATCGCTCAGAATTTGCCAAACTCAATTGATCTTAGTGAGAAAGCACTTACTTTAGCATACTCCATTAATGGAAGGAGGTAAGCTTAAAAAGCTCAATGAAGAAGCCATGCAAATATTACATGATTTCGACTGTGGACATTCTTCCATGGCTCGGGGAGATTGTGGATGCAATATGGGACTTCCACGGCGGATTAAAAATGTTATCATAGATTTGATTCATTATTCGAAAGGAAAGGTTGCTTGACGAACATCTTGATCCAGCCAGGCCGAAGTTAGAGCTGGAAGACATTGTTGATGTTATGCTAAAGATTTTAAAGGATGAAAAAACTCATTTCATTCCAACAAAAGAACACATCAAAGCAGTTCTCCTGGGAATCCATGGGTCTTGTTTCCCTCTATTTTTTTTAAGGAATACTATAATCAATTAAAATTTAGGATTAGGGCCACTTTAAATGTTTTTTAAATTTCGATAATTGCTTCTTTTTTTTTTTCTTTTTTTTTTTTTTTAATGTATTCGTACCTACTTAACATAGAGTATTTTCTTTATATATATAAACTATCCATTCCTATTTGATATTCTTTCTCAAAAAAAAATTCCTATTTGATATATTGGTAAGAAAATCACTATTTATTATATAACAAATAAAGTTTGACAACTTTGCAATAATGACCTCCTTGTTAAATTTTTTGCTAAAATGCAAATTGTACCCTTAATTGCCTAAAATTCAATTTAGTTATTTAACTTTAATTTTTGTTCAATTCAATCCTCTAATTTTCAAGATTATTCAATTTAGATCTTCCTTTAAGTTCTGTCAAGTAGTTGGCTAGTTGCTATTAATTATAAATTTTGTCAATTTTTTTAATTAAGAAAACTAATAAAAAAACATATTTTAAGAGAGAGAGAGAGAGATCCCTATGCCTACGAACAGGGACAAAACCACATAAGAGCCACAGCCCCCCTTCTCCCCCAAGTTTGAAAAAAAAAAAAAATCCAATATATTTTTGGGCTTAATTGAATTTTGGGTTTAAGAAAATAGAATTGGGCCTCATTACATCTAAAATCTTGGCACCCCTTCCTTCAAAATCTTGACCCTTGTACCAAAATCTAGCCCAAATAACATCACAAATCAAACCCAAAATAATAATAATAATAATAATAATAATAAATAAATAAATAAATAAATAAATAAATAAATATGAGCCTAAACAACCACAAATCATAAGCCCACAAAATTTAATAAAAACTTCACAAAAACAAATTTGAAAATTTGACACCCACAGCGCACACAAGTCCAAGCATTAGCCCATTTTATCTTGAGAAATTGACAAAAAAGAAGAAGAAAAAAAACTAAAGAAAAGAGAGAAAGCTATGAAGCACAGGTGCGGATTCGGATTCGAGTGCGAGTGCGGGTGCAGATGCAGATGCAGATGCAAGTGTGGGACTCGATAATTTTTGAAAAAGTAGGGTGCGGGTGTGGCGGGATATGTTTTTAATAAATTATTAAATTTATTTTTATATAGTGAATTTAATATTTTTTATATAAAAAATCAAATAAAGGGGTAGAGTTTATTATTAAAAAACAATTATTTATGATTTGTTTTTAATAAAATCCATATTTTTGGTAATTGTGTAAACAAAAAACCACCTTCCAAGAAGGTTCCTTTGCTCCTTTTCTAATTCACAAGTCCACCCACGTGAAACAATTGACTTTCTCACCTACTTAATTTATATTTTTTTTTGTTATAAACCTTTATTCTTCTTCCTCACCTCTTCTAAGTTCTAACCATTTCTTTGTGTCTTCTCATCTTCTTCTTCCTTCTCTTTTTTTTTTTTTTTTCCCCCTCTCACAAGACTACATGAAGCAGAAGAATGGTGACTGGCGACCTATTTCGGCGGCTATATCGACCAGAATTGGGCCATATCGGTTTGTTTCGATGGCCATTTTAGCAAAAATCAGACCATATCGGCCAATTCATCTCCCGTTTCCGCTAGAATTGGAGCAAATCAACTGGTTTCAGCGTGAATCAGACCGGGAAAAAAAAAAAAGAAAAAAAAAAAAGAAAGGAAATCGGCTCGTCAGACGCCGTGTCACAAGTCCAGTGCAGGTGTGGCCGCCCTGGAGCCACACCCATGCTTTCTAGAGAGAGAGTCTAAAACGAAGAAAAACAAAGAGAGATATAGGAAGAGAACTGACCCATGAAACCAAAAATAAAAAAATAAAACTCCACATATTTGGTTGGGGGGGGGGGGGGGGGGGAGGGATGGGAAGTAGAATAGAGTTGGATGGAAATTAGATCTCCATCCAAACTGGCCCTTACTGAACCATCGAGTCTACTCATGTGATGAAAAAAATGGAAGGATATAGTATATTTGATGTCATTTGTTGAGATGGTTAAGTAGACCAAAAGCTGAAATTTAAAAAGGGCACCTAAAGAATAGTATATTAAAAAATTGTATATAAGCTTAGCACATTGCTTTTTATAGATATATTTTTGTCTATTTCACTCTAGGACAATGACAACCCAATTTATTAGATAACATAGAATAAACATTTGAAATGTGAACCATTAGTCCATTTCCAATGCGAATCATTATTGTGTGTGTGTCATTGGTTTATTACCAATAATTAGCTAAACCCCTTGGAAATTATTAACAGTTATTTTTTGGTTTATTCATAATTATTAATATTAATGGAATGAAAAATTAAAAACTACTTGAATTTTTTCATGGTTTATGGATTTATGAATTGGAAGAAAGTTAGGGATGGAACAAATTGCGCTTGTTTGAGTCATTTAGGAAAAAGTTCATAGATGGAGCTTCATATGTCATTGGAGGATTTGATGGATCAATCTCCACATATAAAAAATGTAGTTGAAAATTTTACTTCTAAACAAATTGCAAACAATTTATGTTATTGAATATGATGAAATTCGGTGATATATGGGTTTATTACCATTAATCAAGTTAAAAATAATATAAACCCATAGTATAATGATAACCAAAATGTACAACGTATGGAGTAGTAAGTTGGCAACCATGGACATGGACTAACTCGGGTTGCACTTGCATTGGTATCTTGACCTAGTATGGACTATGGAGGTCATAGCATTCAGGAGAGAGAGAGAGAGAGAGAGAGAGAGAGAGAGAGAGAGAGAGAGAGAGAGAGAGAGAGAGAGAGAGAGAGAGAGAGAGAGAGAGAGAGAGAGAGAGAGAGAGAGAGAGAGAGAAGCTTTTTTTTTTTTTAACTTCTTTTTTGAAAAAAAATATATATGTTTTTTTATTAGTTTTCTGAATTTTTTTAATTAGAAAAAATTGAAAAATTAATTAATTAAAACTAAAAGCTACTACTTGACAAAATTTAACAGAAAACCTGAAATGAATAACTTTGAAAGTTAGAGAACATAATTGAATTAAAGTAAAATTATAAGAATTAATTGAATGAAATTTGCATTTTAACCCAAAATTTTCTATTCCCAACACTTTTTTTCTATCCTGTCCTTTGATATTAAAAAAAAAAAGTGTATACATAAGTTGCATATGCCATGCAAATCAAATTCAGTAATTTGTATTTTTATGCGTGTATATACAGGATATTCTTCTCGGTGGAACAAACACAACTTATGCTGCTATTGTGTGGGCAATGACAGAGCTTGTTAAAAATCCAAGGGTGATGAAGAAAGTCCAAACAGAAATTAGAAGTTGTGTTGGAAGGAAGCCAAACGTCAATGAAAGTGAGTTAGAAAAGCTTGGGTACTTGAAAATGGTGGTGAAGGAAACTCTACGATTGCACCCTCCAATTGGTTTACTTCCTCGTGAGGCAATGTCACATTTTAAGATAGGTGATTATGACATTAACCCAAAAACAAGAATCTTGATCAATGCTTGAGCTATTGGGAGAGATCCAAACAGTTAGAAGAATCCGCATGTGAGTCACTTTAATCAAAGGATGGCTGTCTACTTTAGGGATGAAGCTTTGATGTGCAAGGTTTTCCCCTCCGGTCTTGGACCAATTGCAATGAGATGGTTTGATAGCCTAGAAGCAAACTCCATCAGTTCCTTCAAGGAGCTCACTCAAGCATTTGGTTCCCGTTTTGTCACATGCCAAAGAGTGGCCAGGCCCTTATCTTCTATTATCCTTAAGCATGCACGAGGGTGAGACCTTGAAAACTTATTCAGATAGGTACTAGGAGATGTTTAATGATATGGAGGGCAATTTTGATGGAATGGCCCTTAGCACGTTTAAGCTCAGTCTCCCCACTGACCATGGTCTAAGGAAATCCTTAACTAGTAAGCCAGTTATTAATATGCGTCAGCTCATGGATTGCATTGAAAAGTATAAAAGGGTCGAAGAAGATCAACAACAAGGGAAGGGAAAGGACAAGGTTATCCCCCAGGAGAGGAGGGATTTTAGGTCGGACCGTTACAATAACAATAAACCGCGGAGAGATTTTGCTGGGCAATCAAGATCAACAAACCCTCAAGCGGTCAACACTGTATTCAAAGAGCCAGTACACCAAGTTTTAGAAAAGACACTACAACAAAATGTATTTTTAGCGACGAAAATTAGTGAGGAAATATTTTTCGTCGCTACAAATACAGCTTTAGTGACGAAATATGAATTTCGTCACTAATAGTGAAAAAAATTATAACATTTAGCGACGAAAAATAAATTTCGTCGCTATTGTGATCTAAAAAATAGGCGCCAGTGGAGGGAAATTTTGGCCCAAGTTTAATTAAGCTATAGTGACGAAATATTTCGTCACTAAAAGTTGAAATTTTTAGTGACGAAATATTTCGTCACTGTAGTTATTCCTGTGATAGTATTAGTGACGAAAATTATTTCGTCACTATAAGGAAGAATTAGTGACGAAAACTATTCGTCACTAAAAATAATAATGGTTTTGCACTTAAATGTTTTTAGTGACGAAATCATAATTCGTCACTAAAAGTATGCTACAGTGACGAAAGTTGAATTTCGTCGCTAAAAATCTGAACAAAATATGGTCTCTTTAGTGACGAAAATAAAATTCGTCGCTAAAAGTGTAACAAATTCTGGGTCCTCTTGTGACGAAACAAAAATTCGTCACTAAAAGTGGACAATAGCGACGAAAACATTTCGTCGCTAAAGACCACTTTTAGTGACAAAACTGATATTTCGTCACTATTTCCCACTTCTAGTGACGAATTTCAGTTTCGTCACTAAAAGTGGTCTTTAGCGACGAAATATTTTCGTCGCTAAATACCACTATAAATACTCCAAACCAAAAATAACACTCACCCACTCAGCAGAACAAAAAACACTTACCCACTCAAATTTTCAGTCAAGAACACAGAGAAACCCAAAAAAAAAAGAAAAAAAAGAAACCTCACCGTCGCCGATAAAGCCTCACCGTCGCCGATAAGCAATCTGGGCTTTCGAAATGGAGAAAGCCCAGATCGCAGTCGCGGCGCTTGAGCTCGCCGTCGCGACGGTTGAGCTCTCGCCGTCGCGACGGTTGAGCTCTCGCCGTCGCGACGGTTGAGCTCTCGTCGTCGCGACGGTTGAGCTCACGATCGCGACGGTTGAGCTCGCCATCGCGACGGTTGAGCTCGCCATCGCGACGGTTGAGCTTTCATCGCGATGGTTGAGCTCGCGCCGTCGCGAGGCTTGAGCTCTCGCCGTCGCGACGCTTGAGCTCTCGTCGTCGCGACGCTTGAGCTCGCGATCGCGACGCTTGAGCTCGCCGTCGCGACGCTTGAGCTCGCCGTCGCGACGCTTGAGCTCGCTGTCGCGACGCTTGAGCTCGCCGTCGCGGCGCTTTAGTTCGCCGTTCGCAGCGCTTCAGAAGCCCAGACTGCGACGCTTCAGATCGTCCTTCGCGGCGCTTCATCTCGGCGGCGACACTTCAGTGAGAAATCTTAACCCATCTGGTTAGTTTCTCCTTTTGCTTCTTATACAAATTTTTAAACTCATATTTGACTTTTGGGATATTTGTACTGATTTGGATTGTGTTTTGATTAGATGTTGAGAGGATGGTATCTCTAAAGGGTATGATTATTTAGAGGTAATTTCATTTGGGGTGTTGTGATGATTATTGGTTTAATTTGTGTCATAGTAATTGTTTTTGTTGAAATGAATGTATTTAGTAGTTGTTGACTAGTGAGTTTTGTCAGGGCAAATAAACTGAACCCAAGATATGGTTGAAGGAAGAGTGTCAAGCTAGGGACTCCATGACACTGGTTCACAACTGATGCAAGTAATTCATAGCTTGTAGACTGTAAGAATATTGTAATAAACTCTTGCTGCTAACAAGTTTTCACTGATTTTATCTTCTAATGATGTCTGTAGTTCATAGAAGATTCTTTATCAACAAGTTATTTTTATGTATTTTAATTTTTGTTGGGAAGGGATATTTGATGTTCATTGAAGACTCCATTTTTATTGTTGCTTGCTGTCAATATAGCTAGCATATATGAAAGGAAACTATATAGAATCTGATATTATTTGAGGTGTTTGATTAGTTTGTCCATCTCTTGGAAATTCTGGTCAAAATATTTGTTGTGAAACAAACGTACCTTTGTACTTTCTGTCCTATACATCTATTTTTGCTGAATAATTCTGAAGTTCTTCCACCAAAAAGAAAGGTACATCTGACAATGGGTAATGTGGTGTAGGAGAACCATCAAAGTTATGGATGTAAGTTTTGAATTAGACCAATTGGACAATGGTCTATTCACTCAAAAGCATTGAGTTTAGTTCAGTATCAATCCATACTTGTTGGCTTTTATATATGTTTGGCTTTCCAATGAAAGTTGAAGTATCTGTAAATTTAACTCTAGAAACATAATAATGCCTTCTCCTAATGATATAGCTCCCCTTGTACGAGCTTTTCTTTAACTTTGTGGTGGTATGTCAAGCTTTTCTTTAACTTTTGTACTTATGAATTTAACTTTTCTTTTGCAGGCTAAATACACATTGTTTGTAGTAACTTTGGATTTTTTTTTTAAAGTTGTAAACTTAGCTTGAGCAAAGTAAGTAAATTCTAGTTAAAAACTTATAAAACTGTATACTTGTGATGTTGGAAATTGAATTTGTGGTGGTATGTTGTGTTGTTGCAAGTGGGTGGCTTGCATAATGTTATAAGGTGGTTTAAACTAATATTGGGAGTGTTTTTCATTTCTTGCAAATGATAATGAGTATTGTTAATTAGATGTGATGAATAATATTTTATTTGATTTAAATACTTGTAAAACTCTATACTTGTGATGTTAGAAATTGGTTTTGTGGTGGGTTGTTGTGTTAGAGCAAGCGGGTGGCTTGCATGATGTTATAAGGTGAGTTAAATTCATATTAGAAGTGTTTTTCATTTCTTGCAAATGTTAATGAATATTGTTAATTAGATGTGATGAATATTATTTTATTTGATTTAAGTACTTATAAAACTCTATACTTGTGATGTTGGAAATTAGATTTGTGGTTGGTTATTGTGTTGGAGCAAGTGGGTGGCTTGCATGGTGTTATAAGGTGGGTTAAATTCATATTGGGAGTGTTTTTCATTTCTTGAAAATGTTAATGAAACTTGTTGATTAGTAGCAATTGTGTTCCTTTATTCGATTTCAATACTTGTAAGCATTGTACTTGTGATGTTTGTGATTGGTTTTGTGGTATTGTTGTGTTGAAGCAAGCGGGTGGTTTGCATGGTGTTATAAGATGGGTTAAACTAATATTAGAAATGTTTTTCATTTCTTGCAAATGTTAATGAGTATTGTTGATTAGATGTGATGAATAATATTTTATTTCATTTCAATACTTGTAAAACTTTATATATGTGATGTTGGAAATTGGTTTAAGGATTAATATAGACTTGTGCATTTATGTACGAAATAGAATTTTATCTAAGTAGCTTATAGACTTAGATGTTAAAATATATTATACATGAGTTGTCCTTATTTTACTAAAGTAGCATTCATCTTGTAATTGTAGTCAAACATGGATAAAAGTTGAATGACAATAGGTAAGACACCCGATGGCAGATTAAGCCATCCATATATTAGTATTTTATTTGCTTTCTACAACTTATACATTAGGAGTTGTGATTTTAATTTATTGATTAATGCATTGTTAGAAATGTTTCTTATAATATAGTTAATGTTTTTACTTTACAATTTTAACAAAATATTGTTTTTATATTTGTGCAGATTTCTTTTTAGTGGCTTTTAAGGGATTTACTTTTGGCATTACTTGAAGACATATGAGGACATCATCCGTTAGTTCTAAAATAGGGTTTAGGTAGAGTTATTGTATGTATTGCAAACAATTATTGTATGGAATGAGTTTGAATTGGATACTTGTTTTATTTTTTACTTGTGGAATGTATGGATCTTTTTTTATAAATGTGTTGAAATAAATGTGTTATTCAAATGTGAGGTTTAAATAATGTAATGACAAGTTACAGGTTAATATCAAAGCCATGAAAAAATGAAAATACAAAATAAGTTTTAGTGACGAATTTTTTCGTCATAAATATAGCAATAAAAATTTGTTTTAGTGACAAAAATTTCGTCACTAAATATAGAAAAATTTTGTAAGAAATGGTTTTAGTGACGAAAATTTTCGTCACTATATGTGCCTGGATTTTCTTAAAAATAGTTTTAGTGACGAAAATTTTCGTCACTATATGTGCTTGGATTTTCTTAAAAATAGTTTTAGTGACGAATTTTTTCGTTACTATACGTACCTGAACATAGTTTTAGTGACGAAATTATTCGTCACTGAATAGTGTTTTTAGTGAGGAAAACATTTTGTGACGAAACATTTTCGTCACTAAAAGTTCTTTTTTTTTTTAAATCAAATTGGACTTTTAGTGACGAAATTTTTCGTCACCAGGACTTTTAGTGACGGGGCTACAGTGACGAAACGAGTTTCGTCACTAAAAGTCCAATTTCGTCACTAAAGGTCCTTAGTGACGAAAAACTGGACTTTTAGTGATGAATTTTTTCGTCACTGAAAATACATTTTGTTGTAGTGAGATTAAGAATGAACCATTCTTTAAGTGGCCGAATAAGATGGTGGGGAACCCCGAGAGGCGTAATCATAACCTCTACTGCCAGTACCATCAAGACCATGGGCACACCACAGAGGATTGTAAAAGCATGTGGGATCATTTGGACCAACTGGTCCACGAAGGTAAATTGAGACACCTCTTGCACCACTTTAGTGGCCGAGGAGGTCAGATGAGCTCAGAGCCCTGAAGAGATAACCCTTCAAAGCCACCATTGGGAATTATCAATGTCATCTTCGCTGCACCGGGGAGAACAGGATCCTGGCTATCCAAGGTTATGTCGGTAGCCCGGTTACCTGCAGGGGACTTTGGCCAAGGTCCAAAGAGAGCTAAACCGGATACTCAACCAGTTTTAGGGTTCTCGGACGAAGAAAAGACTGAAACCATCCAACCCCATGATGACGCTTTGGTAATCACCCTCAGAATTGGAGGGTATGATGTGAAAAGGGTAATGGTGGACTAAGGTGGTGCTGTAGAAATAATGTACCCTGATCTCTACAAGGGGCTGAACTTAAAACCTGGTGACTTAACACCATACAATTCTTCTCTGGTTAGTTTTGAAGGAAGAGTCGTTACCCCTAAAGGCTAAATACGATTACTCATACAGACTGGCTCAGAGGTGGTCGAGGTGGATTTCATTATTGTAGATGTGTATTCCCCCTATACGGCAATTGTAGCCAGACCTTGGCTTCATACGTTAGGGGTTGTCTCCTCTACTTTGCATTAGAAGGTTAAATATCCATCCGAATGACAAGTTTGTGAAATCCGAGGAGATCAATCCGTGGCCAGACAGTGCTTAGTGGCCGCCATTCAGCATAAGTCTAAAACTGAGTTCTCGGCCAGGGCCAAAAGGGATTTATAGCAGTTAAAACATCGGTTATCACCCGCCAAAGATCCAGACGAGGGCGTTAGATGCGAAGATTTAATAAAAGTTGTCATTGGAGACAATCCTGAAAAGTTTTTCAAGTCGGATCTTAGATGCCTTTACAGGAGAATGAGGAGCTAATAGAGTTCCTTAAAATAAACATTGATGTATTTGCCTGGAATGCTTACGAGGCCCCAAGAGTGGATCCAAATTTCATCTGTCATTATCTGAAGGCCAATCCCTTGATCGCACCTAAGAAGCAGCCTCATCGGCGCCCATCTAGGGAACATGCTGATGCAGTAAGAGAAAAAGTAACAAAGCTCAAACAAGCTGGAGTTATTAAAGAAGTTTTTTTATCCTGAATGGCTAGCAAATACTGTGGTTATGAAGAAGAAGAATGGAAAATGGCGAGTATATATGGACTTCACTGACTCAAATAAGGCTTGTCCTAAGGATCCATTCCCTATGCCAAAAATTGATCAGCTAGTAGATGCCACTGTCGGCTAGCCTCGGATGAGTTTCCTGGATGCTTTCTAAGGTTACCACCAAATACCGTTAGCCTTGGATGATCAAGAGAAGACCTCTTTTGTCACCCCTATTGGGAACTACCATTATAAAGTGATGCCATTTGGTTTGAAAAACGTGGGATCTACTTACCAAAGAATGATGACGAGGATATTTGAGTCACAGCTGGGCAAAAGTATCGAAGTTTATATAGATGACATGGTGGTGAAAAGCAAAATTATTTCTGAGCACGTAAAGGACCTTAGAAACATTTTTGAAGTTCTAAGAAAGCACAAGCTACGTCTAAACGCTTCCAAATGCTCATTTAGAGTGGGGTCAGGCAAGTTCTTGGGGTACATGGTGACCCACAGGGGAATTGAAGTTAACCCCAATCAGATAAAGGCCATCCACAATCTACAGGCTCCTCGAAATCCCAAAGAAGTTCAGAAGTTGACAGGAATGACAGCTGCCTTGAACCGATTCATCTCCCGATCGGCGGATAGGTTTAAACCTTTCTTCTCGTTGATCAATAAATGGAAAGGGTTTGAGTAGACTGAAAGTGTGCTTCGGGCTTCCAACAACTCAAAGACTACTTGGCCCGCCCACCAATCATGTCTAGTCCTGAGCCAGATGAGGTCTTGTTTGCCTATATTTCTGTGGCTCCTTGTGCTGTAAGTTTGGTATTGATACGAGTGGACCAAGGTGTGCAAAGGCCAATTTACTATGTGAGTAAGTCATTGCATAAGGCCGAGATTCGATACCTGCCGCTAGAGAAAACAATATTGACAGTAGTACTTTGTACATGGAAGCTACCTCATTACTTCCAAGCACATACGGTCATCGTGCTCACACAACTTCCGCTCAAAACCATACTTAGAAGTGCTGATTACACGGAAAGAATAGCTAAATGGGGCACCATCATAGGGGCTTTTGACATTAAATATCTGCCCCGCACTTCGGTCAAGGGCTAAGTTCTTGCAGATCTGGTGGCTAAGTTCACAGAGCCTAGCTTAGAAAAGGTGACAGTGGAGAAGGACATGGATGAAAAATCAGTTGTCGTGATCTCTCAACGAGGTCCAGCACCTTGGGAAGTATATGTAGACGATGCAGCAAATCTGAAGGGTTCTGGAGTAAGGCTGGTGTTAATATCTCCAGAGAAGATCGTTATCGAAAAGTCAATAAGACTAAACTTCACGGCCACAAATAATGAGGTCGAGTACGAAGCTTTATTGATGGGAATGGCTATGATTCAAAGAATGGGAGGAAAATTAGTAGAGATGTTCTCGGACTCGAGATTAATCGTTGGTCAAGTACAAGGCGAGTTTGAAGTGAAGGATGAAAGAATGCAGGAATACCTGAGCCTAGTTAAGCATCTGCAGTCAGAGTTTGACTCTTTTAATCTGCTGCACATCCCCAGAAATGGTAATGCACGTGCTGATTCTTTGGCCACGCTCGCTACCTCTTCGGTGCAAGATTTACCGAGAGTTATCATCGTTGAGGACCTGCATGGGCCTATAGAGGCAAGAAGAGAGGTACTCCAAGTTTACCAAATCAGGGCCGAACTCAGCTGGATGGATCCTATAATTAAATTTTTTAAGGAGGATATCTTGCCCTAAGAAAGAGGGGAAGCTGATAAAGTTTGAAGGAAGGCCACCAAGTTCTGGCTATCTGAGGACCAGAAACTTTATAAACACTCCTATTCTGGAGCGTAATTATGCATGCACCCCGAAGCGGCTGAGATACTACTAGAAGAATTACATGAAGGAATCTATGGGAGCCATACTAGTGGTAGATCCTTGGCTCACCAAGCCATTACTCAAGGTTATTGGTGGCCGAATATGCAAAAAAAAGCCCATGAGTATGTTAAAAAGTGCGATCAATGTCAACGATTTGTGCCAAATATACATCAACCAGGTGGAGTCCTCAACCTACTATCTAGCTCTTGTGCCATTTGCTCAATGGGGCTTGGATATCGTGGGTCCATTCCCTAAAGTTGCAGGAAACAAGAAATACCTTCTAGTCGGCACAAACTATTTTACCAAATGGGTCGAAGTTGAACCTCTGGCCAACATCAGAGACATAGATGTGCAAAAATTTGTGTGGAAGAACTTTGTCACTTGGTTTGGGGTTTCTCACACTCTCATCTCAGACAATGGCCTACAGTTTGATAGCAAAGCATTTAGGAATTATTGTAGTGAACTAGCAATCACAAACAGATATTCCACCCCTGCCTATCCCCAAAGGAATGGGCAAGCAGAAGCCGTTAACAAGGTCATAGTTAATGGATTGAAAAAGAGGCTAGACGATGCAAAGGGCAAATGGGTGGAAGAATTGACACATGTACTCTGGGCATACAGAACCACACCTCGGAGATCTACTGGGGAGACCCCCTTTCAATAACCTATGGAGCTGAAGCTGTCATACCTCTGGACACTGGGTTCCCAACTATGAGAACTAGTTTGTTCAATCCTACCGACAACAATGAGCTGCTGGAAAAGAGTTTGGATTTGATTGAGGAAATGAGAGAAAATGCAATGGTTCGATTAGCACATTACCAACAAAAGTTTAGACAGGGCTATGATGCCAACGTAAAGCTAAGATCTCTAGAGCCTGGTGATTTGGTACTTAGGAAAGTTGTGGGTACTGCAAAGAATCCAGTTTGGAGAAAGTTAAGACCCAATTGGGAAAGGTCATATCGTATTACTTTAGGGGCTGGCATTGGGGCATATTTCTTGGAAGATTTGGATAGTCATGTAATACCACACCCCTGGAATGTAAATAACCTTAAAAGGTACTATTATTAATCAAATCTTTACTTCAATCAATGTGTCAGTTTATTATGTAAAGTTTTTAGAGTTCTCTTAGGTGTTTAAACTTAAATCCAATCATGCCTGAAGTTCTCGGACCAGATGACTTGGGTTAATTAGCACTCGTTTACAATTCTCTTAAGTGTTTAAACTTAAATCCAATCATCCCTGAAGTCCTCGGACTAAATGATTTGGGTTAGTTAACACTCGTTTACAATTCTCTTAAGTGTTTAAACTTAAATCCAATTATACCCGAAGTCCTCAGACCAGATGACTTAGGTTAGTTAGCACTCGTTTACAATTCTCTTAAGTGTTTAAACTTAAATCCAATCATATCTGAAGTCCTCAGACCAGATGACGTTTACAATTATCTTAAGTGTTTAAACTTTAATCCAACCATGCCTGAAGTCCTCGGACCAGATGACTTGGGTTAGTTAACACTCATTTACAATTCTCTTAAGTGTTTAAACTTAAATCCAATCATGCCTGAAGTCCTCAGATCAGATGACTTGGGTTAGTTAGCACTCGTTTACAACTCTCTTAAGTGTTTAAACTTAAATCCTATCATGCCTGAAGTCCTCGGACCAGATGATTTGGGTTAGTTAACACTCGTTTACAATTCTCTTAAGTGTTTAAACTTAAATCCAATCATGCTTGAAGTCCTCAGACCAGATGACTTAGGTTAGTTAGCACTCGTTTACAACTCTCTTAACTGCTTAAACCTGTATCCAATCATACTTGAAGTCTTCAGACCAGATGATTTGGGCTAGTTAACATCTCCATACAGTTATCATTAACGTTTAGATTTATAATGAATCATGCCTGAAATTCTTGGGTGTATCTAACTCTAACTTACAACAGGACTCCTCAGTTGAAAATATGCTTTGCACGCATTCGAGAAGGCCTGTGAAACTTTCATATCACTTATTGCTTTCATTGGTTATTAATAATTCTTGTATAAACCACTCTTCTCGGTATTAATTTAAGTCATTCGCCTCATCAGCCTGATATCATGGTTAAGTTAACCTACACTATCATGATCACAAGTTATAGTTGTTTGCAATAATAGTGAGCCTTATAATATAAGCAGCAAGGACATTAAAAGTAAAAGAGAAATGATTTCATTGATTAAAATAAAATAGTTTGCAAACCCTTACCAAAAAAAAAAAAAAAAAAACTATAGAACAATACAAGTACGAAACAAAAATTCCTAGATATTTAAGTCTTTGTCTAAGCGGCCGAGGGATCAACTGTCTGACTGGGCTGGACAACAGCAACGTCGGGGACTTGTCCTTTAGCCCTTTCTTGAACACCCTCAGATTGTTACTCATACTGTCAGCCAGGTCAGACTCTTTGGTTGCTTCAGTAGTAGCAGGAGGGATCTGGCTGACTAGGGGCTGCTCCAGAGCTTTTGGGAGTTCACGAATATCAGGATCATAGTATATGCTCCCAGGTAGTCTCAAGTCGGACTCTACAGGAACTCCAACAACATCCAGGGCTTTTTCCCAAGTTACATCGCAATACTCTCGGCTGACTGAGGCAAATTGCTCAGTAAGATTGACTTGGGTCTCCTCCACCCCTAGCTGATATGCTGCTTGCCTTTCAACCTCGACTGCCTCCTTGGATAGCTGAGCGTTCTTCTCGGCCAATTTGGCAGTCTCCTCGACTTTTTGAAGCTTGGCACAAAGATTGTTGACCATCTCTCTCTCTGTTGCCAGATTGATTTCAGTTATTCGCAGTACTTTGCGTTGTTCTTCAGCCTGCTTCTCAGTGTTCTTAAGGCCTGCATCCAGACTATCCCTCTGTCTAGTCATTTCTTTCAGCTGCTCGGACAACAAAGAATAGTCCTCCTTCAGATCGCCCAATGACTTTTCTGCTTCAGCACGAGAGTGGGCCTCTGCTTGGGCTTCAATATAGGACTTCTTGTTCCACTCCTCGGCCACATACACTTGCTGAGTAATCTACATAACAAAAGATTTTTTCAATATAGAGCAAAGAAAAGGGTGAAATTAAAAGGGATCAGCACCTTAGTTAAGCAGATTAGTTCACTTACCATGGCTAAATCCCTCTTAAGGGATAGGAAGAGCTCGTATTGGTTGAAGTGCCTATAAGACTTCATGTCCTTTGGAAGAAGAAGTGGTTGCTCCAAGGCTTCGACAACGAGACCTGCCCTTCCCCCATTGTAGTTTCTGAGGGAAGTCTCCTAGGGGATTGGAGCACCATCCAACTCTAGCCTCGGGGACCAAGTGCGAGGTGCTCGGTGCACGTCAGCCACGATGCCCTCGTCTCGGCTCTCTATAGATTGAGCCCTCTTGCTTTGGTGATCTTTAACCACCTTTTGTTGCTTGGTCCCCTTTAGAGGCGCTACCTCCACTTCTTCCTTGTCAGTAAGGGGCCTCTTCTTCTTTGGATCTGGCAATTGCTGTGTACCAAGATCGAAAGGAACTTGGGGAGGTGGTGGAGGAAGCTTAATAGCTGGTTGAGACATTTCGGTCTCTTTGGGCCCAGCTTTTTTTACCTCTGTTCTTCATCAAATCTTTCAAGCTAGCCATATCTTCTTCCTCGTCCGAGGAGTCGTCCGGAACAACAGTTAAAACAGGACGAGCACTAGAATGCCTGTCAAATTCCTCCTCGGCCTCTGAAACTTGTATCACCGGACCCCTTTCTGAAGTCTCTTCTGCAAATTTGAACTTATCGATTTGCTCCTCAAGCGAAGGGGTAGAGGAAGCAACTCTCTCTCATTCTGCAGCCTCTCCCAAAGGAACTTGTTGAACAGGTTGTACGAACTGCAGTATCGCCTGCAGATTTGGATGTGGCATGGGGGCAAGATTAAATGGTGCCAGAAAATGACATCGAGAGACGTCTATTCGGTTGATCCGATGGTCTCCTTGCGTTATGGCGTTGCCGACCGGCTGACAGTCGCTCGGTTTTAGTGTGTAACCAAGAATAAGGGGAACGGCACGGAGTTAACCGTCTTCACTTACAAAGATTTCTGATCTTAGTAAGTAGTTGAGCGCGGCAACGTTCGTAAGGCTGAGCCGAGGAAAAACGTGTGCTTTATCTGTTAACACCACAACAGAATTTAATCAGAAACTTGAAAATATTAATACAAAGAAGAGAAAAACTGTTAAAGAGCAAAGGTCCTAAATCTACTGTTAAGAAACCTAAATCTAGGATGTCCCACCTGGCTCTCCTGGCTGGGTTGGGCAATGAAGACCATCATGCCATGCGCCCGAGACGATCAGATAATTGTCTTTCACCCCTTTATTAGATTTGAGAAGGCAGGAGACGAGCTGAACGACATCGGAGAGGGATTTAAGATAATATTCCGCCCCCTTCTGGCTATGGCACTCGTACATATATACCACGTCAAGCTAGGTGAGTTCTAATCCTAAGTGACGGTTCAAAGCGTCAATCACTCCCAAGATCCTAAAGACATTGGGTGTGCATTGGTCAGGGAAGAGCCTATGGTTACAAAGGTAACTTTGGGTGATAGACCCCATAGGGAGAGTCATTCCTCCTTCTATGAATGCTATCATAGGGATTACGACTTCTCCCTCTCTTCGGTCGGTTAGTACCCTTTCTGGGGGACAATACCTTAGGTTTACTCCCTGTGGTATGCCGTAGGTTTCTTTAAATGCCTCTACTAGGGCAGGACTGTCGACAAGATATTGAAATCTACCCATCCTGGTTTATTAGAAGAAGACACCTAATAACAACTGGGAAATGATAGTGTGAAGACTGTGAACACTGGTCGAAGAGAAGATAAGAGGTTCGAACAAGGAAAACTTACACAAACTAAATCAAAGAATGATCCTTAGACCGTAGAGAGATTCTTATAGGTTCTTGGTAGAAAAAGGATTGACAATTGGAAGAGCTTGGTGGATTTGATTACTCGAGTGCGCTGGAGATTCTGAGAGTTTGTAAAGTAAAAGAAATGTAACCTTCTATGGGGCTTTATATAGGGACAAATGAAATGACAGAAGTTATCCCGCTTAAATGCTGGGAAAAAGCTCACCCGTTGGATCGATAGCCCACCGTTGGCTCCAAGAGACAAAACGCCGCCTGGAGTAATTAATAGAGCTTTGGGAATATGGAAACGATAGTAACAATGATGAAGCGCGTAAACCCATGCTCATACACGTGCGAATTCAAATACTTATGTTGTTAGTTCGTGGCAAATCAAAATCCTATTTTTTCTCCTCGGATGCGAGGGAAAAATTAAAATTTTGAGGGGCTATTGTGGGGGGTAAAAGCCCATTCCTGCGTATTGGGCCTATGGCCCTATTTGAAGATTACTGTATGTCCAAAGAGAAGAAAATGGTTAAGAAGGAGCTCGTGTGGGAAAAGATACCTGGAAATGAACAAAGAGTACATTCTAAAGAGAGCACTAGCTGTCTGAAGAGCTTATTCTCCTCGGATACAAAGAGTTTCGATCAAGCAAGCACCTGGGAGGTTCAAGCGATCTTCCTAGCAACTTCCATGATAAGGACAAACTCTGGGCATGTTTGGAGATGATAAAAACAGAGAAATATCTAAAGGAAAAACTGCTGCCACCGTGTTTAATACACAACAGCAACTTTTCTGGCTGCATTTATGTGGAGAAGACCCCTAAACAGTGTAACTTCAACCACCAACACTTCTGGGGGACTAAAGAGGATACCTGATGTGACATGCACTCACGTGATTGCTTGGATGAAGAACAAGTGTATGATGAAGATGGTCTAGAAGAAGGCTATATAAATGAAAGAGGTCTCTAAAGAAAGGGATCAGAGAAAAAAGGAAGAAGAGGTGGAGAAAGAATTTACTGTAGCCTTAAGAACTGTAGTCACTGTTCAATCAATAATATATCTCTTCGGACGTCAATTCATTTCTCTTTACGTGTATTTTTATGCTAGTTCATATATGGATAATATAGTTAATCGTTGCTAAGTTCACAATCAATCTATCTCTTTCACCCACTCTCTACAAATTCATTGTTTTGGGCTTGTGCTACAAATCCTAACCCTACAATAACATTTATGGTTGGAATACTCAAATATTGTCATTCACAAATCATATAAAAATTATATTTATTATCTTATTATATTTGATAAATTATTTTAACTAAAAAACTAATTAGTCTTACAAAGTTTTAATAATAAAATAAAAATAAAAATAGAGAGAAAATAAGAACTCCCAAATGAATAGTTTAGTTGGATCAATCAGAAACATAATAGCAAACGGTAAAGTATCAAACATAGTCATTTAAAAAAAGAAAAAAAAGGGCCAATCACAGAAATATAAATTTTTTTTTTTTAAAATGATACAATTTTGATACAAAAAACATATTTAGATAGATTTGTTACAAAAAAGTTTTGCAGGGATCATCTATCATAAGAATGAGATAGATAACCATTTTATTTTTTGAATATTTGGAGGCCAAGATTTTTTTTCTTTTTTTTTTTTTCAAAATTTTAAATCTTTTAAATCTAAATATTGTATTTAATTTTTTAAATAAAATAAAATTAGAGGGTCATGGCCTCCCTAGCTAACAAGGGTCTATGTATAATTCCGTCTCTCAGAACATTAAAAAAAAATTATCTTATCTTATAATGATTCATTGGCTTTGCAAATTATAAGTAATAAAACATGATTTGAAAGAGAGAAATCTTATGAATTTGGAATAAGAAATGAAAGACGGTCGACCTTACTTAAACAGGATCTATATTCTATATATGGTTCATACGCCTATAACCTTGATCTCAAAGAAAAGGGATGGCGGTGGAGAGTCTTGAGTAATATTTTACGTTGATGCTGAGATTAGTGACAGTATTGTAACACTATGCATACAGGATGTGCGACACTTTTTATCTTGGCGTGGAAAATCGCGTTACGTATTAGTTTGAGGCCGGAGATCTTTCAACGTAAACGAGAAGAATATAGAGGGTCAAACAGCGTTGGACAAGTACATCTTGCAGCAAGGACAAACAAAAGAAGGTGAGAACGGCGAGATGAGGGTTATACTAGACGGTGCTGGAGCTTTAACAGCTTCATCTATGTCTATTCCTACAGTTACTTCTTCTTATTATACACTATACCTAAGGCTGCCCGTAATTTGTGAGAGTGCAAAACTATTACTTATTGGTAATCAAGTGAAGAAGCGAATAATAGACGAAAAGCGCAATGCGTTGCTGGTGGTTGCTGCACTGCTTGTAACAGTGACCTATCAAGCGGCAATCACCCCTCCTGGGGGACTTTGGCAAGATGATCTGTTCGGACCCAATACCACAGATACATTCTTCCATGGGGAATATTATCTGTTAAAACTGAATACCACAGCAGCACATATAGCAGGGTCAGCCATTGCTACGACATCAGAACTTTTTTTGTTCTTCTTTTTTAATTCTCTGATATTTGTGCTCTCAAACGTAATAATGGTTGTCCTCGTTCCACCATTCGAAATCATTGGTTTCTTATTAAGCGGAGTCTGTCTTATCCTCTGTTTATGCTATTTGAATTCATTGCTACTCATATTCCAGGCTCCAGATTGGACCGCTTGTTATTGTTCTCTTTTTACCGATCATTGCCTTGATGGTACCACTGGCAGCCGCTTTATTCTTTAACGCTTTGCCCTTTGGACGTAAAGGGATACGTGCTTTGCGGAATCTTATACGGAACGATTGAAAAAGGAAAAAAAGCCGAGCTTGGAGCTGTAAGCATCTAGAATGTGTGTCGATTTGTATTTTTGTTTACTAAAATTTAGCTAATTTAGGCATGGTTGGAAGTACCCGACGTCATCTTTGAATATAATGTATGTATAATATTATTGCAGTAAAGCAGTTAGCAGTCTGATGACTCTGATTGCCATCTCTGTATTTGTTTTGTTTTTTTTGTTTTGTTTTGTTTTTTTTTTTTTTTTTTTTTTTTTTTTTGAGTTTGCAATCAGATTCCTCACACCCTGTCACACACTTAAATGGAAAAATCCACTTGCGTGGACTCAAAATTTATCATCTTTCAGCTAATATATATTTTTTAATAATCCCATTATCCTCTAGTTGGTACTATTTGCTTTGTAAATTTCACATGTTAAGACAACTTTGTCAAAACACAGGCCACCAATCTTGGCAAAAACTACTAATTCTCTCTTTCAATTAAGTCCATTCAAATTCAACGTACAATCGCCCGTTACATGAAATATAAAATAATTTTAATTCCTAGGTGTAGGACGTGACGACCTTCAACTAAACGTACATTCCAAAAGGAAACCAAGATTTGGTTATCATTCACAGTGGGTATTAGTAACCTTAACAGACCAACTCGGTTTTGGCTAGGGACTTACACAGTTACGCGTTACAACTAGGTGGGACCTTCCTGCTTTACCCTCATCACTATTTGATCCCATTAAAGAAGTCAATTATATGCTCTCATCATTATTTGATCCCATTAAAGAAGTCAATTACATGCTCTACTAACCAGTATTTTTCATGCTGGTACTCAGGCCAGTACAAAAACACTTCAATTTCATCTTGGTTTAAATTAAAATACCAGCTATTCCAGAGTCGTTCTATTTTCTCCTCCAAAAAAAAAACAAAAACAAAAAAAAAACTATACTAGAGTCAATTCAACTGTATTGGAGAAACTTTCGGCCAAATTGATCAATAAAATATTAAGGACAAATTTTAACAACAAAATTGGTTGTAACCTAATATTATAGTCTTACTTAATAAAATAAATATGATTACATATTTTGAAAATTTAACTGTTGAATTGCATGTTCTTTACGCTCTTTATATACATATCAAATCATGTGTCAATTGAATATTATTTACTATATGATCTATAAACTTATATTTTATGCATAATTTTAAATTATAAAAAATTGTAATTTAAATAATTTATTGATGATATAGCTATTATGAGTTTTTAAACCCCTTAAAACACAACCAGATTAACCTAATTAATTAGCCAAGTGATTACTTAGTCAAATTATCATATTTAGGTTAACACAAATATATCATATCAATATAAAGTACGAAAAACAAAGAACACAAAAATATAATGACCCAAGAAAACCAAACCGGTAAAAAACCTGGAGAGGATTTAACCTAGCTATCCTCAAGGTAAAACAGCAAAACCACTGTGAAAAAATTGAAGTTTGTACAATAGCAACTTAGACCACTAACATCCTAATGCTACCCCGTGTAGAAAACTTATTACCACAACCACGAGACAGCTCCGAGACCACGGACTCCTTCTTTCTTTGGCCTTTGCAAAACATAAACACCCACATTTGTGACTTTGAGATCCCACTCAAAGGTTTAGCAACACAAACTCTCTTGTTTGTAACTCTAAGACCATCCTTGAAGGTTTAGATCATCAGCACCTTCGATGACTAGAGAAGGCAACAACTTCTACAACACCGAATCATGAGATTCTTCAAGTAATAATACCGGTAGAAAATATGAGAGAGCTTTTTAGGTACAAATCCTAAATACTGAAGAGGAACACTCTTCTCTCTTTGAAAAGCCTCATAAAAACGTGCTTAAGGTTTCCTTTATATACTGGGAGAAGTAGATCTAAAACCTTAATCCTTAATGGGCTTGGGCTTGGGCTGAGTTGAAAAATTCTGTAGAAAAAAAATCTGCACGACTTTCGATTGATAGAGTCTAATTCTTGATCGATTGAGCCAAACAGAATTGCACACTCAATTCTGTGGTATCTCGATTCCAGCTTTACATAAAAACATACTTTGAGCAAGTGTAAAACAAGACATTTTGATCATGGTTTACCAACATTACAAATTGAAGTTCTAATACATTAGTTCTTAATTCCTTAGAACCTAACAAACTCTCCCTTTAGCAATCCATGACAAAACACAAACTTAAACAAAATGCTCAAAGTTACATAAAAACAGCCCATTACAAAAATATTGCCTAATACAACAAATCCAACCTAACTACTATCGATCAGTTGCAAGTGTAGACAGCAGCATGACTAAATCAACCTGTATATTTCCTGAAACACTCAACAAACGTATAAATGCATGTGTGGAAAGTACAAGTAAAACAAAATAACTTCTTGATTTCACATAACACAAAATAAAGACATATATCATGAATAACCTCATAAATATAAATCAATAAGCAATGTGAAACAAGAAACAGAAATAAAAACATAAGTAAACTAACTCTCCCCCTAAGTTAGATACATCAAAAAAAATTTATATTCTCCCCCTTTCAAAAACACTTTCAACTCCCCCTAAACAAAACAAACATGATTCCCACATTTCAACTATTTCTCCCCCTTTTTGTCACGTATTGACAAAGACAGCTCAAACATACATGACAAAGGATAAGAGAAAATAGAGAATCGAAGGGACAAAATAATTCAGATCTATAGAAAATAGAAACAACTCTCCCTATGAACAACAAAGTTTAAAAAAAACAAGCTTCTCCTCCTATAAAAATAGGAAAAACAAAACAAGTTTTTAGGAAAAACAGTTTTGGAGAAAATATAGGAGGTGGGGAAAATAAAGCAAACAAACCAAACTTAAAAAAAAAAAAATGAGGATTCACTTGAAGAAAAAAAATATTCTCTCTTTCAATATATGCAAACTTGACACTATGTGACCCATAAACAGTTGCATGAGTAGAGAAATATTTGCACATTGATTATCCATCATATCTCTTAAGAAAAATATTTTTTTACAATTCACACACAAAAAAATAGCATGTACTAAAATGTACAAAACTCAAATATTAATCAATCAATTTTTAAATCAAGTTGAGTACCTAATTTAGCAAAGTGTATGCATATTATGTGTGAAAACAATGAGAGATATGACTGCAACACTGCAAGATGGATACAAAACAATGCAATGCATGTGAATCTTAAACATAAATGATGCATGAAAAAAAATAGATTGGTCAAATACTTAAAAACTGAAAATTTTTCAGTTTCGATCGATCGAGCATCGATCGAATACCAATCGAGTCATGCAGATTCAAACCAAAGATTTAAGCGCAATTTTGATTGGTCGAGCAATAGGTTCGATCGATTGAAAATCTGGAAAAATCAATTTTTTGAAAAACAGAGCATTTTAATGCAAAAACTCCTTAAAGCACATTGTTTCATGAATGAAATGCATGAGTATGAGATTAAAAGGTTTTCAAAAACACTTGAATTCAACCCAGATCTTCCACAAACAAGATTTTCAATCAATTTGTCCTCAAATCTCAAATTTTAAACACATTTTGCATTAAGATCAAGGAACTTTGAATCTTGGATGGTCAAAACAAGATCACACACAATATAATGTATGAAGTTTAGCAAAGAGTAACTTGTGTAGTGTGTGCAACTAGTAAAAGCTTGAGATACATGTGAGGTAATATGTGAATAGAAATCAAGCACAATTTCTACAAAATTCATCACATATAATTTGAAAGAGACTATCACCTAAAGAGTTACATCATATAACTTCCACATCTCCTAGAATAAAAGCTTGCAATCATGTCAGTTTCTTGATTTGCCTCATATTGTACACACCAATTTTAATTGAGTAGAAACTTATTAAAATAGCCGGGATAATGTACACACCAATTTTATTTGATTGATTTAACTTAAAATCCAATAATGTACACACCAATTTTAGCATTTAAACTGAGGCTACATCTTATGTTCTTTTTGTGCATGTGCTACACTTTCTCGAACACAAAATCTTCGGATATGCACTAAGGTGTTCATGATTGGCTAGTAAACAGTGGCGAGATGGTTATTTATACATTTCTCAATAAGTTCAAGTACGACAATCAAAGACATATGACTTCAAGATCTAGAAAAAATGATCAAAAACTATAAACATCTCCCACACAACATGCACTACAAAGCTCAAACTAGAAAAGTGCAGTAAAATAAGCTTATCCAAGCTAAACAAGGTATATAAACTTGTTATGTAAAGATAATATGGCCAATCCTTGATTATAAATCCAAGATGTGAAATGCAAAACACAAAAATCTTTTTAGTTTTAAAAAAAAATTATGACCAAAAACAAAAAGCACACGTTATGTTAAATGAACAATGCAAATGCAATGCATGATAGTGCTTAACTAAGCTATAGAGGGTACACAAACAAAAAATATTAATTTCTTAATTAACCCTTGAGTACATGTACAAATTAGTACATACTCACACAAATTCAAAAATAGCTTAGCACTTATATAACGCATACTATTCAAGTTTCTCCACAATGTCAAGCATGTTTTAAATCAAGAGAGAGATATCATAATTCATATAATCCTCAAAACAAATAAAACAAGACACAAAATAAAATATTTTTGTCTTTTTGAAAATTTTCAATGTTTTTGGATTTTTTTTTTTTTTTAACAAAAAACAACCTAAAAAGCAAAACAACCAAAAGCAAAAACAAAACATGTCCACAAACAATTGAAAGAATTAAATCAGGGACAACTAAACAACACTCACATTAGAGAATCTTTTCTCACCCATATAGCACGAGTCTTCGGCTTTGTAGATAAAAATCCATGTGAAACAAAGTGTATTTGAGGGATTACACCAATATTTAGAGAAAAACTGAAATCCTGCAAATTTCTTTTACAAGCCAACAAGCTTAAATTTTTCAAAAGCATATGAAACAATTTATTTGGACTTATGGCAGGAGAAATATCATCACATATCCTAGATTGAAATACATAATGCTTAAATTTTAATTTATGAAAATTAGGACGAATGTGACCAGAGACACCACAAAAATGACAAACAGGAACAAATTTAGGAATATCAGTATTCCTAACAAATCTAGTCTCAGATTTTGGTTTTTGCCTCAACAAAGAACAATTTGGTCTAATATGACCAACAACACCACAAAGGTGACAAATAGGCACAAAAACATATTTATTAAGCTCTCTAACAGTAGGTTTAGACATATGCTTAGAAACTTCAATGTCAACATCAAAACTTTTATCTTTGTCTAGCAAAATAAAACTTTTCTTTATTATTCCTCTTGAAATGAGGGATATAAACTTAGTTTTAAGCTTTAGAGAAACAGAAACACTTCTATTATCAATAGCAAGCTTGGTACTAGTCAAATTTTCAATTTTAGCTTTAGATTCAACTAACTCTTGAGACGAAATTTTCAATTTTCAATTTCATCTTCTAATCTTGAGAGGAAATTTGATTTCTCAAAAATTTATTGTTTTTATTAGATTCATCTAATCTAACAACCAATTCCTCTTTTTCAAGATTAGCCAATTTTAACTCTTCCTTGAATTTTTTAGAAATTTTCATAGATTTCAATAATTCCACACAGAGATTTTTACAGGCATCAATAAGATCAACAGAAACAACAGTGTCCTTTTTATTCAGATCATCACAATCAAAAACAAAAGTATCCAAGATAACAGGGGTCAAGGATCAGCTCTTATATCAAAAGATCTAAAACAAAAGAGCTATCTACTCTGATACCACTTGTGAGTTTTTAGACCCCTTAAAACACAATTAGATTAACCTAGTTAATTAGCCAAGTGATTACTTAGTTAAATTATTAGATCTAGGTTAACACAAATATATCATATCAATATAAAATGCGAAAAATAAAGAATACAAAGATATGATGACCCAGGAAAACCAAACCGGTAAAAAACCTAGGGAGGATTTAACCTAGCTATCCTCGAGGTAAAATAGCAAAACCACTATGAAAGAATTGAAGTTTGAACAATAGCGACTTAGACTACTAACATCCTATTACTACCTTGTGTAGAAAACTTACTACCATGACCACGTGACAGCTCCAAGACCACGGACTCCTTCTTTCTTTGGCCTTTGCAAAACACAAACACCAACGTTTGTGACTTTGAGATCCCACTCAAAGGTTTAGTAACACAAACTCTCCTGTTTGTGACTCCGAGACCACCCTTGAAGGTTTAGATCATTAGCACCTTTGATGACTAGAGAAGGCAACAACTTCTACAACACCGGATCATGAGATTCTTCAAGTAATAATACCGGTAGAAAACATGAGAGAGCTTTTTAGGTACAAAACCCTAAATACCAAAGAGGCACACTCTTCTCTCTCTAAAAAGCCTCATAAAAACGTGCTTAGAGTTTCCTTTATATACTAGAAGAAGTAGATCTAAAACCCTAATCCTTAATGGGCTTGGGCTGAGTTGGAAAATTCTGCAGAAAAACAATCTGCATGACTTTCGATCGATGGAATCTAATTCTTGATCGATCGAGCCAGATAGAATTGCACACCCAATTCTGCAGTAACTTGATTCCAACTTTACATAAAAACATACTTTGAGCAAGTCTAAAACAAGACGTTTTGATCATGGTTTGCCAACATTACAAATTGAAGTTCTAATACATTAGTTCCTAATTCCTTAGAACCTAACAACTTTTAATCTTCAATTTTCTAGAAATTTTGCAAGCATAGAGTATATTAAAAAAAAAAGATGTAACCCAATGGTGAATTTGTCAAAATTCACCTCTAATAAAAAGATATTGAGTAAAGTTGTAGTCTTTAGTTACGACCAATTTTGTAGTTAAACTTTGTACAAATATTAATCTATCAAAAACAAATAGCCCACATCATCACACTATCACATTTTTTATTTATTAACCATCCGTTATTCTAATTTTGTTGCCCAAATCAAATTTGTTTCTTTCTAATTTTGCTAAGTGATTACTCAAGAAAAAGAAAAAAAAATGCTAAGTACACCCCTGCGTGACAAATTGACAATCCACCACTACACCCACGTGTCAATTGAGTGCACAATTTGACTGTTCAATCATTTTCTGGGGATAATTACAGATTACCTACCTGTGGTTTTGCCCGAATTTAACTTACCCACCCGTGATTTTATTTTAGGCATTTTAGATAGTAATCAATCACAATTTCTACATTATTCATCACATAAATTTGAAAGTAACTATCACCTAAAAAGTTACATCATATAACTCTCATATCTCCTAGAAAACAAGCTTGCAATCATGTAAGTTTCTTGATTTACCTCATAATGTACACATCAATTTTATTTCAATTTGAATTTATTATACCCAAAAAATGTACACACCAATTTTATAATTTAAACTGAGGCTACACCTTATGTTTTATTTGTGCATGTGCTACACTTTCTCAAGCATAAAATCATATGATATGCACTAAGGTATTCATGATTGGCTAGTAAACAGTGGTGAGATGGTTATTTATGCATTTTTCTTAGGATTTTTTAGTCCTTACAATCAAAAGCATGTGACTTCAAGATCAAGATCATGTAATCAAAAACTATAAACAACTCCCACACAATATGCACTACGAAGCCAAAACTAGCAAGGTGCAATAAAATAAACTCATCCAAGCTAAACAAGATACATAAACATGTTATGTAAAGATAATATGGCCAACCTTGATTACAAATCCATGATATGTAATACAAAACACAAAAATCTTTTTAGTTTAAAAAAAAAAATTTATGACCAAAAACAAAAAGCACAAATTATGCTAAATGAACAATGCAAAGCTATGCATGATAGTGCTTAACTAAGTTATAAAGGGTACACAAACAAGAAATATCAATTTATTAATTAACCCATAAGTACATATACAAATTAGTATATGCTCATACAAAATCATAAATAGCTTGGCACATATATAACACTTACTATTCAAGTTTCTCCACAATGTCAAGCATGTTCTAAATCAAGAAAGAGATATTATAACTAATGTAATCCTCAAAACAAATAAAACAAGACACAAAATAAAATATTTTTGTCTTTTTGAAAATTTTCAATGTTTTTGAATTTAAAAAAAAAATAAAAATAAAAATAAAAAAATAAAAAATAAAAAACCTAAGAAAATAAAAACAACCAAAAATTAAAAGAAAACATGTCCACAATTAATTGAAAGAATTAAATCAAGGACAAGTATACAACACTCACCTTAGAGAATCTTTTCTCACCCATATAGCTCGAGCCTTCAGCTTTGTAGGTGAAAATCCATGAGAAGCAGAGTATATTTGAGGAATTACACCAATCTTCTGAGAAAGACTAAATTCCTGCAAATTCCTTTCACAAGCCAACAAACTTAATTTTTTTCAAAAGCGTATGAAACAATTTATTTGGACTTATGGTAGGAGAAATTTCATCACATATCCTAGATTGATACACAAATAGTTTAAATTTCAATTTATGACAATTAGGACAAATGTGACTAAAGACACCACAAAAGTGACAAACAGGAACAAATTTAGGAACATCAATATTCCTAACTATTAGGACATATGTGATTCAATGTTAGGAACATATGTCACTATTTTATGTAATTAGCTAATCATTTGACAAAACGTACTTTACTTGTAATTGGGTAGATCTAAGATGTATTTAATACTTCAAGAAACCTTATTTCAAGTTCAAGTGTTAAAGTCAGGCAAGTCTGTCCAAGAATTATGGAATGATTGTTGGATTTTAAAACTCGACAACTAGCATCTATCGAGGTTTAAAAGCTGCTGAAGCCTGTGGCTTGACAGCTAGCTCGATAGATAGGGTATCTATCGAGGTTTATGAAATTCAGATTTTCTGTTCTGTTTCTCATTCAATCTGTGAGTATGTGTTTAGGCTTTCTTTTCTCACAACCCTAAACATATATAAAGATTATTATAAGGACTGTCAAAGGTTACACAAGTTACATAAGTGTGAAACAAAGTCTTGTTCATGCAAATTGTGACTGGAGACAGAATTTGCCCTAGTTCATCTTTCTCTTGAAGAAGCTACTGTGTTTGTACACTGTAAGGTTTTGTGACCAAAGAGTTTCTTGATTTTCATCATCTGGATGAACTGAAAAACTTTGCAGTCAACATCCTTCTCAAGTTGGTGATTAAGTTACGTAGTGGGATCCATGCATTTATTGGTTAGTCACGTACTGGGAGCCGTGCATTGAAAATGAGAGATTTTCCCTATAGAACAAGTCCAATTGGGTATTGGGGTAAGGGTTCAAATGTAGGTTGGTATAAGGTACTGGAATTCCTTTACTTGTAACCACTTGTTTTGATAATAGTGGATTCTCAGGAGTGATGACCTTAAAATCACTCGGTGGGGTTTTTGTCATGTAGGTTTTTCCCTATTTGTAAACAAATCACCATGTCAATTTATTTTCCACTGCATATTTTAGTTAATTGGTGATTTGTTTGTGCTACCACGTACTAGTGGATGTTAATTTGATTAATTAATAAACTTGGCTAATTAATCAATTAATTCATCACAAGGGGTAAGTACATTTTTGGCCTATCACTAACAACAAATCTAGTCTCAGATTTTGGTTTTTGCCTCAACAAAGAACAATTTGGTCTAATATGACCAACAACACCACAAAGATGACAAGTAGGCATAAAAACATATTTATTATGCTCTCTAACAGTAGGTTTAGACATAGGTTTAGAAACTTCAGTGTCAACATTAGAATTTTTCCTTTGTCTAACCTAGCAAAATAAGTATTTTCTTTATTATTCCTCTTGAAAGGAGGGATATAAACTTTCTCAGTTTTAGGCTTAAGAGAAACAGAAACACTTTTGTTATCAACAGCAGGCTTGGTATTAGTCAAATTTTCAAGTTTAGCTTTAGACTCAACTAACTTTTGTTCCAAGCTTTTCATCTTTTCATCTTGAGAGGAAATTTGATTTCTCAAAAATTAATTCTTGTTATTAGATTCATCTAATCTAACAACCAATTCCTCTTTTTCAAGATTAGCCAATTTTAACTCTTCCTTAAATTTCTTAGCAATTTTCAATGATTTAGATAATTCCTTACAAAGAGTTTCTCAAGCATCAAAAAGATCAATAGAAATAATAGTATCCTTTTTATTCAAAACATCACAGTAAAAAACATAAAGACACTTCAAATTATCCATGATAATAGGGATTAAAGATCAACTCTTAGATCAAAAGATCTAAACACTAGAGCTAACTCGTTCTAATACCACTTGTACGATTTTAGATCCCTATAAAACACAAGTTATTTGACCTAGTTATTTAGCCAAGTGAATACTTAGGTTTATTATTCAGACGCATAGCATGAACAACAACCTAAAAACGTGGCTAGGGTTTTTCCTTTTATACTTAAGGCAAAACGTAAAACCCTACACGTCATATAAACTTGGGCTAAGTTGGAAAATTCTGCAAAAAAAAAAAAAAAATTTGCACGAGCTTTGATTGATCAAGTCTAATTTTTTATCGATCGAGCTTTGTAGATTTACACAATAAATCCTGCAGTACACTCGATTCCAGCTTTGCACATAAACACACTTTGAGTAGCCTAAATCTAGACTAAACGTTTTGATCATGGTTTGTCAACATTACATATTAAATTTCTAATACATTAGTTCCTATTTTCTTAGAACAGAACACAACAACTATACCTTTTATTTTAGAAGGAAAAGGATCCAAATTCTTTTGAAACTAGGTGTAAAAGAATTTTTTTTTTTCTCCCCTTTAGCTAAAGCTAGGTACCGAGTGAAATGTTTGGAAAATATTGAAGGGAAAAAATCCATGAATATAATTTACCTAAGTGAGAAATGAATAGAAATAAATAAATAAATAAAAAATAAAAATAAAAACATAGAGTGAGAAGCTAGTAGAGCAAGGCGCTGCTAACTGTAAAGATAGAATAAATTGGGAAAAGAGGGAATAAAGTTAGAAGAAAATGATGAACTATGAGGATTTTAATTTTTTTTTAAGAAATCCATGTCGGACCCTCATATCTACGTGGGAGTCTTGTTGTGGAATTCAGTAAGCTTTGCAATGACTAGCCGACCTTGACTTGCATCTCTCTAAAACCAAATTTCCTTCCCCAAATAAGAAACCAAGGCCGGCGGTTCCTTCTTTGATCATGACTTAAACCTTGACTTACTAGTTTAATGTATTCTTAAAAATATTTTTGTACACCCTGCTTAAATCTTGCACATCCTGACCACCCTCACAATTAATAAATACCCTTTATTTCTCAAAAAAAAAAAAAAAAAAATTCAATACCCTTCCTTCGTTCAAGTTTAATTTAATGTTGATAGTTTTAAAAACTATGTAATTTTTTATTTAAAGGACTGTATTAATTGATGCTCCTTTAAAAAGCTAGATTTTCTAAATAGGACTGACAAAATAAAACAGAGAAACTATTACTCTAAAGTTGGCTTGTCGTGGAGCACAATCTAAACCAAAAAGAAATAAAATTTCAAAACCAGTCAAAACCATCTAGAAAAAGAATCTAAAATTTGTAGACGACTTTAGTTCAACTAATATTTTTTTATATCTTCAACTAAAAGTCCAAAATTCAAAAATCATTTACCTTTATCTATCAAATTATCACGAAGAAAAAAAATGAAAAAAAAACAAAAAGTACTAAAAGAAAAGTTCTAATGATGTGACTTTTGAAGTCGTCCCATTGTCCCAAACAAATATGATTAGGCAATCAGTTTCCCTCTCCCAAAAAAAAAAAAATATATATATATATATATATATTAAATAATAATAATAATAATTTTTTAAGGACAAAATTTAATTATAAAATTTGTTATAGGCTATGCCTATTGTAAGGACTCAACTTGGATTAACCCTGAGTGATGGGTTTTTAGCCCAATAAGCCCAAACAATAAATTTATAGAGAGTGGGTTGACAGGTTTAAGTGCTGGCCGTCGATCACCATGCACGAACTTTTCTTATAAAAAATGCTAAGTGTTTCCTTACAAATGGGGGAATGCTCCTCGGCCTGTGGCCGAGGAGGCCTTAATGTTCTCTCCTCTTTCTTTTATCCCCCCCTTCTTTTTGCTTTACTAGCTTTTCTTTTATAGTTTTCATCTTCCTATCTCCTGCTTCCATCTGTTGATCGTCTATTCGCTTTTCTTCTGGTCGTCCGTCCCATCAGAGGCCTTATCGGCACTCAAGTGGCTCACTCTAATCAACGTTATCCTGCCAAGGGGTTACCTCCCCATTAATGCGGCCAGGGGGGTTAGTTGAGTGCATTAAATGCGAGAGTGACAGCTTACTTTGGGGTTAGCCTCTCCCCAAAATCACCTTTGTCAGGCCGAGGACAAGGTATCCTCGACGTGGATCTAGGAAAATAGGCTCTCCCCCTCTCTCTCAAAAATAGCTTGTGCTCCTCGGCATGGGCCTTGGGCCTGCTATATGATGGGCTGAGACTATCAGGCCTATGGGCCCCACAATAGCCCCTCAAAACTCTGCTGCACGTTCCCTCGAACGGGGAGGAGGGTTTTGATACATGCGGGTCCACTGGACGAATTGCCCCACTTCAGTTTATACTGATGCTGGCGGCTTCTTGACTGCCCGATGCGCATTTTTAGCGTTTCGAGACTTAATGGGTGCCTACATTAAATTTTGGCGGCACCACGTTTCCCACTTTCAACGGCATGATCTTCTGCTTTTATGAGCAAGCGGTTTCATTTGGAGAAATTAAGGGAGAGTACAAATACTTGTTTGAATCGCCTGGTTTCATCATTTTCGCGCTTATAATTATTGATGCATATAGTTTGAATCTGGTTCGACTGGCATACTATCTGAAGGGTATCGTCATACTTATGTAAGTCTTCTTTTTCTAGTGACCCCAAATTTCCTTGATTTCATTCTTCCTTTTCTCTTTTAGAGCTTTTAGTTGTCTTTGGGGAATGGGTAAGTTTAAGAAGTTGGCCGAGTCCGATGAGATGATGAACAAATTCATTGTTGACTATGGAATACCCAATAATGTGAATTTGAAGTACTACGAAGAAGGAGAGTAGTACCTTAGGAGGAGAGAGGGTGAGGTCGTGATCCCAATAGTCGCTTTTGTAGAAGGAGGGATGAGAATCCCTATGAGGCCGGTGACCCTCAATTACCTTAGGCATTTCCTCCTGGCTCCTACTCAGTGTGCCGTGAATGTATTTAGGATACTAGGGTGTGTAGATACCCTGAATGAGAAAATGGGGCTGAGACTGACTCACCATGATGTGAATTGGTGTTACAACCTTCATCACCTGAGGGGTAAGACATATTATATGAAGACAAGGGACGATAGGGTTCGTCTTATCCAGTGTCTTCCTGATTCCAATAAGGGGTTGAACCAAGATTTCCTCATAGTGTCGGGAGAGTGGCACGACGGCTTTCATTACCCCACCGTAGAAGGGGAGCCAGGTAGGGCATCCGAAATACAAGATAATCTAGGTCTCAGCACTTTCAAGTTTTATACTTGTATACTCGATTTGGTTGACTAACCATAGGAATTTCGCTTTTCTTTTCACAGATCCACACGCCTTTGCACGTCACTTCCACCTAGTTAATAAAGCGGATTTGGAAACCGTTCTCAGGTCGGAACTTTTCTTGAACGAACCTGACAACCAAGTCAGAGCTGCTCATAAAATCCTCGGGTGCGACCCAGCTCAGACGTCATTCCCTGTTCCGCAGCACGTAATTAGAGCTCGTGATCCTCGGCTTACGCAGATTACCGTGGTGGAGAGCGGTTTTTCTTTTACTGGGGGGTCTTACATACCTGAAGGTATTCCACTATCAGGTCCCTCTTCATCCCGGCAAGTAACGGTGGCCGAGAAAGGACCATCTAAGAAAGCAAGGGAGGTGGTTGAATTGAGTTCCTCCGAGGACGAGTATAGTGTGTTTGACTTAGTTGATCAGCCCGAGGATCCTCCCGGTGACCTAGGAGATCCTCACTTGTCCGAAGCCGATCTTCAGACCTTAAAAGTTGGTACCCAGGCTGAGATGGGTTTAAAAAGACAGCCCAAAACCAATTTTCTTGACCTGCTTGAAGGCGGTTCCAAGAAGGATGTACCAGGGGAGTCGCAGTCCCAGCCCCCAGCACCTCAGCCCCGGATTCCAACCATGCAAACTAGGTCGTCCTCCATTCCTACAGTAACTGCCCCTCCTACTGAGTCTCCTGATCCGAAAAGGAAAAGACTTTCTAAGGGTAAGGAGCCAATGGATGGGAGCAAATCTTATTCTTCGCCCGATGAGGGTAGGACTCGCAGACCTCCAAAGCAATTGAAGCTCGGTGATCAAAGGAAGAGCAAGAAGGCCATCCAGCAGCCCCAGGCCCAAGCATGGCTGCCTGCTGCCATGCTCCATGATCAGCCCCTAATGGATAACGCGTCGATTCGAGAGTCTCAAGGAGACGAGGGGGCTGAGCGCTCTGTGGAAAAGGCAGCGGAAGATGCTTTCGCAGAAGGGGTGGCTAAGACTGAAGCCATCCTTCGGGCTCAAGTTCCTGCGGTATGCAGGCATTATTGTTCTCAAACCTGGCATGAAACCCTCAAACAAGCAGGGGTTGATGCCTCGTCTGATCTTAGAAAGGAGGACAGGGTATATTACCCTACTGCCATTCGCGAGATTGCACCTGCTGCTCCTGAGGAGGGATCCTCACTACCATCGGTTGAAAGTCAGGATAGGACCACTGAGGATGTGCCGTTAACTGGTCAACCATCCGAGGAGGTTGAGCCCCAAAGAGTGTTGGGGGAAGTTGCAACCGAGGGTCAGGGAATGCCACAAGACATGGCAAGTCCTCCAGCGGACCTTTTGAAATCGAGCCCTTAGGCCTTGGCCCAGACCTTTTGATTTACTTATTGATTTAATTTGCTCATTGAATTGAGGAGACTAGTATACGGCGTAGGATGAATTTGTTTGTCTTCTCTTTTATCTCATTTTGTTTCTTGCCTCAGTGGCGTTGTAAGGGAATTGTATACTTTCTTTTTGAATTTGAATACGTAATACTTCTCTTCCAACTAATGATATTTTCTTTTCTTTTGTTCACTTTACTATTGTACTCTGCTCAATATTCGTACTTTATTCTGGAGTTTGCCTCATGAAACCATCTGTTATCCTTCGAATATAAATCTAAATACCACAGTATAGCTTGATTCTAATTAACGCTCTAGTTTTTATCGAGACGGTTATTTTCTCTATAGGTTTGAGTCCGAGGACCATGCAACACTCTGGTTATGCCCAGTACTTCTATTTTTCTATAAGTATTTAGTTTTCCATAGGCTTGGGTGCGAGGACCATGCAATACCTTGGTTCTGTCTACCACTTCAATTTTTCCTGTAAGTATCTAGTTTCCCCATAGGTTCGGGTCCGAGGACCATACAATACCTTAGTTCTGTCTAGTACCCAGGTATAATGGTGTGTGTAGTTTTACCATAGGTTTGGGTCCGAGGACCATGCAATACCTTGGTTCTGTCTACCACTTCTATTTTTTGTAAGTGTTAGATATAATCGGTGTGTGTAGTTTTACCATAGGTTTGAGTCCGAGGACCATGCAATACCTTGGTTCTGTCTACCACTTCAATTTTTCCTGTAAGTATTAGATATAATCGGTGTGTGTAGTTTTACCATAGGCTTGAGTCCGAGGACCATGCAATACCTTGGTTCTGTCTACCACTTCAATTTTTCCTGTAAGTATTAGACATAATCGGTGTGTGTAGTTTTACCATAGGCTTGAGTCCGAGGACCATGCAATACCTTGGTTCTGTCTACCACTTCAATTTTTTCTGTAAGTGTTAGATATAATCGGTGTGTGTAGTTTTACCATAGGTTTGAGTCCGAGGACCATGCAATACCTTGGTTCTGTCTACCACTTCAATTTTTCCTGTAAGTATCTAGTTTCCCCATAGGTTTGGGTCCGAGGACCATACAATACCTTGGTTCTGTCTAGTACCCAGGTATAATGGTGTGTGTAGTTTTACCATAGATTTGGGTCCAAGGACCATGCAATACCTTGGTTCTGTCTACCACTTCTATTTTTTGTAAGTATAGGTTTGTCCTCAGATCGCTTTACTGGAGATGATTACTCTTTGCGTCAGATTACGATCTTTACACGTGGCATTGATCTCACCTCTAACTTGAGGCCCCATCTTTTTTATTTAAGAAGCACCCCCTGTCTGTTCGTGTTCCGAGCTCAACGCTCCGGTGCGCGAAACGCGCCTTCATTAATGTCCTCGTAAATTGACACGAGTCCAACCGTCCATGGCCTCCTTGGAAATTGGGGACTTCATTACTGATCCAGCTGATAATACCATTTTCGAACTCTGCATGAATTAATTCTCACCAAACTCCCATCCTCTATATAAAGTAAGGTGATGGTTCCTCCACAACCCATGAACCTCTCAACACAAACAGAACAAAACACTTTCTTCCAACTTCCCATGCCCTTTTAACAACCCCGCCGGAATTGTCACCGGGACTGACAAAAACCGGTATGGCCGCAACCCCCACTGGGCTTTCGGTGCGGCAGAGTCTAGGCGTAACCCTGATGGTGCCCTTCGAGGTATCCCAGAGGGATGTTGCTAGAGAACCTAACGTCTTTCCTCGGAGCACACCCCCGACGAGGAAAGCGTGCGAATTCACCTCATGGGCGGTGCTCGAGTGTTGCCGTCTCCAATGGCCAACACTCGAGAGGAATGGAGAGAACCGAGGGAACATCATGGGGGAGGGTATCCTAGAGCCCCTGCGTCTGCTCCTCTCTTTGTTCCAGCTCCGCCTAGCCGAGGAGGGAGTGGTTGGGGGCCTGAGGGCATGATTGTCCTTCACCTCCTCCACCGTGTGTCAAGCTCTCCCATTCTCTTGGTGCCAAATAAAAGCACGAGTTGACACTTCCCTCCGGCTAGTCTTCTCTTAAGGCGGCTCCACCTGGGCCTCTGATTGTAGGAGTAGCTAGGAATAGCAGGTGGCTATTAGCTCGTAAATTTACTTGTAAAACAGGCCTACCTGAGCCTCTGATTGTAATATGTAATTTTTCTATGTATGAATTAACAATATCAAGATCTTTTTTTTTTTTTTTTTTTTGCTACCAAATCTTCTATATTATTTATTATTATTATTTTTTTTTTTACTGTAAAACGAATACTTAGAACTTAGAACTCTTATCTTTTTCAATATACTGCAAAACGAATACTTAGAACTTAGAACACTTATCTTTTTCAATCTACTGCAAAACGAATACTTAGAACTTAGAACACTTATCTTTTTCAATCTACTGTAAAACGAATACTTAGAACTTAGAACACTTACCTGATGCGCCGGCCAGCACCTTAATCCTTCCCACAGACGGCGCCAATTGTAAGGACTCAACTTGGATTAACCCTGAGTGATGGGTTTTTAGCCCAATAAGCCCAAACAATAAATTTATAGAGAGTGGGTTGACAGGTTTAAGTGCTGGCCGTCGATCACCATGCACGAACTTTTCTTATAAAAAATGCTAAGTGTTTCCTTACAAATGGAAGAATGTTCCTCGGCCTGTGGCCGAGGAGGCCTTAATGTTCTCTCCTCTTTCTTTTATCCCCCCCCCCCCCTTCTTTTTGCTTTACTAGCTTTTCTTTTATAGTTTTCATCTTCCTATCTCCTGCTTCCATCTGTTGATCGTCTATTCGCTTTTCTTCTGGTCGTCCGTCCCATCAGAGGCCTTATCGGCACTCAAGTGGCTCACTCTAATTAACGTTATCCTGCCAAAGGGTTACCTCCCCATTAATGCGGCCAGAGGGGTTAGTTGAGTGCATTAAATGCGAGAGTGACAGCTTACTTTGGGGTTAGCCTCTCCCCAAAATCACCTTTGTCAAGCCGAGGACAAGGTATCCTCGGCGTGGATCTAGGAAAATAGGCTCTCCCCCTCTCTCTCAAAAATAACTTGTGCTCCTCGGCATGGGCCTTGGGCCTGCTATATGATGGGCTGAGGCTATCAGGCCTATGGGCCCCACACCTATAAACTTACTCAACAAAATAAATATTACTACATAATTTAAAAATCTAACTGTTGAATTGTATATTCTTTACGCTCTCAATACACATGTCAAATTTTGTGTCAATCATATATTATTTACTATATGATCTATAAGCTTATATTTTATACAAAATTTTAAATTATAAAAACTTGCAATTTAAACGATTTATTGATGGCATAGTTATTGATATTTAATTTTCTAGAAATTTTGCATACGTGGAGAATATAAGAAGAATATGTAATCCAATGATAGGTTTGTCAAAATTTACCTCCAATAAAAAGATATTGAATAAGTTTGTAACCTTATACTACAACCAATTTTATAACTAAACTTTGTTCATTTTTTAAAGAAAGAAAAAGTAAAGAGTACTATTAGCTTTGTTATACGCAGCACTATTTATTTAAGCCAAGAATCATCTAGTTCATGCCATGGAAAATCCTAAAATTAATAGCCTTCTCGAGAATGTATGAGAGAATTGAGAGGTTGAATGAGGTTGCTCAACATGGAAATATTGATGCCTTTTACATCAAAATTCAGATGTAAAACTTTTGGGGCACATTGATGAGCTCCCATTTGTTGATACTCCTTTACACATATTTGCATCTAATGGGCACGTCCCATTTTCCATGGAGATGATGAAATTAAAGCCCTCGTTTGTCAGTAAGCTAACTCTAGATGGGCATAGCCCCATTTACCTTGCTCTAATAAATGGGCGTACAGAGATGGTGTGTCAGCTTCTCCAACACAGAGCAAACCTTGTTCGTGTCAAAGGAAAGGAGTGTATGACTCATTTGCATTGCACAACAAAAACAAATAATCACCTTGATTTATTTGAGAAATTTCTATCAGTCTGTCCTGATTCTATTATAGATTTGACGACACGAAATGAGGCTGCTTTTCATATTGCCCTCAAATATGACAAGTTGGAGGCTTTTAAATTCTTGGTGGGATGCTTGTAAAAAATAGGTTCTTATTGGAGTAAAATCTTGAACCATAAGAATGTGGAAGGCAATATAGATATTGCACATTGCAGTATCCAAAAATCAAACCCCTAGGGTCAATGAGGCAAGTTCTCTCTTTTTTTAACAATGCTTTTTGATTCCAAAACTAACATCTACTTCTCTCTTTTTTTTTTTCTTTTTTGAAACCAACATCTAGTTAGTATGGAAAAGATATGAATAAAGAAATAAAATACAAAATAACAGTTTCTTAATACATTTCAACTCAATTTAAATATTAAAAAAAAAAAGTCTGATCATAGAAATCTAAATATTAAAAAAAAAAAAAAACGATACAATTTGATACTAATAGCATATTTAGATTTGTTACATAATTTTTTTTGCACAGGGTCATCTACCATACGAATGATTTTTTTTACATGGGATCATCTAAATGGCTAGATGACCATTTTATTTTTTTAATATTTTGGAGGTCGTTTTTTTTTTTTTTTTTTTAAAAAAACTAGGGGGTCATGGTCAATGACAAAGCCAGGATTTGAGTTGAGGCGAGGGAGGGGGGGCGGGATTTATGTATGATACACGCACTTACGCACATTATGTGAATATATAATATTTGAAACCAATTTGAAAAATTAAAATCATAATATTGTATTTATCTATAGAGATATTTCTCACATGAGTGATCTATATTTTAATTTTTGTCAGAGCCAAAACTCAATTTATGAATGAAACTATTAGTATTTAGATAAATAATAAGTGCAATATATGTGAATTTCTATTATTTTGGTTAATATGAGCCCATAAAATGTTCAAAGTTTAATATTTAAAACTATACAATTGTGGGGGAGTGGAACTAAACCTGCCCCGAGGGCCTTAGAGTGGACCTAAATCTGTACTGAAGACCTTAACCCGAAGAAAAAGCCTCGAGAAACCCCATCCACTGAATAGGCTCGACCAAAGGGCTAACAAGGGATGAACAAGCCTCCCATTGAAAAAAGATCATTTGGGCCCATTATCGAGGTAATCTGTGGAACCCATCTTCCTGAGGAAACGCAACCCAACCAAGAAGTGTTCATTTGCTTAGCCGAGAACACCTTTTGTCACCTACTTTCCTGAGAAAAACATTGAAGAGAACACATAGCCCAATGTAACAGTTACCTCTGCATTAATGAACTCTCCTTACCTGATGTCAGCCACATTGAATGCTAAATGACTGGCCTGAACTGTAAAAACACCCCCAAAAGTCTATCTTCATGATCAAGAAATGGTAGGAGAAGGTGTTGATAGGGCAAATATCCCCCTAAAGCTAGCTAAGAATAGGACAGTTAGAAGGGGAGGAGGAAGGCTATAAAAAGAAGAGCAGAGCAATAGGAAGGGAGAGCTAGAAAAAACCAAAGGAAGAATAGGGGAGAGAAAAAGAGGAGAGTCTTTACTTGTATTTATCCTTTAGAACCCCTGTTTGTACCTCAAGAACACAATTTTTTTGCATATAAAACCTTTGATTTAGTGATGTTTGTCTCCAACCTCCTTTTTAATCTTTCCATTGTGAATTTCTATCCCCTTATATTTTAGAAATTAGTCGTGTTGATCTCAAAGATCAGGCTAGTTCTTTAGCCTCTGTGTTTTTGACCCCCACAACTATAAACATTTATTATAAATTATCTCCATACTTTATTGCTTATGTACAATTTTTTTTTTTTTTTTTAATGAAGTTTTGAGTAGATTATTACAAAAAATTGAGATCCTATTATTAATTTAGACATTCTTAAAGCTAAAAATAATGGTTTATTTTTTTTTCCCTAATACGGTATTTTTTTATATATACTTTCTAGATAATAATAGGCATTAACTTTTTTTTTTTTTTTTTAAAGTAAAACAATAGAGGAGATAGCTAATTAACATGAACAAGAAATTTCGCTAAAGAAAGAGGAAAAAAAAAAGTCATATGTTATAAGCTTTTTATTTATTTATTTTTTTTTTTATAGGAGATGTTATAAGCTAAGTAGGGAGGAGGTTTATCAAACAAACTTCACAATGGATGGTGGCTTTCCAAGTGGTACAATTTGCTTTCCACGTTGGTATACAAGACATCATTCTTGAAGGGATTGATCAAGGCCTCCTTCCAAAAGTAAGGTACGGACAGACTAAAATATTCAGTGCAGGGCATGCTTTCGGAGGACTTGAGGTTCATCAATGGTTAATTTAGAAGTTGTGCGATGTTATCAAAGAAAAATAATGGCATTTATGTTGGCTAACTTCTCATTAAATGTGAGTAAACCTTTTGGTTAGATAAAATTCCTCAAAGATTAAGGAAGATAGTCCAAGAAAATGTACTATAGATTGCTATTTCTATAAACCCCCCACCCCCCAAAAAAATAAAAATAGGCAGAAGTATTTAATGAGTATTAGCTATAATAACTAAGGGTATTTTTGGGTGAGCCAGGGGGACAACTGCCCCCCATTAACCCCTTTGGCTCCGCACCTGGTCATGGCCTCCCTAGCTAGCGCCCTTGGTCTATGTATAATTCTATCTCTGATAACATATAAAAAAAGTTATCTTATCTTATAATGATTCATTAGCTTTGCAAATTAGAAGTAATAAAACATGATGAAAGATAGATGTTATGAATTTGGAACAAGAAAAGGGAGGACAGATGACCTTACTTAAACAGGATCTACTATTCCATGGCTCATACGTCTATATCCTTGATCTCTCAAAGAAAAAAGGGATGGCGGTGGAGACTGTTGAGTAATAGTTTACATATAGATGATGAGATTAGTGGCAGTATTGTATCACTACATTATGCATGCAGGCTGTGCGTCACTTAATTATTAGCTTGGGGTCGGACATCTTTCAAGATAAACGAGAAGAATTTAGAGGATAAAACAGCGTTGGACATCTTGGAAGGACAACAAACACGAGTAGACATCAGCAAGACGAGGGTTATACTAGGTGCTGGGGCTTTAACAGCTTCATCTCTTATTACAGTTGCTTATGTTAGGCATATATATGGTTTGATTTTTTTTTTCTTCTATTAAGAATTAAATCCTTCATCAATCAATATTTCACCATGCAAATGGCTCAATTTTGCTAGATAATATATTTATGTGGGCTTTTATTGATGTTTTGTGTAGATAAGTGTTAGGTTTTAAGGTCTTAGGATTTTATGTATTTAGAACTCTAATTTGTAATGTTGGCAAACCATGATCAAAACATTGTATTTAGTCTTATTTAGACTTGCTCAAAGTTGGTTTAATATTGTAAAGTTGGAATCGAGTGGCTGCAGAAGTACTTGGGACTTTCGGCCTGGCTCGATCGATCGAAGAATAGACTCGATCGATCGAAAATCGCACAGGTTGAATTTTCTGCAGAATTTCCAACTCAGCCCTACTTCATTAAACGTTTAGGGTTTTATGTTTTTACCCTAGGTATATAAATAAAACCCTAGTCACGTTTTTGGAGGTTGTCCATATTGTATTGTTGCTCATACATTGCTGTTTTGTGTGAATCTCGTGTGAGATCTTTGAGGAGCTTTCCTTTACACAAAACTTAGGGTTTTCATGATAGAGATGATTTCAACATCTTGAAGATCATTACTATTGCAACCATTGGAACTTAAAAGAAAAGCAAGCGGGGAGGTTGTAGCTGATTGAGGAATTCAAGAAAGAAGTAGTCCGTGGATTCGGAGCCTGCGCGTGGTCGTGTCAGGAAGTTCTACTGGTGGGTAGCATTAGGAAGTCGAGCGGGGAGCTTGTAGTCCTTTTGTACGAACTTCAATTATTTCATAGTGAATTCAGGTTAGCCTTGAGGATCGGTGGGTCAAATCCTCCCCAGGTTTTTACCGAGTGGTTTCCTGGGTGATCATATCTTGTGTTATTTATTTTCCGCTGCTTTATATTCTTGATATGATTGTTTGGATTGTTTTAACCTAGAATTGCTTAATTTCACTAAGTAACAACTTGGCTAATTAATCTAGGCTACGCAATCTGTGAGTTTAAGGGGTCTAAAACCGTTCAAGTGGTATCAGAGCGTGGTAGCTCTTTTTGCTTGAGATTTCTATCTCTGAGCTGATCCTTGACCCCAGTTGTCATGGAGCATGGACACTCCTTGTTTGTTCCTCCTCATTTTGATGGGAACAACTATGCTTATTGGAAAGTAAGGATGAAAGCATTCCTGAAATCCATTGATGAAAGGGTTTGGAATTCTGTTGAATACGGATGGGAGAAGCCCACTACTCCTGTGAGTGAGTGGCAAACTTCTGAAAAAGAAGCAGCAAGCTTCAATAGCAAAGCTATGAATGCTATCTTTAATGCTGTTTCTATGGAGGAATTTAAGAGAATCTCTAATGTTGAGGTTGCTCATACTGCTTGGAAAATCCTCCAAACTGTGCATGAAGGCACAAAGGCAGTTAAGATAAACAAACTGCAGCAATTACCTTCTAGGTTTGAAAACATTAGGATGTTTGATGATGAATCCTTTGATGAATTTTATGCCAAACTGAATGATATTGTTAATTCTGCTTTTAATTTGGGTGAAATCTATGATCAACCTAAGATTGTTAGGAAGATTCTTAGATCTTCAACTGAAGACTTTAGACCCAAAGTGACTGCCATAACTGAAAGCAAGGATATGGACTCCATCCCTGTTGATGAGCTTGTAGGATCTCTTCAATCCTATGAGTCTGACCTACCTAAAGTGAACAAATCCAAATCAATGGCTCTTAAGTCAGTTGATGATGTTGATGGTGGTGGATTTGATGATGAGCTCTCTGCTACAGAGATTGCCTATCTTGCCAAAAACTTTAAGAACTTTCTTAGGAATACAAATAGAAAGGCAAGAGGCACTTACACTGCTGAACCTAGAAATTTTAGGAAGAATGATCCCACTAAGGTTAACAATTTTGAAAAACCTAGAGAAAATTCTGGTCAATCTTCTAATAACTCTTTGGGTCCTCAGTGTTTTGGTTGTCAAGGGTATGGTTATGTGAAATCTGAATGTCCTACATTCTTAAGGACTAAGGGTAAAGCTATGGCTGTAACCCTTAGTGATAATGAGGTTTCTGATGATGAGTCCGGTGGTGACGAGGATGGAAACTTCATTGTTTTCACGGCTACTGCTATAGTCAATGAAAGCATATCTGCTGAAGAGAACCCTTCTGATGGGGAACTCTCTGAAGATGCAGATCTTCAAGAGGCCTATAACAAACTTTGCAAAATTGCTGCAAAGGATGCTATGAAAGTTGATCTTGGCCTAAAGAAAATTGATTCTCTTGAGCTTGAAAAGAGAAATTTGCTTGTTAAACTGTTTGATGCTAATGAGCTTTTGAATAATGTTAAATCTGAGAACATGCTTTTGCTTGATAAAGTTAGAACTTTGGAACATGATTTATCTGTTGCTAGATCTGCTAGTTCTAAACTTGATCACATGCTGAATGTTCAAAAGTATCCTTCTGATAAAACTGGGTTAGGATATGTTGAAAGCATCTTTGATACTGGACCACATTCCACTACTTTTGTTCCTTCTTCTTCTTCTGAACCTTCTGTGAGTGAGGTTGTGAGTGAAACTGTCAAACCTTCTATGAGTGAGGTAGTTAAACCTGTAGAAGTTTCACCACCTAAGAAGATTAGGGTAGACTTAAGAGAATCTAAACCTAAGGAGCCTACCAAATCTAAGGACAAGATGCATGGTAAACCTGCTTGGGTTTGTCATTATTGTGGTAAGTCTGGACATATTCGTCCTAACTGTTACAAGCTTCAAGCTGATAAGAGAGCAAATAAACCAAAAGTGCCTGTGCCTCAAGCACAAGATCCTATGGCACTAATTGGTGAATTGGTAAAGGTGTTAAACCTTTATTCCAATCCTGGAGTTGGGAATCACTCGAATGTGAATATGAACTCCAATGCTCGTGGTGTATCTAAAAAGTTTTGGATGCAAAAGACTCGAACTAATTGAGTCTTTCTGACATGGTCCTTGTGCTTCATTGCTCTATTCTTTTGTAACCATTGTTCTTTGTTTTTTATGTTTTCTTTGTTCTAGGACTTGCATTGCATTACATTCATGCATTTCATTCTAGGATTTATTTGTTTTTTGGAAAAAGAGGAAGCAAAATTTATGTTGAACATAATGTTTCTTGATTTTTGAAAACAAGGTTGGTCAATTTATTTACACATAACATGTCTTATGTACCTTGTTTAGCTTGGATGAGCTTACTTTATTGCACTTTACTAGTTTGAACTTTGTAGTGCATGTTGTGTGGGAAAGATGTTTATGGTGTTTATCACTTTGTCTTAATCTTGAAGTCACATGTTATTTGACTGTCGGACTTGATCCTTTTGAGAAAGGCATAAATAACCATCTCACCACTGTTCACTAGCTAATCATGAACACCTTAGTGCATATCATAAGATTCTGTGCTCGAGAAAGTGTAGCACATGCACAAAAAGAACATAAGGTGTAGCCTCAAATTAAATTAAAACTGGTGTGTACTATTAGGCTTGATGCCAATTCACTTAATTCAAACCGGTGTGTACTATTAGACTGAATGCCATCTCATACAAATACGAGGCAAAAATGCAAGAAACTTACATGATTGCAAGCTTTTGTTCTAGGAGATGTGGGAGTTATAGGATGTAACTCTTTAGGTGATAGTATCTTTTGAATTCTATGTGATGAATTTTGTAGACTTTGTGATTGATTGCTATTCACATATCACCTCACATGTATCTCAAGTTTTTGCTAGTATCACACACGACACAAGTTACTCTTTGTTAAACACTGTACATGCTAGTGTGTGTTTTTGGTCTGACCAACCAAGTTTGAAAATATCTTGAGATTTATGCACAACATATTTGTTGCTTGAGAAAATTCAATGGGAGTTTGATTGAAATTTGTTTTAAGAATATTGGGTTCAAAATTTTGGGTTTTTGAAAAAAGCATTCCATCTCATACTCATGCATTTTGTTTCTTCAATTTAATGCTTTGAGGAGTTATTTTCAAAATTAGGCTTGTGTTTTTCAAAAACTGTGATTTTTCCAAAATTTAGTGAGCCTCTGCCCATTTCGATCGATCCAGCCTGTTTTTCGATCAATCGAAAAAGTGCTCTCATTTGTCTTAAAATGACTGTGCTTTTCGATCGATCGAATGTATTTTTCGATCGATCGAATGTATTTTTCGATCGATCGAATATCGTGGAAAAGGTTTTTTAAAAGTTCAGTTCTGACTTTTTCAAAGTTTCTATTCAAAACTTTTCAAACTTTTTCTCTCTCTCCGCGTTGGCAAGGCTCCACCTTAGAGATTTTTGTCGTTTTCCTCCATTGTTTTTGCAAGATCTCTCTTTCCTCAAGCCGGTAAGACTCTTTTGCCCTTCCTTTTGATGTTATTTTCATCTTTTCATGCATAAATTCATGAATTTAGGGGCGATTTTCGCAATTTGCTATTTTGGGATTTTCTTTTGTTTCAAGCCTTATTTTATGCAATTGATCATTGGGTTTTTGTGGGGACACATCATAAACGTGATTCTTACATGTTAATTTGATCAATTTTGTGTTTGGTGAAAAATTGAAATTTCTAAGGTTTGTTCTTGATCCGAATTGGGGCTTTTGTTAAATTGGGTAGAATTTGATGAAATTAGCTTGTTGTGTTGGTGTAATTAAGCATTATAATCTATGTGCTGTGTTTTGTAATGCTCAATTCATCAATTTGGTTAAAAAAAAATTTTCAACAAGTGGTTTCAATTTTTGGGATTTTTGATAGAAATTCCCTGTTCAAGCCAATTTTGTCAACTTACTCTCAATTAAACCTAATTGTTTACTGCATTAGATCATGCATCACAACATTTTATTGTTCATGCATCATATAGATTTTTGTTCTATATTCTTTATTGTGCTAATTTGCAGTCTGCCCTTGGTTTTGTTTTCTCTTGTTCTTTGTGGTTTTCTCTTTGTGTCTCTGTCCTTTCCTTAGCACTATGCCTAGGAAAACTAGAGCCCGTAGGAGTGTTCCCTCACCTTCTCCTTCACGCCCTCCATCCTTTGATAGTGAGAGGTTTCCGAGTGAGAAAAACCAAGAGACTTTTGAGAAGCTGAACATTAAGAGAAAGATTTGGGCTGAGCGTTCTGTGCTGTTAGATGAACTTGATCCTGCCATTAGGGCAAATTTTGAGCGTCGGGGTTGGTTACCCTTGGTGGATGTTTCTGATCCTCCTCCACCTTCTGCCTTGATTAGAGAGTTCTATTCGAACATCTCTATCCGCGTCTATGATTCCAACACTCTAGTTAAGAGTTGGATACGAGGCGTAGAGTACTCCATTACTCTTCGGGTAGTGGCTGATGCTCTAGGGGTACCTTTGGTCCAGCATCCTGTCTATCCTTATGCTGAGTCTCCCGAGATTAGCGATGTTTTGTCGTACGTCACTGGTACTGCTGTCCAGTGGGGTTCTGATCATCGGATCACTTCTGCTGAGCTCTCCGGGTTACACTATCTGTTCTTTCGGATAGCTTGTCATTCGATCTGGCCTATTTCCCATGTTCACACCATTCCTCTTGAGAGGTGTGTGTTTCTGTACGCTCTTGTTACTGATGCTCCTATTAGTTTTCCCCATCTTTTTCTTCGTTCTTTGAACGAAGTTTATAGGAGTTCATCTACTGCTCATGCTTTTGTTCATCCTATTTTCATTCATAGGATTCTTCTCTATCTTGATCTTAGTGGCTTTCCTTCCTCTGAGCCCGTTCATGTGATAGCTCCTATAGGTGCGTCTTTTCTTAGACTGAGGGCCGCTCATCTTCGAGCTGGTTCTAAACACCCTAGATCTAAGCCCTCTAGTAGCGCACCTCCTCCTTCTTCTTCTGCAGGTATTGCTGGTGAGGATATTCATGTTCCAGTTGGTGATGATGCTGCTGCTGATGATGTTCCTTCACCTCCTTCGGCCGACTTTGATGTTCGTCGTACTTTGGAGACTGTCATAACTGTTCAGCAGGCTCATGGTCAGATTTTGGTGGACTTGCTGGATGAGATTCGTGCTCTCCGAGCTGATTTGGCGCGTCTTCATTCACCCTGACCACCTCCTTTTGATGGCGACTTGTGATTGCCCTTTGGCATTCCGTCACAAAAAGGGGGAGTGGAGTTTTGACTTGTAGTAGAGTTTTTGTAGTTAGGGGGAGTTCTTTTGTTTTAGAGGAGCTTGTGGAGTTTTTAGATTGTATCTATGTGCTTCACTTTGTATATCATTTTTTGGGATATTCATGTTAGGGGGAGTAACATTGATTGATATACATGATACTTTTTATTGATTCTTGTTGCTTTGTGTTTCACTGCGTATTGATTTATATTTATGAGTTGATCATTCATATATGTCTTTATTTTGAATTATGTGAATCTTACAAGAATGTTATACCTGTTGTTTTACTCTTTAATGTCACACATGCGTTTATGCGTTTGTTGAGTATTTCAGGATTATACAGGTTGATTCAACTAAGCTGCTGTCTACACTTGCAACTATGGATAGTAGTTAGGCTGAATTGAATTTTATGAGCATTATCTTTGTAAAGGGCTTTTTATTTGTAAAACTTTGAGCTGTTAATTAGGGTTTTGTCACGGATTGCCAAAGGGGGAGTTTGTTAGGTTCTAAGGTCTTAGGATTTTATGTATTTAGAACTCTAATTTGTAATGTTGGCAAACCATGATCAAAACATTGTATTTAGTCTTATTTAGACTTGCTCAAAGTTCGTTTAATATTGTAAAGTTGGAATCGAGTGGCTGCAGAAGTACTTGGGACTTTCGGCCTGGCTCGATCGATCGAAGAATAGACTCGATCGATCTAAAATCGCACAGGTTGAATTTTCTGCAGAATTTCCAACTCAGCCCTACTTCATTAAACGTTTAGGGTTTTATGTTTTTACCCTAGGTATATAAATAAAACCCTAGTCACGTTTTTGGAGATTGTCCATATTGTATTGTTGCTCATACATTGCTGTTTTGTGTGAATCTCGTGTGAGATCTTTGAGGAGCTTTCCTTTACACAAAACTTAGGGTTTTCATGATAGAGATGATTTCAACATCTTGAAGATCATTACTGTTGCAACCATTGGAACTTAAAAGAAAAGCAAGCGGGGAGCTTGTAGCTGATTGAGGAATTCAAGAAAGAAGTAGTCCATGGATTCGGGGCCTGCGCGTGGTCGTGTCAGGAAGTTCTACTGGTGGGTAGCATTAGGAAGTCGAGCGGGGAGCTTGTAGTCCTTTTATACGAACTTCAATTATTTCATAGTGAATTCAGGTTAGCCTTGAGGATCGGTGGGTCAAATCCTCCCCAGGTTTTTACTGAGTGGTTTCCTGGGTGATCATATCTTGTGTTATTTATTTTCCGCTGCTTTATATTCTTGATATGATTGTTTGGATTGTTTTAACCTAGAATTGCTTAATTTGACTAAGTAACAACTTGGCTAATTAATCTAGGCTATGCAATCTGTGTGTTTAAGGGGTCTAAAACCGTTCAATAAGCATAGTGCATGTTCTTTTTTGTGTGTGTGTACGCGCGCATGCGCACTTTTAATAGAAATGAAAAGAGAAAAAGAAGTGGTACAAATAGTGAGTGTTGAAGATATAGATTTATAAGGTATTGCCTAAGATTATTCCAATGTTCTAGGAAACTATAAGCATATCCATATGAGTTCTAAAAATTTTGGTTAAATTGGTTTTTGGCGTTTTTTTGAGTATTTTAGTTAAATTGGTTTTGGGCACCTATCAATGGCTTAAAAACAGAGAAAAATAAACATGATTATGCTTTTTTTTTTTTTTTTTTTTTTTAAGAGATAAGAATGGTGAAAGTCTTAGGTTTGAACTTGAAAGACTCCAAATTGTGGCCCTGAAAATATTTCATATGTGGTGATTCTATTGATTCAATCAATGTATTTATTTTCATATCCATATTGTTTTTGTTTGAATCCATATTATCATTGTTAAAATTTTTAGTTTATTATAAAATATTTTTTATTTGTATGTAATTCTTTAGGCTATTTCATGCAAAAAGGTGTGAAGTACTAGTCTCTTATCAATAAATTTTCCTACCTACAAAGAAAAATAAATAAATAATAAATAAATAACATTGTTAAAATTAGTAAATATGCACCAGTTTTGATCTTATCCATAATAAAATGTTCACGTGTATATATATATATATATCCTTAATTGCTAATTGGCTGGTTATTTTGATTTTTCAAGATATGTCGGACCCTCATATATATCTCCCTGTCGGTGATGACCCCTATGAGGACTTTCAATAATTTTTAGGAAATTTATGCCTGGGCCGTCATATCTATGTAGGACCCTTGGCGTGGAAGTAAGAACTTTGCCATGACTCGAAGACCTTGACTTGCATCTCTCTAAAACCAAATTTCCTTCCCCAAATAAGGATCCAATGCAGGTTGCAAAAATACTCCATCATTTTCTTCACTCCAGCGAGCTGCTAGCTATCAGTCTATAACCATCAATTTTCACTATTTTAGATCATATATAGGATGAGTTTGGTTCAGTTTTTTGAAATTGGACTTTTTAAAAAAGTGGGGTTTTCAAAAAGTGCAGTATGAAACTGGGCTTTTTGAAAAGGTTGAGTGTTTAGTAAAACTGTTAAAAAGTATTTTTTGAAAAAGCTGAGTGTTTGGCTAACACTTATAAAAGTGAAAGTTTGAGTTGTAAATTACCAAAAAGAACAATATATATATATATATATATAAGAGAATTATTTGTTTTAATTATCTCTCTTAATGCAAGTTATGGACATAACATTTTTACAAAAATTTCACAATAAAATCTATATGACAAGTTGTTAATAGTATAGGTCCAAATGAGACAATATTTTCACAATACTATTTGTTTTTAGTTGTGGTCAATCCTAGTCTAATAAAAGATTTGATGCCTCAACTGTGTTGAAACTTTTGTGATAATTTGTTGTGTCCTAATACAGTTGTGATTTTCATTTTGTAAATTTCCTTGCATGGACATGTATCCCACTCTACCTTTTACTTTCATTTATTATTTTTTTTTACTTCTTTTTTTTTCTCAACCACACATTTCCTTTCACCCTTATCTTCTTCCACTTTTATATTCTCCCATCCTTATCTTCTTTCTCTACTTCTCATCTACTTTCTACTTCTCATTTTCTCTAACTTCATTAAAAATCAATTAAGGTGAGTTCTGTAGCAGAGCAGCATGGAGAGGACCTTCTCCCACCTTTATATTCTCCTAACCTTATCTTCTTTCTCTGCTTCTCATCTTCTTTCTGCTTCTCATTTTCTCTAATTTCATTAAAAATCAATTAAGGTGAGTTCTGTAGCAAAGCAGCACAGAGAGGACCTTTGCAGCAGCACTGAGAGGCCCTTTGCAGCACGAAGAGGACCTTTGTAGCAGCACAATAGGCAATTTGGTAATTTAACACTACCTCCAACGGTAATATTGATGAAACGTGCATTAGCTTTTGCAAAAGGCTTTGAAGAGTTGTCCACTGCCAAAGTGCTCTTCCTTCACAATTCTAAAAGCTTTTAGCTAAAGCTACTTTTAAAATCTAACCAAACGCTCATATTATTTTTTTTTGTTTCAGAAAGCATTTTTTACCTTATGAAAGTGCAAACAAACGGGCACTTACACATCATCAAGTTCATACCAAGGAAAAGCCTAAAATTAAATAGCCTTCTCAAGAATGGATGAGAGAGTTCAAAGGCTGAATGGGATTGCTCAATAGGGAGATATTGATGCCTTTTACAACATAATTCAGGAGGATGTAAAACTTTTGGAGCACATCGATGAGTTCCCATTTGTTGATACTCCTTTACACATATCTGCATCTGTTGGGCATTTCCCATTTTCCCGTGAGATGATGATACTAAAGCCCTCTTTTGTCAACAAGCGAAATCCAAATGGGTATACCCCCATTTACCTTGCTCTACTGAATGGGCATACAGAGATGGTGCGTCAGCTTCTACAACACAATGCGGACCTTGTTCGTGTCAAAGGAAGGGAGTGTATGACTCTTTTGCATTACGCAGCAACAACAATAGGAAAGGAGGGTTTGACCCCTTCACGTTATGAAAAAAAAACAAAAGATTACCTGGCTTTATTAGAAAAATTTTTATCAGTCTGTCCTGATTCTATTACAGATGTAACGACAAGAAATGAGACCGCTCTTCATATTGCCCTCAAAAACAACAATTTGGAGGCTTTTAAATTCTTGGTGGGATGGCTCCTAAGGAAGTGGCCTTATTGGAGGAAAATCCTGGAGCAAAAGGATGTGGAAGGCAATACTGTATTGCGCATTGCAGTATTTAGAAATCAAACACAGGCAAGCTCTCTCATTTCCTTAGTTATGATTTTTAATTCCAAACTAATATAAATAACAATTTCTTAATACATTTCAACTCAACTTTTTGTTAAAAGTCTTGTGACCAATGAAGTCGGTACCGGACCATACTGGCCGGTACGGCCGGTATATTCCCTACCAAAGCTTAAAACGGTACTGAAACACTTGTGGTTGTTTCAATTCAAATACCAGTTATACCGGGTTATTCCAGCTATACCGACTGAAATATCATATTTCGGTAGGAAAAATCATACTGGACTGCAACATGATTTTCAAATCAAAAAGAAAGAAAAATTTTCAGATCCAATATCTCTCTCCCCTCTTTCAGTAACATATTAACTTTTGGTCTCTCACTATGCTGCTGTCGCCGCCAGAAAATCACCGCTACGTTGCTAGAGTCCCATTTCGTTTATCTCCTTCTCCTCCCACTTCTTCATCTTCTTCGTTAAATAACCCAAAACCTCTTTCTTGGCTTTTGTTTTGTTTTAGTTTGGCTTTTTAGTTTCTTTTATTTTGTCCTTTTTGTTTATGTGCTTGACAACTTTACCCTATTTCTACTACTAATAAATTTTTCAAGTTCCAACTTCAGCCCCTTTATTATTAATTTATTTGAATTTTTTTTTTTTTTTTTGCGTGTTTAACATCCACGTGAAGATGAATTCAAACTTAACTTCCTTTAATTAAGCATTTTATTTATTTTTAATTTATGTATTTTATTTTTAACTTCAACTATGGTACACCAAATATATCAATATCTAATGAATTTATAATAATAATAATAAATAAATAAATAAATAAGAAAACCTACTACCATGTGTCATCTAAAAAAACTTTGTATTATTATCAATAATAATTAAAAATAATATCAATGTATACTGAATTTTGAAAGATAGCATTTTAACTAAAACTTTAAGGATCAAAGATATTTAAGTGAGATGTTCTATGATTTATAAATACTTTTAATAAATTGTATGCACTTTGACTTTTACTAACATGAGTTTTACACTCCATCATTACTAAATTTAAACTCTTTATAAAATAACGGTAATCTCGAAATGGTATACCGGTATTGAAATATTACGTTCCACTAACTAAATCGGTACAGCCTCCAGTACGAATTTGACTCCCTTGCCTGTAACTCAATTATTGGTTGGCACCTTGTTGTGTTTTCAACTGAGATATTTAGGGTTGAAAATATCTTTTGGTGTCGCGGAAGCCTGAAGAGAAGCACACACGATGCTCTCTTGATGAAACAGAAACTAAACTATTAGTTTCTGGTAGTAAACCTCGAATCCACGAGGGGTTCCCTGAATCTACAAGGAGATAAAACTAGAATCCACCAGAAGAGAAAATTGACAAAATGTCTGTGTTTATTGATAATAGTTTGCCTTGCCTCTGACGGCTACCAAACATATAAATACTGAGCAAAAAAATGTTTAAAACCCTAATTCGCACTAATTAAGCGATTAGGTGACAAAATTACCGAATTTTATCAAAAATGGCAAAATTGAGTTAAACGCAGAATCATAAACTACTGACCTTAAGGGTCATCCCAAAACAGACGGGACCTTATTCTGACTTTTAAACTAAAAGTTATTAAGGAAAAAACAAATATTACTATAAATAGCAAAAACATTGTTTTCGAGGCCTTAACGAAAGAATTTGCCTAAAATTTGGCGACATTCATGTTATCATGAATCTAGATCAGAACACCGTTTCCCTTCAACCTACCAAATTTCATGCAATTCCGGCACTATTACCTCTGATGGCCCCTACTGGCACTCCCTTTGATCTTGCGTTGTGACTTCCTGTGCCCTTGCTGCTCCAAGAAGGCATGTGCTGTCTGTTCTACATCATCTTTCTCCCAACCATTGAAGAAAAAAAAAAAAAAAAACAAAACAAGACCTCAATTTTCTATTACACTAAAATGCATAATAATTTCCTTCTTAGTGTACAAGATCAGTCTTTAATAATAAAAAATAAAAATAAAAAACCATCTTTCATTTTATTATGAAACCTGATTTGACGACATTTATGGTTAGAATACACAAATATTGTCATTCAAAAATCAAATAAAAATTATATTTATTTTCTTAATATATTTTATAAATTATTTTAACTAAGAAACTAAGTAGTGTTACAAAGTTTTAATAAATAAAATAAAAATAAAAATAAAAAGGAGAACTTCCAAATGAATTGGTTAGATGGAGTCAAACAGCAACATAATAGCAAATGGTATAGTATCAAACATGGTCATTTAAAAAAATAAAAAATAAAAAAGGCCAAGCACAGAAATTTAAATATTAACAAAAAAATGATACAATTTTGGTACAAACAACATATTTAGATTTGTTACATAATTTTTTTTTACAGGGATCATCTACCATAAGAATTAGCTAGATGACCTTTTTTTTTTTTTTTTTTTTTTTGAATATTATGGAGGCCAAGATATATATATATTTTTTTAATTTTAAATCTAAATATAATATATATATATATAAATATATATATATATATATATATATATTTTAAATTAGAGGGCCATGGCCTCCCTAGCTAGTTCCCTTGGTCTATATATAATTCCGTCTCTGGGAACATATAAAAAAGTTATCTTATCTTTTAAGGATTTATTGGCTTCGCAAATTAGAAGTAATAAAACACGATTTAAGAGAGAGGTCTTATGAATTTGGAATAAGAAAAGGGAAGACGGACGACCTTACTTAAACAGGATCTATTCTATGGTTCATACGCTGGGGCAGACCTACAGTATATATATATATATATATATGTTGAAATTTTAAATTTTGGTCCTAATAGCCCCCAATTAAATAAAAAAAAAAAAAAAAAAACTGGTATACATATGTAATTTGAAAAATTAAGATTTGCTCTTAAATATATATTTTTGGATCTCCTCTGAAATAGCGTCAAGTTCCATTTTGATAAATGTGTTAAAATGTTTAAGAAATACTTATTTTATATGTAGTATTTTATTGAATATGAAATAAATGTTAATTTTTATTTTCATAAAAAAAAAAAAAATTGTTTTAAGCTTTGCCCCCCTCAGGTTCGAATCCTGGTTCTGTCCCTGTTCATACGTCAATGTCCTTGATCTCAAAGAAAAGGGATGGCAATTGAGACTGTTCATGAGTAATATTTTACATAGATGATGAGATTTGTGACTGTATTGTATCACTACATTATGCGTGCAGGCTGTGTCTCACTTACTTGGTTTGGGTCGGAGATTTGTGAACATCGAGAAGAATTTAGGGGCTAAAACAGCGTTGGACATCTTGGATGAACAACGAAGACGAAGAATAGACAACAGCGAGATGAGGGATATACTAGACCGTGCTGGAGCTTTAACAGCTTCATCTCTTCCTACAGATACTTCTTCTCATGAACATTACCTAAGGTTGCCTGGAAGTTGCGAGAGAAAAAAAATAATATATTTTGGTAATCAAGTGATGAAGGGAATAACAGACGAAAAGCGCAATGCGTTGCTGGTGGTTGCTGCACTGTTTGTAACAGTGACCTATCAAGCGATACTCAGCCCTCCTGGGGGACTTTGGCAAGATGATCTGTTCAAACCCAATACCACAGATGTACTCCGACGTAGCCCAGATGATCTATTCCAATTGAATATCACAGCACCACATAGAGCAGGGTCAGCCATTGCTTGGAGAACATACGCTTTTGGGATATTCATGACTTTTAATTCTGTTATATTTTTGTCCTCAATCGCAACAATGGCTGTCCTCGTTCCACCATTAGTCGGAGTCTCTGTATACCTCTGTTTCTGCTATTTTAGTTCATTGATGATCATAACCCAGGCTTCAGACTGGCTTGCTATAATTGTTCTTATTTCACCACTTATTATCATCATGGTAGGAGCTGCTTTAATCATTGCACGGAAAGAAACTAAGGGCATTTAAGGGGAATAGAGGAAAGTAGAGTAAAGTTAGCTAAAACTAAGTTAATTTTGGGTAAAATTTACTCTATTTTACTTTATTCTCCCTCTTTCTCCCTCAATTCAAACAGACCATAAAATGAATATATAGCCGAGCTTGGAGCTATGGCATCTAGAATGTGTCAATTTGCATTTTTGTTTACTAATAAATTTCTAGAATAAAATTTAGCTTATATAGGTATGGTTGGAAGTACCCAACGCCATCTATGAATATAATGTATGTATGTATGTAAAATATTATTGCAATAAAACAGTTTGATTGGATTATCATTGCCTTTTGTTTTCTTTTTCTTTTTTTTTTTCTTTTTTTTTTTAGTTTGCAATCAAATTCCTCACACTCTCTGTCACACACCTAAATGGCAAAATCTACTTGCGTTCAAATTTTATCATCTTTCGGCTAATATATAATTTTTTATAATCCCCATTTTCCTCTAGTTAGGAGTTATTTGCTTTGTAAATTTCACAAGTTAAGACAACTTTTGTCAAAATGCAGGCCACAAATCTTCACAAAAACCACTAATAATTTCGGTCTACCAATTAAGTCCATTCAAATTCAACATAAAAACATTCTCAAAAAAAAAAAAAAATCAACTTACAATTAATTGCCCATTACATAAATTCCCATGGATGAAATATTATGGAAACAACTTATATTTAGCTAAAACTAAAAACTTTTTGCTGAAAGTACTATAGATAAATCTAAAATGTAGCTAAAAACCGAAATAGTATAGTGAAGCCCATGAATAGTACAAAAAAGTACAATAGAACCCATAAATAGCAGCAAAGATAAACTGAATAATAAAAAAAGAAGCTGGTTTTTTAAACAATCCCAAACGCACACTAAATAATTTTAGTTTTAGGTGCAGGGTGTGACAACCTCCACCTTAAATGTACATTCTAAAAGGAAAGCAAGATTTTAATTTGGTAGGTTTATCACAGTGGGTTTTGAGTAACCTTAGTCAGACCAACTGGGTTTTGGCTAGGGGCTTACACGTTACAACTGGGTGGACCTTCTTGCTTTCCCTCATCACAGTTTGATCCTATCGAAAGAGTCAATTACACTTCAATTTCTTCTTCTTCTTTTTTATGAATTCAATTTCATGTTATTTTAAAATAATAGCTAGCTATTCCAGAGTCATATCGGAGAAATTATCAAATTTTGGCCAAAAAAAATTAATTGATAAAATAATTTAGACTAAAATGCAAATTTCACCTTCTAAATCTAACTAAAATTCATTTCAGTCTTCTAATTTTACTTTCGTTTAATTGTTTCCTCTAAGTTTCAAATTTAATAGCATTTTTTTGATGAAATTGGACAAAATTCTTAAATTGAATAAATTTGAAACTTAAATGACTTAATTAAACGAAAGTAAAATTAGAGAATTAAAATAAATTTTCAGTCAAATTTATAAAGTGCAATTTGCAACAAATAGCTCACATCATCACTCACTTTTCTCAGATATTAACCACTATCTTCTAATTTTGTTGTCCAAAAGATCCTCATATCTATCTCTTTTTTATTTTGCTAAGTGTGCCCCTGCATGACAAATTGACAATCCACCACTACACCCACGTGTTCAATTGAGTGCACAATTTTCCTATTCAATTTTTTCTATTATTTCCATCTATCAAAGATGAAAAACAACATGTTGTGATTGTTGAAAAGTTTTAGACCCCTTAAAACAACCAGATTGGTTAGCCTAGATTAATTAGCCAAGTTGTTACTTAGTCAAATTATGCAATTCTAGGTTAAAACAATCAAATAATCATATCAAGATATAAAGCAGCGGAAAATAAATGAACACAAGATATGATGACCTAGGAAACCACACGGTAAAAACCTGGGGAGGATTTGACCTAGCTATTCTCAAGGTAAAAAGCATATCCACTAGAAAGAATCGAAGTTCAAACAAAAGGACTACAAGCTCCCCGCTCGACTTCCTAATGCTACCCACCAGTAGAACTTACTGATACGACCACGTGCAAGCTCCGAATCCACGGACTCCTTCTTTCTTTGGCCTTTGCAAAACACAAACACCCACGTCTGTGACTTTGAGATCCCACTCAAAGGTTTATCAACACAAACTCTCCTGTTTGTGACTTCAAGACCACCCTTGAAGGTTTAGATCATCAACACCTTTGATGACTAGAGAAGGCAACAACTTCTACAACACCGGATCTTGAGATTTTTTAAGGAATAGCACCGGTAGAAAACATAAGAGAGCTTTTGGGTACAAAACCCTAAAATTTCAAAGAGGCACAAGAGGCACTCTAATCTCTCTAAAAAGCTCTAAAAACCCTACCTAGGGTTAGCTTATGATGTCCTTTAAATACTGGAAAAAACGGCTCGCGATTTGGGCTTCAAACGAATAGGTTATGGCCTTTTTACGTTTGTTGATTTTCCTGATATGCGATTTTCGATCGATCGAAAATTAGATTGGATCGATCGAACCAACCAGCTTGTAACTCATTTGATTTTATCTTGAACTTGAAGTTTTTGTCTTGGGCTTCAATGTAGACCATTCTAAACTAATGAGACTTAGTTTTTGTCATGTTTTGTCATGGTTTGCCAACATTACAAACTCAAAACCTAACAATCTCCCCATTTGGCAATCCGTGACAAAACACACATACAACATAATGCCCATATACAATAAAATGCCCAAATACATCACACATCCCAATCTAATACTCCTAACCTAGAAGTTGCAAGAAGAGGTAGAAGGTCTTGATCATAATGTACCTGTCTTTCCTGAAACACTCAACAAACACATCACCACATGTGTGGAAAGAAAGACATATAAACAATAATATCAAACAGAATATTAAAAAAAATTCTAACTCTCCCCCTAAGTTAGATACAACAAAATGTTTTTATATTCTCTCCCTAAACAAAACAAATCTATGTCTCCCCCTTTTTGTCACGTATTGACAAAGACTACCTAATCAAAAGGTAGACAGAAAACATACGCAACAGAGTAAGAGAAAATAGAGACAACTCCCCCTATGAAGAGCAACAACTCCCCCTAAGAACCACAAAGGTTTAAAAAAAATTTCTCCCCCTAAAAAAAATAGGAAAAACAAAACAAGTTTTGGGAAAAACAGTTTTGGGGAAAAGTAAAGGGGGTGGGGAAAATAAAGACACACAAACCAAAGTTAAAAACTAAGGTGAGGATACACATGAAGAAAAATATTATCTCTTTCAGTAGAATGCAAACATGGCACTATGTGACCCATAAACAGTTGCATGAGTAGAGAAAATATTTGCACATTGATTATCCATCATATCTCTTAAGAAAAATATTTTCTACAATTCACACATAAAAATAGCATATACTAGAAAGTACGCAACTCAAAAATTAATCAATCAATTTTTAAATCAAGTTGAGTACCCAATTTAGAAAAGTGTATGCATGCTATGTATGAAAACAATGAGAGATATGACTGCAAAACTGCAAGATGGATATAGAAATCAATGCAATGCATGTGAATCCTAAACACAAACCAAGGGCAGATTGCAAGTTAGCACAAAAATCAATAGAATAAAATTCTATATGATGCATGAAACAAGTACAATGCTATGATGCATGAACTAATGCAGTAGAATTAAGTTCAATTGAGATCAAATTGACAAAATTGGCTTGAGCATAGAGTTTCTATAAAAAAACCCCAAAATTGAAAACCACTTGTTGAAATTTTTAAACAAATTGATGAATTGAGTATTACAAAACACAGCACATAGATTATAATGCTTAATTACATCAATACAACAAGCCAATTTCATCAAATTCTACCCAATTTAACAAAAGCCCCAATTCGGGTACATTCAAGCTCTAGAATTTCCAATTTCTCAAACTTTAAACACAATTTGCATTAAAATCAAGGAATCTTTTAATTTTGGATGGCCATAACAAGATCACACACAATAAAATGTACCAAGTTTAACAAAAAGTAACTTGTGTAGTGTGTGCAACTAGCAAAAGCTTGAGATACATGTGAGGTGATATGTGAATAGCAATCAATCACAAAGTCTACAAAATTCATCACATAGAATTTAAAAGAGACTATCATCTAAAGAGTTACATCCTATAACTCCCACATCTCCTAGAACAGAAGCTTGCAATCATGTAAGTTTCTTGAATTTTGCCCCATTATTAGGTGAAATGGCATCAAGCCTAATAGTACACACCAGTTTTAATTTAATTGAGACTACACCTTATGTTCTTTTTGTGCATATTCTACACTTTCTCGAGCACAAAATCTTATGATATGCACTAAGGTGTTCATGATTGGCTAGTGAACAATGGTGAGATGGTTATTTATGCCTTTCTCAAAAGGATCAAGTCCGACAGTCAAAGAACATGTGACTTCAAGATTAAGACAAAGTGATCAAAAACTATAAACATCTTCCCACACAACATGCACTACAAACCTCAAACTAGTAAAGTGCAATAAAGTAAGCTCATCCAAGCTAAACAAGGTACATAAACATGTTATGTAAAGATAATATGGCCAATCTTGATTTTAAATCTATGATATGAAATACAAAACACAAAAATCTTTTTGGTTCTAAAAGAAAATTTATGACCAAACACAAAAAGCACACATTATGCTAAATGAACAATGCAAATGCAATGCATGACAATGTTTAACTAAGCTATAGAGGGTACACAAACAAGAAATATCAATTTCTCAATTAACCCATGAGTACATGTACAAACTAGTACATACTCATACAAAATCAGAAATAGCTTAGCACAAACAATTCAAGTTTCTCCACAATGTCAAGTATGTTTTAAATCAAGAGAGAGATATCATAACCAATGTAATCCTCAAGAACAATAAAACAAGACACAAAATAAAATATTTTTGTCTTTTTGAAATTTTTCAATGTTTTTGGATTTTTTTTTTAAAAATAAAAACAACCTAAAAAACAACACAACCAAAAACAAAAACAAAACATGTCCACAAATAATTGAAAGAATTAAATCAGGGACAAGTTAGCAACACTCACCTTGGAGAATCTTTTCTCACCCATCTAGCACGAGTCTTCGGCTTTGGAGGTGAAAATCCATGTGAAGCAGAGTGTATTTGAGGAATTACACCAAACTTCTGAGAAAGACTGAAATCCTGCAAATTCCTTTCACAAGCCAACAAGCTCAAATTTTTCAAAAGAGTATGAAACAATTTATATGGACTTAAGGCAGGAGAAATATCATCATATATCCTAGATTGACAAACAGAATGTTTAAATTTCAATTTATGACAATTAGGAAGAATGTGACCACGAACACCACAAAAGTGACAAATAGGAACAAATTTAGGAACATCAGTATTCCTAACAGCAAATCTAGTCTTAGATTTTGGTTTTTGCCTCAATAAAGAACAATTTGGTCTAATATGACCAACAACACCACAAAGGTGACAGGTAGGCACAAAAACAAATTTATTATGCTCTCTAACAGTAGGTTTAGACTTAGATTTAGAAACTTCAGCGTTAACATCAGAACTTTTACCTTTGTTTAACTTAGCAAAATAAGCATTTTCTTTATTATTCCTCTTAAAAGGAGGGATATAAACTTTATCAGTTTTAGGCTTAAGAGAAACAGAAACACTTCTGTTATCAACAACAGGCTTGGTACTAGTCAAACTTTCAAGTTTAGTTTGAGACTCAACTAACTCTTGTTCCAAGCTTTTCATCTTCTCATCTTGAGAGGAAATTTGATTTCTCAAAAATTCATTCTTTTTATTAGACTCATCTAATCTAACAATCAATTCCTCTTTTTCAAGATTAGCCAATTTTAACTCTTCTTTAAATTTCTTAGAAATTCTCAAAGATTTAGATAATTCCTTACGAAGAGTTTCAAAAGTATCAAAAAAATCAACAGAAACAACAGTGTCCTTTTTATTCAAATCATCACAGGCATCAATAAAATCAGCAGAAGCATGAGCAGAAACATGATCAGAAAGACAATTCAAATTATCCATGACAACAGGGGTCAAGGATCAGCTCAGAGATCAAAAGATCTACAACAGAAGAGCTACCCGCTCTGATACCACTTGAAAAGTTTTAGACCCTTTAAAACAACCAGATTGGTTAGCCTAAATTAATTAGTCAAGTTGTTACTTAGTCAAATTATGCAATTCTAGGTTAAAGCAATCAAATAATCATATTAAGATATAAAGCAGCAGAAAATAAATGAACACAAGATATGATGACCCAGGAAACCACACGGTAAAAACCTGGGGAGGATTTGACCTAGCTATCCTCAAGGTAAAAAACATATCCACTAGAAAGAATCGAAGTTCAAACAAAAGGACTACAAGCTCCCCGCTCGACTTCCTAATGCTACCCACCAGTAGAACTTACTGATACGACCATGTGCAAGCTCCGAATCCACAGACTCCTTCTTTCTTTGGCCTTTGTAAAACACAAACACCCACGTCTGTGACTTTGAGATCCCACTCAAAGGTTTATCAACACAAACTCTCCTGTTTGTGACTTCAAGACCACCCTTGAAGGTTTAGATCATCAACACTTTTGATGACTAGAGAAGGCAACAACTTCTACAACACCGGATCTTGAGATTCTTCAAGGAATAGCACCGGTAGAAACATAAGAGAGCTTTTGGGTACAAAACCCTAAAAATTCAAAGAGGCACAAGAGGCACTCTAATCTCTCTAAAAAGCTCTAAAAACACTACCTAGGGTTAGCTTATGATGTCCTTTAAATACTGGAAAAAATGGCTCGCGATTTGGGCTTCAAATGAATAAGTTATGGCCTTTTTACGTTTGCTAATTTTCCTGATACGCGATTTTCGATCGATCAAAAATTAGATTGGATCGATCGAACCAACCAGCTTGTAACTCATTTGATTTTATCCTGAACTTGAAGTTTTTGTCTTGGGCTTCAATGTAGACCATTCTAAACTAATGAGACTTAGTTTTTGTCATGTTTTGTCATGGTTTGCCAACATTACAAACTCAAAACCTAACAATTGTAATATCATCCAAGTATATCAAATTATTATTATTAATGAGCTAATATGTTAGATATATAGAAAATAGCATATTAAGTGAGATATGTGCCAATTAATTTTAAATATTTTTTCCAAATTATATGAATTTAATCAGTAAACACACATATATAAGACATAAATAGAAATAGACAAATAGTTGTATTTTCTTTATTATAATATATATAGTTGGCTGTTAAGGTGGAATTGGTGTAGTAGCTTACGGTAGTAGATTGTCTTAATGTTTTGGGTGATAGTGCAAGGTGCCTTTTAAATTGGAATTGGTTTGAAACTTTGAATGGTTAGTTGATAAAATTTCATAAAATCAATTGATAGTAGTGTGAATTGTAGTGCTGAGTTGTCTACATAGTATGTATTTTGTTTGTATTTGCCCCTTTTTGTTCGTTCAGTCATTTGTTTATTTTTTGATAATACAAATATAATAATCAATGATTTTTGAGATTTAAAAGAAGGCCGTGTTCTTTTTAATAGTTAAATTTTATTGTAATGTGTGGGCGGGAAAAAAGTGAGACAGAAGATTAGTTTTGATTATTTGATCCTGTTACAATTTGCTCACACAATTTATTTATAGATATAGGATTCAGAGTCAACCTCTTAGTACCCGTTTAGGACAAAAGATGAAATTCAAGTCAAATACTATTGCTGTAGTGACTAATATTCAAATTGGAAATTGCTTAGAAAAGACTAAGTGGTCATCCTCGGGTTTAGTTCAAGGATGATTTTACAGATGGAAGACTTCTCCCTCTTTTTCTATTTTTTTAATCCTTTTTTTCTCTTCCTTGTTCAACACCAAGTTACCTTTATTCCCCTAGGATTGCTTCGCACCCCCTCTGACTCTGTCCCTCAACCTTCCAAGGATATGCAAATGTCCTTGGCACCCTCGTCAATTATGGTTGTGCAACCCAGGCACAAGTTAAGTGTATACCTTCCAAGGATAATTCACCTATGTTACCCAAAGTTCACCCCCATATGAACTTTGTCAGCCATTTGGATCCTCATCCCCCCATAATAGCCCCCCAAAACCTCACTTCTCTGTTTCCAAACTAGGAGAGAGTGGTTTTGTCAACTAAGGGTTATTGCTTCTGACATGTTTTTAGAGTGTTCACATGTGAGAGCATCCCTTCAACTGACTAAAGCACGCTCCGGACACTTCGGAAACCACGACACCTCAATAAATGTTACAGGTGGTTTGCTATCCCCCAAGTTCTATAGTAAGATCAACATTGCACGGTCCCTATTCCTCCATCAAAGAAGCGGGAAAACTACCACCCCCTTTTCATCCCCTATGTATAAGAAGATATGGGATTTTTGTCTCCATTTCTTTCTCTTAAAAAAAAAACAAAAAAAATTACTCACCACTTCAGATAACTCGCTCGAGGAGTGCTTCTTCCCAAATTTTGTAAGTGTTTTTCTTTTTGTTTAAGTTCTTCCTTCCTCATTCATATTATTAGATTTTCCTTCCCTTTTATTTTTTCTCGTTCCCAAATGGGTAGATTTCTTAGCCTAGTTTATACTCCTGAGCACAAAGAAGAGTTTAAAAGACACTATAGAATTCCTAACAACATATCAATAGAGCACTGTAACCTAGGGGAATGGCACGAGAAAAGGCCCACTGAAGCCGTTGCAATTGCAACGATAGCTTTCATTAAGGGAGGGATGAGGATTCCCATGGGTAGAGTTACTTGAGATTTTCTAACTCTTTTTAGACTTTGCGTCACTCAATGTGCCCCCAATATGTTTAGAATATTAGTTAGTGTAGACGCAATAAATGATAAGATGAGTATAAATCTCACCAACCACGATATAAATTGGGTCTATAGTTACCAGAAGAATAACAAGGCGGGGTATTACCTAAAAATTAGGGTTCCTGTAGAAAGGTTAATTTCTTGCCTCCCCGAGATGAACAAAGGCATGGACGAGAATTTTCTCATCATTTTAGGGGAATGGCATAACAAAGTTCACTACCTGACCACAAATGGCATTCTAGGTGGGATGGTTTAGGGATGTCCTTTAAAGCCATGTGTTAATTAGGGCAAAATATAAATACCCTATCTGTATTTTTCTACATTGACCCTTTGTTTTGCTTTTGCTTGATCAAGCGATTAATAACTTTCTTTTTGTTTTTAGACAAAAATGCTACTGCCAAGAGATGAAGTTTGGTGAACTTCAATTTGCTGAACCAAGTCTTAAGATTCGAGATATTCCTGCACTGAGATGGCCAACTTTGGGCAGTTCACATCATTCTTAGTTTTAAACCCATCTCCAACCGCTTCCAAGTGTCCATGCAAGTGATCAAAGCCAATAACGCATGTCTTGCACTAGTTGACATGGCCGTTGAGGGTTTTATTTAGAAACCTCCCCCTGTTAGTACTTAATTTTTAGAACTCCCCACTCTATAAGAAACCTACCCTGTGGTCGAAGAAGTTGCTTCATCAGACAACGAATCTGAAACATAGTCCAAGGAAGAAAACACTAAAAGCCTCATCTGAGGCGAAGACTTTGAAATTTGCTACCACCAGGACGAATCCGAGGATGTAGCTTCTAAATCAATACAAGCTACAGTCGCAGTTAGCGAAAATCAAGAAGCAACTAAAATTCCAAAGGCAATGGTGATAGAGAAGAAGTTGCTTGACTTGCTCTCCCTACTGGAGTCTCATGCTAGGGATGCTACCCCTGAGGTTGTAGTGGTACCAAGGCCCCTTACACTGATCCTTCCCCCCCCCCCCCCCCTCTTCTCCCAACTCAAATTGAACAAGCTGACAAGAAATGGAAGATGGAAAAAAAAAAAAAAGGGGCAATAAGGGTTCCATTAAGGAGGGGGAGATCCGAGAGGAGACCCCTCCTAAACAATCTAAATCCACCAAAGTGACTAGAGCACAACAAAGAAAAAGGGGAGAGTCCTCAGAGATGATCCAGGAATGCTGCACACGCATTCCTAACTGGAACCCCCCCCCCCCCCTTGTATTGGATGGAGCCCCTCTTCTACAGATTCCTCAATTTGTAACTTTGACAACGGAAGGGCAGGCTATGTGGCCAACTCAGTCAAACAAGCTCTCCTACTTCCACGGGACATGGCCAAACTTCATAACTTAAAGAAGTATGAGATGCTCTTGTCCCTAAAAAGGGACCTAGCACTAGAACGCTTTTGTATTTATTATCTTCTTCATTTTTTTTTAACTCTTACTTCCTATATGCTTGCAAATTTCTAGGCCATTAAAGTGGCACATGTCGCCGAGGAATGGGTTGATCAGGCCCTCTATAAAAAGAAAGAAGAGGAGTCCAAGCGCTATACTGCTTAGAAGGCTTAGGCCTAAACAGACAAAAAATTGAAGGATACTCTCGTGAAGCTAACTAAGTGCGACAAAGCTCGAAAGAGTGCTGAAGCCTCAATTGAGAGCTCGAAGAGGCAAGCTCGAGAACAATTGCATCATCTAAGAGAGGCAGAAGGTCAGCTTACCATTGCTCAAGCTAAGAAACTAGAGCAAAAAGCTGAAGAGATGACCAAGGTGGAATAGGCAGCCTATGATCTAGGGCAAAAAGAAATAGTGACACATTGGTGTACTATTGCAGGCAACCAAAAATAAAACCTATACTCCTATAAATATATTTAGTGGTGTGAGTAAGGATCGTCCCATAGAGAGTGTCTAGCCTAGTTTTATGCTACGTGAATAGGGAGGGGGGGTTGAGTAGAACAAAAACAATTTTAAGAAAAACAACTAAGGAACAATTCAAATTAAAATATCGAAATCAATCAAAAGAACAAACCTTGGTCTAAGTCAACATCCACCATCAGAATATTATAATTGATTATCGATGCAAGCATATATCAATTCACACTTTGAATATTCACCGTTGGAACTATTTTCCTATTTCTGGATTGTACGTCATAAACAATCAAGGAAACTTGAATAAACCATGAAAAACAAATCAAGAAAATCTAGAGTAATGAAAATAAATAAATAAAAAATCTATGCTAAAACACAAACAATCAAAGTGAAATTTTTTTTTTTTTTTTTTTTTCTGAAAATTTCAAGAATGAAATAAGGATCACAAGAAGCACAAAAATCAACTAGAATCACTCCCCAGAAACAGCACCAAAATTTGATGTGCTGTCGTAGGCAACCAAAAATAAAACCTATGTTCCCCCTCAGATTAGTTTTGATTATTTGACCCTGTTACTATTTGCTCACACAATTAATTTATAGAGATGGGATGTAGAGTCAATCTCTTAGTACCCATTATAGGATAAAAGATGAAATTCAAGTCAAATACTACTGGTGTAGTGATTAATAATCAAATTGGAAATTACTTAGAAAAGATTGAGTGTTTGTCCTCGAGTTTAGTCCGATGATGATTTTACAGATGGAAGACTTCTCCCTCTTTTTCTATTTTTTAATCCTTTTTTTTTTCTCTTCCTTGTTCAACACCAAGCTACCTTTGTTCCCCCTCGGATTGCTTCGCACCCCCTCTGACTCTGTCCCTTGACCTTTCGAGGATATGCAGATGTCCTCGGCACCCTCGTCAATTATGGTTGTGCAACCCAAGCACGAGTTAAGTGTATACCTTCCGAGGATAATTTGCCTATGTTTCCCAGAGTTCACCTTCATATGAACTTCGTCAGCCATTTGGATCCTCGTCCTCCCACATAATGTATTAAGAAACAATTATTTTGTGCTTATTTATTTCTTAGTAGTTTCTTAATACTAAATATATGCATATTTGGATTTTACTTTGTTCCCCCTCACTCAAACATCTGGCTTCATCCTTGAATCTAAAATGTCTAAAACACACCAAAATGACCTAAAATTATTCCCAGGGTGGAACGTGGGTGTTATTATTCTGGTTTGTATACCGGTATGAGATTTTTCAGACATTCCAACCATAATAGAATGGTAATATAATAGCTATTTTTATAATTCGACTATTGTTTAACCTCAGTCTCTCTAAAGGTTTTTCTTTTCTTGCTGATTTTTTTTCTTTCTTAGATAGTTGTAAGAAAAACAAAAGATAGATGTAATAAATTTTTCTCAAAAAAGAAAAAAAGAAAAAGGATAGTTGTAATAAATAAGAGAGAGAAAAAAAATGCTCTAGAATTAAATAATTTGGTAAATGGTAAGTAATAAATGTGCAATAATACCATACATATATTAGAATCTTTTATAGAGATAGGTTCAAGTGCAACTCCATAATAATTACACTTTTTCTATTAGATATAATAGTTCAAAATAGTCACTCCATAAGTATAAGTGCTTGTGAGGGCCTAGGGCCGGAGTTCAAGTCTCCAGGAATGAGCTTCACATACATATACACTTAGATTAAATAGAGTATAATTTCTATCTTGTATAAAAAAAATAATCAACTACCACCAAAAAAAAATAGTGAACTGCGGTATCAAGAAAATTTAATTAAGGGTATTTTTTCTCTCACCTTATTTATTACAACCTGCTTAAACATTATTTATTTTTTTATAGATCTCTTTGAACATTTAGAGAGAGAATATTATGCAATATTTATTTATTTTGATATAGAGTAAGATTTAAGTACAGTACTTAGGTGTTATTTCTTAGGTTCCCCTTTTAAGATTCTGCCATATGGATTTTCACTCATGGGATGGAAATGTATTTTTTAGTTAAATAGCCACATGGCTGAATCTTAAGTGGAAAGCCTAAGAAACAACATTTAAGGTACTGTATATAAGTTTTGTCCTTTGATATATATCATTCAATATTTGTTACTAACTTCTTCTCTTTTTGTACTAATAGCTTCTTAAACATTTAGGAGAGATGCTACGTCCACAACATTTTCAAAACAAATCATAGGGGATTAGTTGTTATTATTTCAAATTTGAACCTAACATTAAGATTACTTTTTTGCCCCAATAATAATAACTAGTAACAACTTGTCGCTTAAGATTTGTTGTGAAAATATTGTAGACATATCATTTCTCTAAAAATAATAGCTAAGATCCATTAACGGTAACCATTCTTCACTCAGAGAAATATATTCGCCATTAGGAGCATCCACATTACTAACATACCACCCATTGATTTTCAGTTTTCACTTAACAACATCTAGCACAGTAGCCATACCGATCCGTTTATGAGTTTAAAACACGTTTATTCTCTTAGATATTCCAACAAGCACCTCATTGGCACTATTTCATATTATGGCACCAACATACATTCGTATTCAAAAAAATGATGGCACCAATCCCCTGCCTACCCCTTGTTTCAAATAAATTCCAGTAACATCAATATATATGTACGCGCATGCAACACAAGTCTCCATAGCAAGAAGGATGAAGTTTAAAAATAAAATAAAATTATACTGATTCAAATCCTCTAGATTTTCTAGAATACTCTATCAATAAATTTCCTTAAATCCTAACCATTTTTTTATAATTTCAGAGTCTAAATCCTGCCATGTTAACATTTCACTAATAATACTCTTAAAATAACATAATAATGTTGCAAACAAAACAATTAAGATTATTATTAGTGGAATACTGACATGGCAAAATATAGATCATTAAATCATTAAAGAATGGTTAAGATTTAAGGAAATCTATTTGGTAAAGTACCTTATGAAATCTAGAGGATCAAAATCCAAATTATACCATGATGATCCAAGGAAAAATTTCACATGTTGACTTAATGAATAAATAAATAAATAAGTAAAGTGAGAGAAATCAATTGTTAAAATAAATAAGGAGAGAGAGAGAAAAAAAAACACTTAAATAAATTTTGCTGATGTGACAATTGACTATTTTTAACTATTAAATCTTATTTTACCCATCTTTTATTTTATAGAGTCATTTTAAAGGGTGGCCTTAGGGTAATTATTAGTGGGAGTAGCTCCTCTCCCATTTTTAAGTCTCCAGTTATCTCCATTTTTATTTTAGATGAACGACACATGACTACTAAACAATCCAAGGGTTAGAACATAACAACTTTAAAGACAATTTTCATAGCATTATTTTTCCTTCTTTCTCTCTTTTCTTGTCCCCTCTCTCACTTTCACCTAAGTTTACCAAGCTACTATGCAAACAAAATAGAAGAAGAAGAAGAAGAGAGTTACAACAAGTGTGGAAAGAATCTGCAGAACATCAAGAAAGGTAATAAAGCAAAACCTGTGGAGAGAATCTACAAAACATCAAGAAAGGAAATTAAGCAAAGACAGTAGTTACAATTAGTAAATCCCTTAGCCAAATTTAGTCAGTGGCTCAGTGCCAAAAGATTTATTCAATCACATTGGAAGATTCTACAAATTTTGCTCTAAATCTCCCTCTAACCCTAGAATTAGATTTTTTTTTTTCCTTCTAAAAGTGAACAATCAGAAAGCCTAAATCCTAAAATCTTCAGTATAACTATAGCAAATTTGATCATGGAGTACAAGTCCCAGTCATGGCAGGAAACAAGAACCTGAATTGGTAGGAGTGGGCAAGTTGTTTCACTCATAAAACCACTAGATCAATCTCAACAGCTTGGTGATTCAGGTGAGAGAGACAGAAAGGGGAAAGAAAGAGAGAGAAAGAACAAAAAAGAATGCAATCTAAATTGTATTTAAAGCAGTTATGTTATGACTTAATAGCCATATGTTATTCATCTATGTAAAGTTGTGATTTACAACTATATTTTATATTGGCTTTATTCCATGACAAAAATTGTTGTAATTGCTTTAATTTATTTCCTTGTATTTTGTGGGATTTTATTGTATTGGATTTAGTATGAAGTTGGTGAAGACTTAAGCTAAAATGAAGAATCAGTGGATTTCGCGAGAAGCTAACCCGCGAAAGAGCCATGTGAGAAGCACATGCTAGAAGTTGAAGAGTTATGCCAGGCTATCGTTTTTGTGAGTGTCTCGCGGGTAAGGCCTTCCCGCGAGGTAGTCGTGAAACATTCTGCCTGGAGGATTTTTAAGAGTGACTATCTTACCCTTCACCTACACTATATCCTCATTACCCACAAATGTAGAGGAGGAAATTTAGAGAGAAAAACCCTAAATAGGTTTTCTACAATACACACACCCATCTTTTGAGAGAGAGCTACTCATCCTTAGTGAGAAATCATTATAGCCTCTTTTCCATCCCTTACCCATTATCATACCTTAAGATGAGATTTGTACCCAAATACAACCCACGCCTATTTAGAGTGTAAAGAGTGTTTTGGAGTTGCTGGGAAGTATTGAAAGAAGCCAAGAATGGCAGATGCAACATGGAGCTTGTTGCGGAATCTGGAGAACTAGACAAGACACAGTTTCGAGAAGCCTTGTTGGAGTAGGAGCTTGGAGGGCTTAGGTACATCGGGTAGATTAGGCTTGGAGGGTCTCTTGCTAACCCATGTATCCCAACTAATTGTCTAGTGGATCAATTTCCACTTGGAGGGTGGCGGAGAGGTTTTTCGCCGAGTTCTAAGGTTTCCTCTTCGATAACACATCGGCGTGTTATCTTGTGTTTGCATCTTTCTTCCTTACTCTTTTACATTCCATTTTACTGTTGTATTGCTTAGTTTATGGATTAGAGTAGCTTGTTTGTTTATCCGCTCGCATTTACACTATTCCGCTCTTAGTATTAAGTTAGTGTAAAATCAATCGAGCTGTAACTTTAATTTGGGGGTCTAAACAGCTCTTGTGTTTTCAACAAAATTTCGAGTCTTCAATTGGTATCAGAGCGGGTACACTTGATTAGGTTTCATTACCTAAGTGTGATCCTTGACCCCTTGTGTTATTTGCCATGGATAGTACTTTGTATGCTTCTATGCATGTTTTGGATGTTGATGAATGTAACATGCCACGTGTTTGTGAAAATCCTTCTATGAGTGATAATCCTCATGATTGTGATGCAATATTACATAAATCCTACGGTGTTGTTGATATTCTTAACATCAAACTCTTGAAGAAAAATGCTAGGAAATTTCATACGGATTTGAGCAAGTTATTTTGTGAAAATGATGATTTGATTGCTAAGCTCAATGAATCCAACAAATTGGTTAAGAAATATTAAAAACTTGCTGAAATTTCTCTTGAAAATCTGAAAGAGTTTGAATATTTGAATATGGACTTGGATGCTAAACTTGTTTTGTCTAAAAAACTTGTTGATGATCTTAAATGTGAAAATGAATCTCTTAAGATGCATACCAAGTGTTTGATTGCTGAACCTACTGTTAAAAATGATGAAAATATTTGTTGCAATCATGTTATGGTACCCGATTTTGTGCTAATTGTGTGTTCTACCTCAAAGGATAAATCGATGTACATTCCTCCACATAAAAGAAATCAAAAGGTGGAGAGAAAGGCTCTTAAGCCTAAGCCTCTATTTAGGTCCCATTCTAGGGAATTGAGTAGATCTAAGTTTGTTCCTACTTGCCACCATTGCTGTGTGATTGGTCATATAAGACCTCAATGCCATAAGTTGAAGAGAGAACAAACACATGTTGCTAAATCCCTTCCCAAAAGGCCTAGTAGACCTAAACACATTGTTTGTCACCACTGTGGTGCCTTTGGTCATCTTAGACCTCATTGTTTTAAGTTTCAAGCTCTTAAAAGAATCAAAAGAAAAGAGAAACTTGAGCTTCTTGGAAGTTGTGTTTTGCAAGATAAACCGAATTTGAGTGAAAATAGCATGTTGTTAAAGAAAGTGTTTAATGCTCTTAACTCCTTGTCTATGTGCATCTCCGGTTCTCATTCTTCCAACCCTCGTCTCACATCTCACGAGATACTCATTCCAAACAATCAATCCGTTTGGATGAGGAAGGGTTCCTATGGTTGATCTTTTGCTCTTTTGGTCTTTGATCTAATTCTTTCGATCTTTGTAGGACCCTTTATACATTAGATGCTTCATTGTCATGCATTTGTGCATCATGCATCTCTTCATATGCATTGTTTTGTTTTTGTTTTTGATCTTACTTTTACGTTTTAGTTTTGTGTGAGTAAAAATCCAAAACCACATAAAAAGTGAAAAATTTTAAAAGTTTGATCATATATGTTCGAGCACATATCTCATGTGAGTTTGGCCTAGTACCTTCATACTAATGGCGTAGTGCATTTTCAAACTTAGCTTGTTTTGTATGCATATATATCTGTGTAGAAGAAATCTTGAAAACTATGTGTGATTGTTGTAAATAGATCTTCAAGCTTGTCATTAATGATTGGTCAATAGTCATGATGGTCTTGATACTTAAGTAGACTTATGTCTATATCTCTTCCCACCTTTATTTTTATGTTTTTGCAATTGAGCTCACCAAATGTAAATCTCCAAATGAAAAGAGATATTGACCTGCAAAAACTTGTTGCACATACTAGTATTTGACTAGGAAAAAAGGAAAGCGACTTTTCTAATGTTATGTATGGTGCTCAAAAAGCTAAAAGCTAATTCTAAATATTGAAATATCAAAAATTTCAAGCACCAATCTCAGAAAGAGATGTATTATCCAAAAAGGATCAAATGTTATGATTTATGCGGAAGCCAAATAAAAAGCTTCTAAGATTTGTAATCAATTTATGGAAGGTCATATATGTTCATTTTTATAATTGAGATAGACCACTTGATTTAGTACCAGTTGTGTATGACTTGATTGAATTGATCATTGAAGTTTCACTCTAGTCTAAGGACTATTCCACATTTGATACTCACACACAACACAAAAGACTTTTGTTCAATGAATGTCTATTTCATTTGTGTGATTGTACATGTTCAAATGTGACGTGTGTGTGCTCAACCATATGTGATTCAAACTAAAAAGATTTTTGTTCTTTTTGTTTGCTTTTGGAAGTGATTTGTATCACCTATGTTTTTCAAAGTTTTTAAAGTGTTTTTGTGTGAAAAACATGTTTTCTAGGTGTTTTCGTGACCTATTTCATGTATAGGCTCAACTGGGAGTTAAATGGTCCAATTTTAAAGTCTTTTCAGCTTTGGACAGAGACTTTCGCAACTATTTCGTGAGTAAGATTTACCTGCAAAAAATTTCACAAGTAGTATCGCGAGTCAGCTTCTCGCGAAAATTCCCAGATTAACTTTTTAAAGAGCATTTCGTGGGACATTTGTTTTAAACTTCTCCCATCTTCTCCCAAACCCCTATTTTAATACTTCAACATCAAAACCTAACTAATTTCAAGTGTTTTACATTTCATAAACATCTCTAAGGTAATCTTTAACTCTTTTCATTGATTTTGATCCTTAGATTACATTTTTGGGGGTTTTATGTTCATAGTTGGGATTTTCTCAAATGGGAGTTGGAAAACTTAATTTTTGTCAATCTTTTTTATTAGGCTTTGTTTTGAATGATAATTTGCTTGGGTTGTTGGCCCCTTGTGGCAAAAATAACATGTATTTAGGCAAGATTCTCATATGTTCTTGCATTGTTTATCATACATGTGTAGTGTGTGCACTCTAAGTGTTTGATAAAATGCCCAAATGACATTTTCTCATTGTTTTGGACTTCAATGAGTACCAAACTTTGGGGATCACCATAATTATTCATGTTTATCATGTTTTGATCATTGGTGGTGTGTTTTGTACAATTTTGCCCCTTGAGTCGCTTGCTCATGCATTAGTTATGCATCACACATGTACACTAGACGCACTTTGTTGCACACATTCTAACACTTGACATGTTTTTGCATTCACTCATACTAGTTAAGTCTTTTTAGACCTTTTAGCACTTATAACATGTTCTTGTGTCTTTGTCATGCATAGGTTTATATCATGTTCCATCATCCTTAGCATGTCATGTTTACTTTATGCTTTGTAGCATTTTTTAAATTTTTTTGTCTTTTGTTTGAGCTTCATTTTCTCATTCATGTTGCACCCCTCATGCATCATCTTTTACCCCTATTCATATCTTCTTTTCTTTCCCTCCTTCCTCTTGTTTGATTTGCCTATTCGTGACGAAAAAGGGGAGAGTATACTAGAGAGTATACCATGTATCGTCATTTCTATATGACTCATGTGCACATTCTTGGGGGAGAAATTCTACCTCGTGCACATTTATGGGGGGAGAAAGTCATAGGAAAGATGCATATACGAAGGGCGAGAAGACATCTTTTTTAAGAAAACCTTGATTTACTTTATGCTTGTTTTCTAATTGCTTTATGATGCTTTGATATGCTTAGTTGCTCTCATCACATCGTGCTTATGTGTTGGACATGCTTTCATCCTTATGCTATTGTGTTTTATTGGTTGCATGTTCGAATGATCATTTGCTTTGCTATATGATCATTGTGGTCATTTCCATATGACTATCATGTGTTTGGTCAAGTTACTCATATGTTTCACAACATGTTTACTTGATCGTATTTTACTTGTTACACTGTACTTGTCCTTTTATCACTTGATTTACCTTGAGGGTCTAATGTGTTTTGTGCAAGTGTTTCAAGTCACAGGTATCTTGTTCCAAGTGCATCACAGCTTCTAGATTTAGGTGTGAATGAGCTTTGCCATTGTTCCCAAACTCACGTTTAAGTCTACAGTCTGTTATAGGGTGTTTTGTCACGGAATAGCCAAAGGGGGAAATTGTAAAGTTGTGATTTACAATTATATTTTATGTTGGCTTTATTCCATGACAAAAAGTATTGTAATTGCTTTAATTTATTTCCTTGTATTTTGTGGGATTTTATTGTATTAGGTTTAGTATGAAGTTGGTGAAGACTCAAGCTAAAATGAAGAATCAGTGGATTTCGCAAGAAGCTCGCGAGAAGCTGACCTGCAAAAGAGCCATGTGAGAAGCACATGCTGGAAGCTGAAGAGTCATGTCAGGCTGTCATTTTCACGAGTGTCTCGTGGGTAAGGCCTTCCCGTGAGGTAGTCGCGAAACTTTTTACGTGGAGGATTTTT